>CM077163.1:67547047-68043717 GCA_039583875.1 Platanthera guangdongensis | reverse complement strand
TTGTATTGTACCCACTTTCAAAGCCCCAGTCTAGATTTCCTATTCTTAAACAATCAATGTAATTTTTGTATCAAGTTTATTCCCAAAATGTAGATTTCACATCTCTATACCTCAATGGAATCAACATATGTAACCTTGAGGCTCCTGGAAACAACTTCCAGACCTTACATATTTTAACTGGTTCATTTCCTCTTGCAATAGCTCCAATCCAAAAATGGTCCATGGGTTTAGCCTCTCTTTAAATTTCTTAAGTTCTACCTATGATAGGAAGCAAGAGTACATTGTTGTGTTAAGACATCCGCTCCTTGTCACTACTCCATGTCTTGCATCACCAATAATCTGATGGTCAGGATGATCCCTCAGATATCTTATTGCTGGAGGCAGAATTTCTTCAACATCATGTTCTTCATGATGTTGATCTTCATCCTCCTCCTGTGATCCTTGTGCTTCCTCTAGATTGCACACACCATCTTCTTGGTCTTGCATTGTTGGAGCATCTTCTTCATTTCTCTTGAGAGTGAGTTTTTTCAACACTAGTTCAACACCTGTAGAACTAAAAGAAGAGCTTGATAGATCATTATTAATCATATTTATTTCATCAAACACTAATTTAACTGACTCCTCTACAACTTGACTTATCAAGTTATAGATCCAAAAATTCTGAGAAATGCAAGGTTTGGTTTCCTACCCTTCATAATATCATAGGGAGTCTAATTGTGGCTCTTGGTGATAGAAGCCCTGTTAAGGAAATGACAAGCTATATTTACAACCTCAGCCCAGAAATATTTTGGGAGAGAAGTGTCATTTAGTAGTGTTCTACTAACCTCTCTGAGAGTTTTATTCTTCCTCTCAGTTATCCCATTTTGCTGGGGTGTTCATGGAGAGGAAAACTCTTGTTGAATCCCTTAATGTTCACAGATTCTTGTCCTGCATTCAGACTGAAACTCAGTCACATGGTCACTTCTGATTTTGACCACAGTACTGTTCAGCTCATTCTGTATTTGTATGACAAATGTCTTGAAGACATTTGGGGTTTCAAACTTTTTCTTCAAAAAGAATTCCCAAACAAATCTGAAAAAGTCATCAACCACCACAAAGTTGTAGACCTTCCTACCTAGACTATGAACTGTCATTGGAACAAATAAGTCCATATTCAAGATGTATAAACACCTCGTAGAATCTTTAGTCTCAATGCTTTTGAAGGAAGCTTTTGTCTGCTTACCCTTTTGGCATGCAGAGCAAATATCTTCCTTCAAGCATTTCATGTTAGGGTCATTCCTAACTAACTCTTGACTATAGAGCTTTCCTATAGTCTTATAATTCAAATGAGCTAGCCTCTTGTGCCATTTGACACAATATGTGGCTTTCTCATTTGCAACTTCATAAATGGGAGAGTCTGATGATAAATAAAGAAAATTTAGACAATAGACATTCCCACTCCTAGTGCCTATCAAAGTGACCTCTTGGTCACTTGATCTTCTTATATGACACTTATCCTTATGGAAAGAAATGACATAACCAAGATCACATAGTTGGCTTATGATTATAAGGTTGTGTTACAACCCTTCCACATAAGTCACTTTTGTGAAAGTGATTAATCCATTAGTGATCATACCATAACCTTTGGTGATACCTTTATCTAATCCACCAAATATCACCTTTGGTCCATCCTTTACTGCAATGAAATCCTTCAGGATGCACTTTATTCTAGTCATCTGCCTAGAACAAGCACTGTCCAAGTACCATATAGGGGTATGACAACTTGAACTCACCTGCAAGAAATAAATCACTTATCCTTAGGACCCTAATTCTCATTGGGTCCTAGGTGCATGTTAGGATGAAAATGAACATGCCTGCCTGCAGTTCTTCTGACAGGCAAGCGTGCATTAGCTCACTATACACTATTATTGTGCCAGCAATGAATGACATAGTGGCTCACTTCGTCACAACACCATCACTCATAGATGTTCTACCTCCTTTTAAGGGCAGGTTTAACAACATTGTTGTCAGTAGCTCTCAGTCCACCAGGTACAACAACAGACTTTTTCTTGAGTGTTGGGGATGGTACACCAAACATAAATGTTCCAAGATGGGCCATTTGAAACTCCTCATAGGCTTCCCTGAAGCCACTAGCACCCTTGCCATTCCTACCACCATAGTGGTGAACAGCTTTGTTCTTCCTTTTGGAATTACCAGCTCTAGTGTTCCCGTTGAAGTCTATCCCTTTCTTATCCTTTTGGGAGGAGAAGGAATCTATTAAAGGCAACACAATACATGGCTTTGAAAACTTAGACACTAGCTCCTTCTCCTTTTAGAGTTTACCTTCTAAATTCCTGATAAGATCATTCTTAAAAGTTATGGTGCCCATCTGAATAATAGTAATGTTGTTCAGCTGGCTAACTTCCCTAATTTTCTGCTCTAGCAAAGTTGCTGTTTTAGAATGCTGGGAAGCAGCAAGCTTCAGAGATTCAATCTCTTGAGCCTGTTGTTTGGTCAGCAGCTTATTCGTTCTGAATGCTTCCAAAAGTTCACCATATCTTTCAATCATTTGATTTCTGTCTTCCTCAAATCCAGAGCCATCTTCATCTCTTGATGAATAAGCACTTGAATCTGGACCAGTCACATACTTGGAGTTGGAAGAAGAGTTGGATGAAGAGTGTCCTTAGATGGTCCAGGCTGATCCTGGAAGGATTCCTCATGTGATCTTGCCATCAGCCCAATGTAGGCTTCATCATCCTCTTCTGATACAGATGAGGAAGACTCAGTCCATCTTTTCTCCCTCTTAGCAATGAAGGTTTTCTCCTTCTTGCTTCTCTTATGGTGATGATTCTTTTCACCAGCTTCTTTCTTCTAAGGACAATCAGGCACAACATGACCTGACTTGCTGCAACATAAACAAACAACCTTTTTAGAAAAATGTTTACCAGGTTTTGTATCATACCAGCCCTCTTTGGAAGTTTTCTTCTTATTTATGTAGTAGTCCTCTTTATGCTGGAAGGAAGAGGTAGGTTTGCTCCTCCACCCTTTCTTTTTCATCAGCCTCATAAACTGCTTTGAGAAAGAAGCAAACTCCTCATCAGACATATTACAGCCTGATTGCTCTTGATCTGAATATTCTAACTCAGCTAGCCTTCTTAGGGGAGAAGGATTCTTCTCCTTGCTCCTCTTGGAGCAATCTTCCTTGAAGGCCATAGTAGTTTCTTTGTCCTAGCCTCTGCTAGTCTTCTCTTCCTCCAACCTTATTATCATCTGCATCTCATATGAAAGCAGCTTACCAAATAGTATGCAAGGTGGAGTATCTGCCATCTTTGTCACTTCTCTAATGGCACATATCTTAGTGTCCCAGTCTCTAGTAAGAGACCTAAGAAACCTATCATTTAGCTCATAATTACTAAAGGCCTTGCCATAGATCTTTAACTCATTAACTGTCTTGAAAAACCTTTCATAACATCTAGTTCTGGTCTCCTCCCTGGTTTGTCTGAAAGCTTTATACTCTTGATTTAGCATTGACTTTCTATCATCTCTCACTTCCTCAGTGTCTTCCATATATACTATCAAGGTGTCCCACATTTCCTTTGAGGCCTTGCAATGCACCAGGTTTTGAAAGGTGGAGTCATCTATGACATTAACTATGATGTTTTTTGCCCTCTTATCCATTGTTGCTAAGATGACTTTGTACTTAGTCATTTCAGTGTACTTCTTTGGAGTCTGAAAATTTTCATCTAGGAGAAATATCTTCATTGGGAGGAAGTGTCCTTCAAGAACTGTGACATACATCCTAGGATGCTTCCATGAACAATCTAAGCCTTTCTTTTCATATGACAAAATTCTCCTTCCTATAGAAAGAAAGTTTCATGGATCCAAGATCTTTATGATTCTCTCCTAAACCCATCTTAACCTTCTGACAACTACCATTGAGATCTCCTCAGACTATTAAGTCTTTTCTTGAGTAACCTTCGTCTGATATCACTTGAAAGTGAAAGAGCAACTAGATCTGATATACTCTAGAGGGGGGTGAATAGAGTATATGGTGCTTTAAAACTTTTGCAAACTTTTACAATAATTGTTGTAATATGTGTGAGCAGGGAAGCAGAAATAAATCTAATCACAGTACAGAGCTATGCAAATACTAAGCACAGAAAAATCAAGGCCAGAAACAAAAAGAAAACAAGCCAAAACCAGATGACACAAGGGAATATAGTGGTTCCCCAAACTTGGGTACATCCACTCTTCTACCACCCTTAGGTAGGAATCCACTGCAGGATGAGTTGATCAGGTGTCCTGGGCACCAATGAGCTTTTGATAAGGTGCTTAAAAACCAAAGCAGAGTTTTTGATCAGGTGTCTTGCCACCAATGAGCTTTTGACAAGGTGCTCAAAAACCAGATTCAAACTTTTGAAGGGAGTTTGAAAAACCCTTTATAGAGTGGGGGTGAGAGAGTGATGGCAGTCTTCTCTTTCTCAACCAACAGAGAAGACTATGTGGATTGATGTCAAAGCTCCCCCTGAATCCTTGAGATCTTCAGGAAGAAGAGCTTTGCTGAGGGTGATAGGCCTTCAAGGATAGAACTCTAACAATAGATGATTTCAGCAAGCTGAAATGTTGAGTGTCTGAAGTCTTGAAATGATGATGGCCTTGAACACTTTGAGATCTGAAGAGATCTGAAGATTTTTGAAAGCTTGATCTCTTTGATGAGTGTTCTTCAGAATTCTTTTTGACAGAAAACTTTTGAGTATCTTTTTGTATTCTGTATTGTGTGTGCTCTGTCTTGTTCTACTTTTTTTGGATTCAAAAACCATTCTATCTTTTATTCTCTGTTCCAGAATAGAATATCATTTTCTGTCAAGGATAGCCGTTGGTCTGCATTGATTGCATCCTTAATTGCATAATCTCTTCTGGAGGAAAGTCCTACAGAATTATTCCTTGGAGAATCCCTTGAAACTTGGATCCAGAATTGAATGTAAACGGCTAGCAAATCTCTGAATTAATTGCAGAATAACTCTTAACTGATTTGAATTTGAATTCTGGAAGTTATCTGAAATCGTCGAACTGAGCTCTGCTATCGTCGAGCTGAGCTCAGCGATCTGGAAATCTTAAGCAGCAAAAATATCGTCGATCTGAGCTCAAAGATCGTCGAACTGAGCTCAGAGATAAAGATCCAAAGCAGAGTCAAAATCGTCGAACTGAGCTCACCGATCGTCGAATGGAGTTCGACGATATTATGAAGTTGAGCTCAGCGATCGTCGAATGGAGTTCGACGATCTGTCGAAGTTGAGCTAGACGATCGTCGATCGGAGTTCGACGAATCGTCGTGCTGAGCTCGACGATCAGACTTAGTCTCCAGACAGAAAAACTTGGTCTTCAGGGCAGCTTCCAAACCTAGACTTCTAACCCTTAGACTCAATTCTAATTGACCTTTTAAGCTATACAGGAGGTCAAATAAAGGTTCCTAGAGACATAGTGATCCTGACCCAAATTAGTAATAGGGTGTTCCAACAATCTCTCCCTATTTGGGTTAGGATTACCATTTACAGACTTTGGAGAATTCAAATAACAACATACAATCAGAAAAGCATAAAAATAACAGCTAGACATTGCAGAAACATCACAGAGATATATATATATATATATCATCCAGATAGCAGTCAGAATTCACAGAAATTGTCACCTTACACTGTCACTTCTTCTCTTTGCCTTTAACCATTTTGATTTCTCTGTTAGGGTTTAGAGCTTCCTTGTTGGACCTGGTGTCATCTGCTGCACCCAAGTAAGTTTGCTTTGAAGACCTGGGAACCACAGCAGCAGGATGCAACTCCATGTATCTGTCAGCATCAAAGAATTTACTGGAGGCATATCTTTCTAATTCTTTTTGCCTTTGCTCAGACATTGTAGAAATGTTGGAAGTATCTAGTCCTTGTTCTCTGGCCTTCTTGATCTGGTCTAGTGCAGCCAACTCCTTCATCCTGGCAGTCCAAGAAGCTGGATTCTTTTCAGGGTCCCCAAATGGTACAGGTGGCTCATACCTGTTGGAAGAATTGTCTTGAGGAGGCCTGGCAGACACTATCTCTTTTAGCTTGTAGGGGAAGGGACCAGAAGTAGTATCAGCAGGACTATGTCCTCCCCTAGAATATGGGTGCTGCCTGGAGTAGCCTTTGGAATAAACCTGAAAATCTCTTTGATTACCCCTGTATCCTCCTCTCCTAGAATAAGAACCCCTAGACTGGCTTTACCTTTGGTAGGATCTGGCATGGGGTTGATAGGGAGCCTGGCTTCTAGCTGGGGCTTGACTTGCAGAGCTTCCACCTGCACCTGCATCAGGAGAAGGTGGTGGAGGAGGATGAGGGTGCTGGAACTGGGAGGAGCCCTTTTCATATTTTCTCTTCTTCTTCATGGCTTTCAGCTGATTCTTGGAATACTGCATCCAATGCTCAGTAATTTGGCAGTTATGAAGGATGTAGTATGGAATGTCATTATAATCCTTGACTTTTGCAGGGGGAACCCTTTTCATTGCCTTGCTCATTGCCTTCCTTTTTCTGGCAATGGTAGCAGCTGAATCATCAGAGTCTGTTTTGAACTCATCAGTCTCAGAACTCTGGTCATCATATATAACATCTATTTTCTTCATCAATTCTTTCTTCAGCTGAACAGCAGCAGATACAGGAGGTGAAGCAGGAACAACAACAGCAGTAGTAGAGGTGACAGCAGCAGATGGAGAAGCAAATGGAGAGGGTGCAACAGAAGCAATTACAGCAGCAGCAGCAGATACTGGACTGGTGACAACAGCAGCAACTGCCTCACTATCATCAGCAGAAATTTCACTAACAGCAGAAACAACATCAAAAACTACAGCAGGCTCAAAAACAGTGTCCTTTGACATCAGAAGATCCTTGGATATTGGCTCATCAGAATCAGCAGCAGCAACAACAATCCTTTCTTCAGCATCAGCAGCAACATCTTCAGTAGCAGCAATCACTGAATATACAAAAGAGGAGATAATGCTGGGGTCACAACAAGAGAAAGGCACCAATGCCTTGGATAAATCTTCTGTGGGATGGACAACATTTCTCTCTGGCAAACAGCTGAAGAAGGCAGTGTCAAAGGCAGATAGCAAAGACCTTAGGTCAATTGCAAAAACTGCAGTAGGAGTCTGATATTCTGCAGACACATCAACAGGAGCAGAAAGAGCAGCAAACACAAAAACATCAGCAGCAGCAGCAGTATCATCAGCAGCAGGAGCAGAAATAGCAGCAGCAACAGCATGAAGGCTTGCTTCATAGGGCATCTCCCCCTGCCTAGATACAGAGACATCTGTATCAAGGCAAACTGCTGGTGGTGCTGCCTGAGGAAGGAGGGAGGAAAGCCTGGCAGAGAGGGCTGCTACTGACAAGTGTAGAGGAGCCAATGATGTCTCCAAGAGTAGAGAGAGCCTGGGGGCAATTAGCTCATACAACTTGTCAGCTAGGGCTGAGAGGTCTACTGGCTCAATAATAGGAGTAGAGGTAGAGGGAAAAGGGATAGCTGAGGATGCTGGAAGTGGAGGGCTGGAGAGTGGAATGGATGGCTCAGGTGTTGGGATAGTGGAAATGGAGGACAAGGGATGGATATGGATGGGGTGAATGTTGGGTGGTCAATGATATGGTGGAGGAGATCTTGGAATGAAGTTGAGGAGGAGGGTAATTCTGGAGGAGAGGATGGGGAATCATCCATATAGGAGTCATCCAGGAGGGTGAAGGATGGAATGGATGGAGAAGAGGTGACATCTGGTGGAGGGTATGAGAACAGAGGGTGGAAGTGGTCTACTGGTGGAGGCAGAATGGGTTCTGGAGATGGAATTGATGTTGGAGATGGGCTAGAGATGGTAATGGTGGATGGAGCTGGAATGTTGGATGGAAGAGGTAGGGTTGGAATTGGAGGAGGAGGAGAGGCAGCAACAGCAGCAGCCAGGTCTTCTGCAGGAGCAGAGACCTGTGGGAGAGTGACTCTTGGAGTCCTTGTGCCTGAAGGACCACTTGAAGAGGGCCTGCTAGGCTTGCTGATTTGCCTGTCCCACTTGCCAAAGAGGGCACATGTGAGTCTCTTGGAAGCATTTATGTGAACTCCAGAGGAGACCAGCAAGGCAGGGCACTTGTTCTGCAGGAAGACTCCAAGAATCCTTCCAAAGTTAACAAAACCTTTGTTTATTTTCTTCTTGATGAGGTCAAAGAACACCTCTCCCCAGTTCAAACTTTTCTTATCCACCAGAGCTCCCATGATACAGAGCTGATGTCTGGATATAGTATCATGAGCAGAGTGCTTTGCCAGCAGCACTTTCCCTACCACATCTGCTAGGAACCTGTATTCAACAGACAGGTTCCTCTTGAATAGCTTGCTAGGGTTTCCCTCTGGATGACCCATCCTGGCAAGCAGGTCACAGTAATCCTCTCCAGATAACTCAGCAATATCATCTCCATTTCTTAGTCCAAAAACCTCTGTTAAAATGGTGGGGGTCAAAGGTACCTGAGTTCCAGCAATGGACCCAACTATGGTGTTGTTGTCTAGATTATGAGCAGTATAGACCCATTCCTTGATTTCATCTGAGGACAGCCTTATCCTGGTGGTCATGAGGGCAGACAGATTCTGATCCTTGAATAAAGCCAGTATATCTTGGAAAATTGGATCAATGGTGTTGAAAGATTCTATATCAATGTCGAATCCAGCATCAAACTTCATTGCGGCTAGAACTGCAACTGACACAACCATTGTACCTGCAAAAATGCAACAAACAAAACGACCAAGCGTAGAACTGTTTGGAGGGAAGAGAATTCTTGCAGAGAAATCGAAAGCGCAAAAGAGAACGACGATGAAAAATGAGTTTTATATAAGGGTTCGACGCAGAATTGGAAAGATCGTTGAACTCAGTTCGACGATCGAGGCTTCTAAAGGAATCTGAAGAGACTACAACATCATCGATCTCCGTTCGACGATCTTGGAGAGCGTCGAGCTCCGTTCGACGATCGTTCAGTGAACAAAATCGTCGAGCGCCGTTCGACGATCGTTGACCGGAAGAGATAGTTCATACTATCTGAGAGGCGCTGAACTCAGTTCGACGATTCTGGAAATCGTCGATCTCCGTTCGACGATCTTAGGGGAAATCGTCGAGCGCAGTTCAGAGATCAGAAAGATTCTAGACACCAAGGAAAATCAGAGTGTTTGCCTAGTCTTGGTCAATTTTTAAGCTTTCAAAATCTTGGATATTATTTAAGGCTTCCTCCATCTAACATTCCTAACTGATTTAGGAAGAAGGTGTGTTTCTTTTCATCCAAAGGCTTGGTTAAAATATCTCCCCTTTGTAAATCAGTTGGGATATATTGTAGTTCAATTTTGTGTTTTTCAACATTATCCCTTAAGAAATGATGCCTAATCTCTATGTGTTTTGTCCTACTATGGAGGACTGGATTTTGAGCTATGGAAATAGCACTTGTGTTATCACAAAAGATTTTAGACTTCTCTAAGTTGTATCCATAGTCTAGGAGTTGGTTTTGGATCCACAAAATTTGTGAACAACAACTGCCTGCAGCCATATATTCAGCTTCAGCAGTTGAAGTTGACACAGATGTTTGTTTCTTACAAAACCAAGAAACAAGTCTATCACCAAGGAACTGACAAGTTCCACTGGTGCTTTTCCTGTCAATTCTGCATCCAGCATAATCAGCATCAGAGAATCCAGTTAACTCAAATGCTGAATCTTTTGGATACCAGAGGCCTAGATTTGGACAACTTTTAACATACCTGAGAATCCTCTTTACTAATGTTATGTGTGACTCTCTAGGGCTTACTTGGAACCTAGCACATATACATGTAGCAAACATATATCTGGTCTACTAGCTGTAAGGTACAGTAAAGAGCCAATCATTGCTCTATATGTTGTCTGATCAACAGGTTTCCCATGTTCATCAGCATCCAATACAGCATTGGTAGGCATGGGTGTTTTCATACAAGATGCCTCAGACATACCAAATTTCTTAACCAGTTCATTTGCATATTTGGTTTGAGAAATAAAGATGCCTTCAGCATGTTGCTTGACTTGCAATCCTAGGAAGAAGGATAGCTCACCCATGCTACTCATCTCAAATTTAGAATGCATCAGGTTAGAAAACCTTCTGCACAATTTTGAGTCAGTAGAACCAAAAATGATATCGTCTACATAAATTTGTACTAGTAGGGTATGGGACTTATGGGTTCTAATAAAAAGAGTTTGGTCTACTCTACCCCTTATAAAACCATTTTCCAAGAGAAAGCATGCTAGGGTCTCATACCATGCTCTAGGAGCTTGCTTGAGACCATATAATGCTTTGTTCAGTCTAAAAACATAATCAGGAAGAGTTGGAGAGATAAAACCTGGAGGTTGTCTGACATAGACTTCCTCTTTGATGTCTCCATTTAAGAAAGCACTTTTGACATCCATCTGATAAACCTTGAAGCCTTTATGAGCTGCATAAGCTAGAAATATCCTGATGGCTTCCAATCTTGCAACAGGTGCAAAAGTCTGGTCGTAGTCAATTCCTTCTTCTTGAGAATATCCCTGAGCAACTAGCCTTGCCTTGTTTCTTATAATTACTCCTTGATCATCCAGTTTGTTTCTGAATACCCATTTTGTTCCAACAATGGAATGATCCTTAGGCTTTGGCACTAGTTCCCATACTTTGTTCCTCTCAAATTGATGCAATTCCTCTTGCATTGCAATGATCCAATGTGGATCTTGCTCTGCATCTTGAATGGACTGAGGTTCAATTTGAGAAAGGAAGCAGGTGTGCAACATGTTTTGGTTGACCTGATTTCTGGTTTGCACACCAGCTGAGATTTCTCCAATTATTTGGGAAATTGGATGGTATCTTGATGTTACTAAATCAACAGGGGGTGTTGATTGTTCACCAACCTGTGTTGTTTCCTCTTATGGTACAACAACTGGCTCTTCAGATTGTGCTTCAATATGTGAGGCATTCCCTTCATCTTCACTGCTTTCTTCTTCTTGAGCAACCTGTAACTTGTTCATATCTTCAACTAGAGAGAGTTCCTGCAAAGGTTCTATGGTAGAAGAAATTTTCTCCTTGAAAGACATGTTAGTTTCATCAAAAGAAATATGAACAGATTCCTCAATTTTCAAAGATGATTTATTATAGACCCTATAGGCCTTGCTGATCATGGAGTATCCCAGAAACACTCCTTCATCAGCTTTGGCTTGAAATTTTGCTAAATATTTCTTGTCATTATTGTGAATATAGCAAATACAACCAAAAATTCTAAAATAGTCAACTTTAGGTTTCTTCCCTTTGAGTAATTCATATGGAGTCTTTCCCTTTAGTTTATGTATCAGACTTCTGTTCAGCACATAGTTGGAGGTGTTCACTGCCTCTGCCCAAAAGGATAGAGGTAGATGAGCATCTGACAACAATGTAGTGGCAGATTCAATAAGGGTTCTATTTTTCCTTTCAGCTACCCCATTTTGTTGAGGAGTTCTAGGAGCTGAGAAAGTATGCCTGATCCCTTCACTCTGACAGAACTCTTGCATAAGAAGAGAATCAAACTCTGTCCCATGATCACTTCTGATCAGGGCAATGTGAGTATTGAACTCAATCTGTATATATTTGAGAAACTCTGTCAGACACTTAAAGTTATCAGACTTCTTCCTTAGAAAGAACACCCAAGTGAATCTAGAGAAGTCATCTACAACTACTAAAGTGTAGGATTTCCCTCCTAGGCTTTGTACTGTGATGGGTCCAAATAGATCCATGTGTAAAAGATATAATATCGTAGGTGAATCACTCTTATTAAGTGACTTAAAACTGTTTTTAGTTTGCTTGCCTAATTGACAAGCCCTGCAGAGTCCTTCCTTCTTGTAGGGGCCAAAAGGTAGTCCTCTAACAAAGTTGTCCTTGGAGAGCCTAGCAATAGTTCTAAGGTTTAGGTGTCCTAGTCTCTTATGCCATAAAACCTTTGGTCTACAGACAGAGTTAAACAGGCAAATATCTACATTAGTTGAAAGAAAATCTACTAGATAAATGTTACCTTTCCTTTTACCTGTCAACACAGTTATGTTGTCCTCTGACTTGATTCTGCATAAGGTTTTGCTGAAGGTCACCTAGTAGCCTTCATCACATAGCTGACTGATGCTGATTAGGTTGTGCTTCAGTCCTTCCACATAGGCTACCTTCTTGAAGGTTACTGAACCAATCTGGACTGCACCATATCCTTTAGTTTGTCCAAAGTTGGAATCACCAAAGAGAACTTTGGGTCCAAGCTTGGCTCTAAAGGAAGTGAGGTTGTCCTTGTTCCCTGTCATGTGCTTAGAGCACCCACTATCCAAGTACCATTGCTGGTTAGATGTTGGATAGGTCTTCACCTGCACATAAAACAATTTACTTGTTTTTGACCCAGTTTACCTTGGGCCTAGGTTGATAGCCTTTAAATTCAGAAATGAAAGACATCCCAGGTTGACTCTTATATCCTTCAGGATGATATCTCCTTGGAGGTATAATCCATTCAGTATAAGGGTTAAAGGTTTGGGATGAAGAACCCTTAGGATTCAATTTTGATTTGCCTTTAAACAAGTTTCCAGAGCTCTGACCTCTGTTCGACGATCTTGGAGCTCCGTTCGACGATCTTGGGTCAGAGCGTCGAGCTCCGTTCGACGGTCGACTATGGATGAGGTCAGGTATATGAGATCATCGAGCTACGTTCGACGACTTTGGCTGATATCGTCGATCTGCGTTCGACGATTTTTCTTGAGATCGTCGAGCTGCGTTCGGCGATCGTCTATCTTCATTCGGTGATCGTCGATCTACGTTCGACGATTTCTGCTGGGACTTGGTTTTCTGAGGCAGATCAGAATTTTTCCTAGCAACCTCTACAACTCCCTTTCCCTTGTCAGAAATAAACTTGATGGGAGTTGTTAGAACAATAGGTTGGCTGGATGAGGCACCCAAGCCCAGTGTACTGTTAAATCTAGAGTTCACTGTGCTTGTGATGTCCATCAGCTTGATGCTTCTCCCATTAAGGGATTCTTCAAGTTTCTTGGCCTCAGAGAGCTCACTTTTCAGTGTAGCTATCTGTTCCCTACAGTTCTCCAACTCCTGAGAGAGTTTGAGGTTTTCTGACTTTAAACCATTGTGTTCAGATAATTGATTTATGAGAGAGATAATCTCTTTCTCAGACTTTAACAGGTCTAAACACAGTGCTTTAAATTCAGATTTAAAATCTTCTGAACTAAAATCAAAAGAACTAATTACCTGATCTTCTTCAGGTTGAGTCTCTGAGTCTGACTCTGACTCCTCTTCCTCTGAATTGTGCTGTGAGGCATTGATTTCCATCATGCAGAACTCCTTTTCTTCTGCATCATCCTCATCATCACTTGAGCTAGAAGAGGCTTCTGACTCCTCTTCTGTCTCACTCCAGGATTCAGCAACAAACCCTTTTCTTGTATGCTTATTTTTGCTTGAAGAAGGTTTGCCACTTCCATTCCTTTTGGAGTCTTTCTCCTTTCTTCTTTCTTTTCTGTCCCTTCTGTCCTTGATCTTGTTCTCTGGACAGTCAGGAACTATGTGCCCTGGTTTCCTGCAACCAAAGCAGATAATATCTTTATTGTTGCTAATGGACTTGTCATACCTTGGCTTGACCTGCTCCTTGTATGATCTTCTTCTGAAGTCCTTTCTGGACATCTTGTAGAATCTTTTGGCCAACAAGCTGAGTAGTTCATCATTGCCTGTGCTCTTATCTTCAGGCAGATCCTCAGTTGCCTTAAAGGCTATGGTCTTTTCATTTCTTGTGGCTGGTGAAGCAGCCTTCTGTTCTTCCTCTCTATTCTTGATGAGCAGCTCATAAGATTTGAGCTTACCCAACAAGGCTTCAGTGGTGATCTCATTCAGACTTCTGACATCTTTAATTGGCCAGATTCTTGAATCCCAAGTGCTGGGGAAGCACATTAGGATCTTGTCATTAAGTTCTGTTAGAGAGATCTCTTTTTCTAATGTCCTCAGTTCACTAACAATTAGACTCAGTCTGTTGTACATGTCTCCCACTGACTCAGTCTCTCCCTTCTTGAAGTTCTCATATTGAGTGATGAGATGGGATCTCCTGTCCTTTCTCTCATCAGCTGAGCCTGAGACTATTTCTGAGAGTCTGTCCCAAATTTCCTTGGCTGAATTACATTCAGCTACCTTTTGAAAAATGTCATCTGACATTGTCTGAGCTAGAATGTTCATAGCCTTGGCATCAGCTACTTTCCATTTTTTGATGTCAGCATCTGTTCCTGATGGAGGTGGAACAACATTTGTACTTATGCTCTCTGGGGGTCTTGGACACACTGTCAAAACAGAATTAAAAATATCTTCGTCAATGGAATTCATGTAAAGTCTAATCCTTGCTTTCCAAAGTGCAAACTTGGAAAGATTGCACACTGGAGGTCTGGTGCTAGCATAATATTTGTTTTGGGCCATGATTTGTGCAAACAAAAACCAATAATAAAATACAAAACGGATCTAGTTTGGGATCTTGGGGTTCAGGTGTTAGCCTGTACAACCAATCAGATATGGTATGTTTAACCAACCTCGCTCTGATACCAATTGAAAGAGCAACTAGATCTGATATACTCTAGAGGGGGGTGAATAGAGTATATGGTGCTTTAAAACTTTTGCAAACTTTTACAACAATTGTTGTAATATGTGTGAGCAGGGAAGCAGAAATAAATCTAATCACAGTACAGAGCTATGCAAATACTAAGCACAGAAAAATCAAGGCCAGAAACAAAAAGAAAACAAGCCAAAACCAGATGACACAAGGGAATATAGTGGTTCCCCAAACTTGGGTACATCCACTCTTCTACCACCCTAGGTAGGAATCCACTACAGGATGAGTTGATCAGGTGTCCTGGGCACCAATGAGCTTTTGATAAGGTGCTCAAAAAACAAAGCAGATTTTTTGATCAGGTGTCTTGCCACCAATGAGCTTTTGACAAGGTGCTCAAAAACCAGATTCAAACTTTTGAAGGGAGTTTGAAAAACCCTTTACAGAGTGGGGGTGAGAGAGTGATGACAGTCTTCTCTTTCTCAACCAACTGAGAAGACTATGTGGATTGATGTCAAAGCTCCCCCTAAATCCTTGAGAACTTCAGGAAGAAGAGCTTTGCTGAGGGTGATAGGCCTTCAAGGATAGAACTCCAGCAAAAGATGATTTCAGCAAGCTGAAATGTTGAGTGTCTGAAGTCTTGAAATGATGATGGCCTTGAACACTTTGAGATCTGAAGAGATCTGAAGATTTTTGAAAGCTTGATCTCTTTGATGAGTGTTCTTCAGAATTCTTTTTGACAGAAAACTTTTGAGTATCTTTTTGTATTCTGTATTGTGTGTGCTCTGTCTTGTTCTACTTTTTTTGGATTCAAAAACCATTCTGTCTTTTATTCTCTGTTCCAGAATAGAATATCATTTTCTATCAAGGATAGCCGGTGGTCTGCATTGATTGCATCCTTAATTGCATAATTTCTTCTGGAGGAAAGTCTACAAAATTATTCCTTGGAGAATCCCTTGAAACTTGGTCCAGAATTGAATGTAAACGGCTAGCAAATCTCTGAATTAATTGCAGAATAACTCTTAACTGATTTGAATTTGAATTCTGGAAGTTATCTGAAATCGTCGAACTGAGCTCTGCTATCGTCGAGCTGAGCTCAGCGATCAAGAAATCTTAAGCAGCAAAAATATCGTCGATCTGAGCTCAAAGATCGTCGAACTGAGCTCAGAGATAAAGATCCAAAGCAGAGTCAAAATCGTCGAACTGAGCTCACCGATCGTCGAATGGAGTTCGACGATATTATGAAGTTGAGCTCAGCGATCGTCGAATGGAGTTCGACGATCTGTCGAAGTTGAGCTAGACAATCGTCGATCGGAGTTCGACGAATCGTCGTGCTGAGCTCGGCGATCAGACTTAGTCTCCAGACAGAAAAACTTGGTCTTCAGGGCAGCTTCCAAACCTAGACTTCTAACCCTTAGACTCAATTCTAATTGACCTTTTAAGCTATACAGGAGGTCAAATAAAGGTTCCTAGAGACATAGTGATCCTGACCCAAATTAGTAATAGGGTGTTCCAACAGAAAGTATTTGATTACAAGGGTTGCTGATCACCTAGAGGGGGGGGGGTGAATAGGTTATTGCAATCTTTTCAAGATTCTTTAAAATCTTCTATGACTTAAGTCCTACTGTGTATACTTAATTCAGCTTTCAAGAACACAATACTCAACACAGCAAAACACAATACACAACACACCAGATTTTTATAGTAGTTACCCAGTATATGGGTATATATATTGTCCCTCTCCGCCTTTCTAACAGTATGTTAGATAAGACTTTTCTCCAAAAACTATGGCTCCTCAGAGATTACAACACGATCACAACAGATCAGTCAGTCTCCCCTAAGACTTACAACACTTGCTCACAACACTCCATAGAGTAATCTCCTGACAAACACACACATACACAAATGCCATTTACACAGGCTGGGAGAAACAACCCCATATTGATCCACACAGGAATCCAATCACAGGCCCACAGAACCAACACAGATTTCATAGATTTTTCTCACAGCCTTTATAATATAGACTTTACAATAAGATCTCACAGATCTCTCACACATCCTAATCAATCTAGGCCTCAACACAAATCTTTCACATATCCACTAATTTTGAAAGATTTGTTGATTTGACTCAAGAGAAATTATTTTATGAGTCAATTTCTTCCTAGAATAAGTAAATCTCAGCCATATCTGCTTTCTAGCAATAAGAATGACAATTTTCGACTATCTGCGGCTTGTGCTGGAAGTTCATCAGGACCTTGATCCTCTTCTTACTGATGAAGGGGGAAGATAAATAATGAATGTCTTCAATCAGCAAACCTTTATTGGCAGGAAATAAATCGATCTACCTCTCCTTCTGTCGAGAGAAAAGTCTGTACAGAAATCTTCTTCTTCTTCAACGATCGAGAGATAGATCTACAGATTTGGCTCGGCTTGGATCGTGAATCAACTTCAGCTAGGGCCTGCCAACACTAATTCGTCTTCCTCAGAGAGATCCTCTATTCTTGCTGTAGCAGATATTGATTGCACCAGCAAACTCAAAAACCCTTCAGATTTATCAATTGAAGTTCTTGGTTCTGTAACAATGGTGGATAAAGACGATTAACTCGCACTTCTCATTTTCAGAATGTTAATCAGAAAAACTTATTTGATCTTCATCTCAACTATTATTTATAATCTCATCGATTTGTGGGATGATTGATACGTATCCCAGTTTTAACAGTGGTTAAAACTTCAGCATAATCAAATTGTGATTCACTATAGAATGACGGCGACGTTAATGTCATTTTGCAACATTTAAATAACGAATTATAAAATTGTTGACTTGTTGACTTTGATAACGTCAGCATCATTCTGGACTTAGCAAAATCAAGCAATATTTTAGAAATCCTCAGTTTGACGAACTCAAAACTCAGTTCGACGAACCCAGGGCTCAGCTCTATGAAATCAAGCATCATTTCAGAAATCATCAATTAGACGAACTCAAAACTCAGTTCGCCGAACCCAGAGCTCAGCTCGATGAAATCAAGCATCATTTTAAAAATCCTCAGTTCGACGAACTCAACACTCAGTTCGATGAACCCAGAGCTCAGCTCGATGAAATCAAGCATCATTCCAGAAATCCTCAAGTTGACGAATAAGTGAAAGCTCAGTTAGACGAACTCTGAACTCAATTCAACGAACTCAAAGCTCATCTTGACGAAAAATGGATAAACAATACTCCACGATCCTGGACTTAGAATTTTCTTCAGCTCTGCAAGGCGTTGAGTGGCGTTGAGTGAATAGGCCATACTTAACGAATCTGGACTTAGAAATATTTTAGCTTTGCTAGGTGTTGAAAGCGTTGATTGTATATGCCATACTCAATGAATCAGAACTAATAAATATTTCAGCTTTGCGATGCATTGAGAGCGTTGAGTGTATAAGCTTCACTCAATGCTTTTATACCTAGCATGATTTTTTGCAATCTTGCCTTCTTGCTGAAGTTTAGCATTGATAGAATCGGCATGACCTTGAGTGATGAAGCTTCACTCAACGTTGCTGGACTTAATCAATTTTCTGGCTTTCACTGCTTATGCTTTGACATGATATCCTTGACTCAACGATTCTGGCCATATGACGTTGAGTGAGTTGAGCTCATTGAACTCCTCTGGACTTAGCCACATTTCTGCCTTTTCAATACTGTAAGCTTTGATTGTCAGCCTTCTCTCAACGCTATTAGCTGTATGGCGATGAGTGAGCTTGCCTTACTCAACGCTTCTGGACTTAGGCATTTTCCTGAACTTCCAGCATATCACTTTGAGTCCACCTGTCATTATCTCTTGAACTATATGTCCAACCATTATGACAAAGACCAACCTGTATGCATGAACTTAAACAAACATCAAATACAACTATGTGTATACCATTGACTTGTTTGACTTCTTACAAATCTAGGACATTGGTATCAATGGACCCAACACCATGCTTGATTATCTCAAAGACAACTAGAAGTAGATCTGTTCAAGTTGTGAACCTTTTAAGAACAAACTGCCTCTGATACCAATTGAAAGTATCTAGTTGTCTACCTAAATCACATAGAGGGGGGTGAATATGTGAGATTTGAGTCTTTTGGGTAATAAAAAATTTAGAGGGATTAACACAGAATGATCAAGCACAATTCAGACACATAAGGAATTATAGTGGTTCCCCAATCTTGGGTACATCCACTCTCCACCTCACCAAACTAGCACCACGGCTGGCCTTGTCTACTTCACAATATCTCGGATTAAACAATCCTACACCTCAGAGCAACGCTCCTACAACTCAGAGTAAACAAACTCCTGCAAACCCGATCACCCAAAATGGGATCTCACTCGAAAGAAAAATCTTCCTACAAACTCGGAGTCAAAACTCCTACAAAAATTGAAATAAAGTTTTATAACAAAAATAAACAACTTCACTTCAGATCTGAACTCTGCAGAGTTCTTCCTTCTTGAAAACTGAATGTTTGGTGAAACAGTTAAGGAAGAAGTCTTGAGAGAACACGATCTGAATTTCTTTGGTTTCGATACGATTGAGTGAATGAATAGAGAATCTTTAATCTTGTGATCTGTCAAATCATTATTCTATCGAATCGCTGGATTGAGAACAAACTTCAGAGAAGAATGAAAATGGCGTGTACGGCTTTTTCCCGATCTAGAGCTTGCGGCGATTCAGACTTCTGTTTAGATTAGCAATTAGGATTAGGGTTGACGAATCCATCGACAAGACCTTATATAGAACTTCTCCTAATGGTCTGAAATCTTTAAGGAAAGAATATCAATCATATTAAGTATGAATCGGAGTTTGAAATCCTGTTAGTTGAACTGATATTGTGTTCGACAAAATAGAAGTTGCAATCGACGAATTTATAGAAGCTGCGTTCGACAAATTTGAAATCTGTTCGACGAATTGAGAATTCCATTATTCGAACATCGAACTCTGTTCGACGAATAAAGTTTTGAATTATTCTGCACTGCGTTCGAAGGAATAGTAGCTTAGAAATTTTCTTCATCAGCATTCTTCGAAAGGATTAGAATTATTCAAAAACAACTGGTATTTTTCGAAAAACGATATGGCCTTATTCGAAAACGGCTATTCGCAGAATTTCTTTGAGATGAATATGGATTTTTCAAAAGAAGAATTATCTTTTTGAAAACATCTTGTCCTTTTCGAATAATGAGTTTTATTCTTCGAAAACAGAATTCCTTTTTCGAAAAATGAAATTGGTTTTTCGAAAATCAATTTAGGACATTTTGAAAAATAGAAGTGTAAAGGTTTCGAAAAGAACATTGCTTTTCGAAAAATGTACTTGGACTTTTCGAAAAATATCTTCAAGACATTTCGAAAAATATGACTTTGCAATTTTTATAGAGTTTTTCGAAAGGCATAATGGTTTTCGAAAACAGCAATGCTTTCTCGAAAAACTTACTTACCCATTTCGAAAAACTAATGCCTTTTTCGAAAAATATACTTAGAAATTTTTTGAGAAAACGTTTTTTTCTGCTTTAACCAAGGATCAGCAACACTTCCTTTCTTCAATCCTTTAGTACTTAAAAATGAAGTGCATCCCAATAGAGAGGTTACACATGAGCCAACACCATGAATCACACAATGAGAGATTACATTGCATGGTCCTGTGTTTGGTGACTCACTGTAAACTGACATTGGTCTACACTTAGCAATAGTGACCTGAAAGCATTAAACTAGACAAAGGCATCAAATACACACTTAATTCATCTTAGTTCAAGGGTGACTTCACAAAAATCTAGGTTATTCTGGATACAAAACCCAACAATCTCCCCCTATTTGAAGAAGTCAGAACCAAGATAATTAAATGAATAACAAACAAGCACAACTGTAACTGCAATATTATAGCATCAAAATTCATATATATATATATATATATATATATATATATATATATATATATATATATATATATATATATATATATATATATATATATATATATATATATATATATATATATATATATATATATATATATATATATATATATGATTGTTCATAGAGGAATCTAGGTCCACAAAATTCTAACTATGGCTAAAGACTCCACTCATTTGAATTGATGTTGTTGTTACCTTTCTTTCTTTTCTTGCTGCCTATTTTGATAGTTGTAAGGTTTAGGATAGTACTTAGAAGGTTTGGGAGGAGCCTTGGGATTATTTCTGCCATATTCTCTATCATAGAGTGTTCTATTGGTCAAGGATTTTTCATACAAGTCCCACTCCTGGGGACTGTAATGGTCATTCTTATCATCATAATCTACCACCAGCTTTAAAGTTTCAAGAATGAGTGACTTGGAGGTTGGGCTCCAAACTTCAGCAAATTCTTGTGCTTTTATTTTCACAACATCATGAGTTGGAATGGATCGGTTGGCAGAGGAACCATCACCATATTTCCTTTTCTTAAGAATTGGAATTTCTGGAGGTGGATTGTGATGCATCTCTGGTTTAGTCCAAACATAGGAGTACTCTACAGGAGGGGCTCCATAATCTTCTAGTCTGGGAGAGAAGGTAGGCATCTCTGCAGTTGGGTTAAGTTGAGGATGTGGAACTTCATGTTGATTGACTAGAAAGTCTGGAAGTATTTTATGATGCATCCATACAGCAGTGTCATAAGTGTGAAGCTTTACTCCATGAATTTGTTTCTATACATATGTGCTTATATCTTTCATCTGTGCTTATCTCTTTCATCTGTGCATCCCACTGGCTTTTCATCTCAATAATTTTCTTATCAAGAACATCTTTGACTTTTTCCTCCTCCTTTTTGACTTCTACAGAGAGGGTTGCTATGGTATCTTCTTTGAATGTTCCTACTTCTTCACATGTTTTGAAATTTTGTTCTTGAGTTTTCTTTTCCAGTAAAATCTGATTATTGGCCAAAGTGACTGATTGATCCATTACATGACAAATACTAGAGATAGTATGGTCTATAGCCTTTTCACCAATTTGCAGTAGTCTCTTGAACTCATCAGTATTATGGTGAATTTTGGCAAAGCCTCTGCTCATCTCTATTTCAAGAGCAGTGACTTTGTGAGTAAATTTCTTGAGAGACTTGTCAAAGTACTCTAATTGTTGAGTCAGCATTGACTCAAGTTTACCCAAAAGGGTATCATCAGGAATAACATCAGTAGGAGGAGGTGGAGGAGGAAGAGTAGGGACTGACCATGGTGTTGTGTCTTCAATTTCAACTGTACTCATGGCTCTTCTGAAGGATGTTATCTCATACCCTTCAACTCCAAGAATGGTACAGATAAAGAAATTAAAATTCCTCATTGGAGGTGCTGCAGGCTCTGGAGTAATCTCTTCTTCATCAGTTAGCAAAATTACATTCTCCCCCGCAATATGTGTTTGGGGTTGTGAGTCTTCTGGTTCCTCTTCTGGATGACTTTCTTCTGGGATTTCTACAGGAGACTTTACAGTAGTCTTTTCAGGAGAGATGAACAGAGGGTCATCTGAGTTGAGTTCCTCTATCATCTTATTTATGTCCTCTGAAGTAGCTAGAATAGTGGCTGGGTTAGGGGAGGAGTGAACATCCAAACCTGACCCATCATCTTGTGCAGGGGTGTTTTGCTCATCATCAGACTGAGCTTGACCTTCATTTTCCATTTCCACATTTTCATCAGCAGCTTTCTCATGAACTTGGGCAGCAAGAACATCTATGTGAACTTCTGTTGTTGTAACTTCTGCATGTTGTGCATCTTCTTGAATTAGAGGAGCAGGCTCCCCCTTAGCAGCTGTACCAGATATGCCAGATGTATCAGTGAGAGGAGGAGATGGGATCATGTCCTCATCATCAAAGATAATCCTTAGGGCTTCTGGAGCATCTCTTGGCTTCTGAATTCTCATGTCCCATCTGTTTTTCAAGTCTAGTGTGTCCTTCTTCAAGTGATGAATAGACATATCATTGGACATGTCAAAAAGTTATGGATGGAGTTTATTTAGATATAGTGTGTTGATCTTGGCTGTACAACCCCGTGTCCGGCGAATAAGGTCACCAGGAACCAGACCGATCGTGCTGAAACTAATGGGCGAGCTCGGCAGTAGAGAAGCAGAGCCCGAGCTTGGCATTCGTCGAACGGGAGAGAGGCATTCGTCGACCGCGAGCTCGGCATTCGCCGAGCTTATCCAAGAATCGTCGAGCTGAGGTCGACTAATGGAGACCAACGAATGGGCGAGCTTGCCGTCCCAGCTCGTGCTCTCGCGACGGAGCTCGGCAACAGTAGGTAAATTGGATCCCCCGAGGTGACCAAGCTCCCCAGCTCGTCTGTACCCATGAGGTACTTTTTACTGTTTTGCCCCCGTAGGTCTGCCCACAGCCCTTCAAAACAGCAGAGTTTGGCTATTGGCAGACCCAGCCAAGGGCTTTCTGGTAACTTCAGGTCAGTTCACTTTGGTTATTGGCAGTTCAGATTCTGAAAACTATAAATAGGACCCAAGGGGTACCCCAGAAGGTATGCTTCCTGCGCTCTCCTGCTCCAGTTTTCAAGTGCTTTCTGAGGGTACCTTAGCTCGGCCTTTGGCTAAGGATGGGAAGTGCTCTCAGATCTTTCGGGTGTGTGGTGGGTCCGCCCCACCGAGCCCTTAGGTCAGTCCTTCCCTGTTTCTTTTGTTGTTTTGCTTGCGGGGGTAAAGTAGGCGTGCGATCACCCCTTCCCCGAGGGCGAACTCCACAGGAGACCGAGAGTACGGTTTCAACATTTTGGTGCGGTGAGCGTGGAACGTGGTCAGTGCAGAAAAGCTTCAGCGAGCCCGATAACAGGAGGACAGGGATCTGATAGGCCGGACTCGCCCCCCCCGCCTCTCACCATGGTGGGGATGTTCGAGGATTTCAGGAATGAGTTGCTGAACCTCGTCAAGTTCGCACTCGGCACATGGGTCGAGTGCTCGACTCTAGCAGCACAGATCGCGGTCGCCTCCTCTCTGGGCGAAGATGCCCCCGGTAGGCGAGCTGGGAAGGAAGTGGCCGAGGAAGGCCGGGGGTGCGAGCTCCCCGAGCGCGAGCACTTCCCCAGCTCGGCAGGCCGAGGTTGGTTCAGTGGGCTAGGCTCTCAAGACTCGCCAGCTCGCCCAGTAGGGGGAGGCAGCCCCTTCAGCGAGTTGGTCTCTTCAGCTCCAGTTCCAGAGGGGTTCAGGGAACCCGAGATGTCCTACTACACCGGGAAGGGAAACCCTGTCCAACACGTTCAATGGTTCGAGGATGTAGTTTCAATCCGGTAGATGTCGGACGGGTTCAAGTGCCGATTCTTCGCTATTACCCTCAAGGAGAAGGCAAGGGAGTGGTTCCACCAGCTACAGGCCAGCTCCATCTACTGCTTCGAGGACCTTCGCCGGGGGTTCATGATGAGGTTCACTACATCAAAGAGGAGGAAGGAGTCGGAGTCCCTGTTCCACATCAAGCACGGGGTGAATGAGATGCTGGGGAGCTACGTAGATCGGTTCCAAGAGGAGGTTACTCAGGTCCAGGAGATGCCAGGCCATAGTTTGATGATGGCCATTACCCTGGGCCTGCAGCAGGGATTCTTCAGGATGGAGCTGAAGAGAATTCCCCCCCTCTCCTACGAGGAGCTAATGGAGAGGTCAGCGAGAGAAGTTGATGGGGAGGAATCAAACCCGGAGTTTGCGCGGAAGCTGGCCAGGTGGGACACAGAGGAGGAGAAGTAGTCGAGAGGAGGAAGAGGATAATAGGAGAGGAGAGGAGAGCCCCAACAGAGGGAGCAGAGGCAGCTCCAGGGGCAGCAACAGCCTAGGTGGGGGCGTCAGGAGCCCGACCGTCGGCTGGGCTGGAGGCTTGAGTGGCAAGGACAGGGGCCACAGAGAGGGTACCAAGGAAGGGTTCACCATCAAGGGGGGCAAGATCTGTTCCACCCCCGGGCTAGAGGCTGGCCCAGAGGCCCCGACTCCCCACTCAAGAAGAGGCTATGGCCATAGCCATGTGGGAGAGGAGGAGAGTAGCCTGGAGGAGGAGGAGAGAAGTTAGGGTGGAGTTACCCTATTGCGACTTTCATCAGGAGGAGGGGCACGCCACGACCATGTGCCCAGAGTTCCTCGAAGTGAGAGGGAACAGGGAACAGCAGTAGGGGCGCCAGGAAGTGAGGATCGAGGAGGTCCTGCCTCAGGCAGAGGAGGACCGTTGCGAAGACCGGGTGGACGTTGGGACTCGAGGAGGGATCAGAGTGATCCACGGGGGGGGGGGGGGGGGGGGGGGGGGTCGAGGCTTCCCGGAAGGTGAGCCTCCACACCATGTATCGTCGGAGCGTTGCCTCCGCATCCAAAACCCCACCCCCAGAAGAGAGGATCACCTTCTCCAGGAGCGACATGCCCGATAACGTGGATCCTTTCAATGATGCGTTGGTCATCCGGAAAGTCATCGAAAATTTTACCATCTTTCGGATCCTCGTTGACAACGGAAGCTCCGTCAACATCATCTTTAAGAAGGCGTTTGATGCAATGAAGGTGGAGGCAAAGAGGGTGCTGGCCTCGGATGGGCCCTTGTTCGGATTTTCAGGGGAGAGAAAGGAAGTAGAGGGAGGGGTAGGCCTCCATGTCACCCTGTGGGGGCAGTCCAGGAACTGTAGGTTTGTCATCGTAGATGCACCCAACAGCTACAACACCATATTCTGGAGGCCCCTTATTAGTGCCTTCTGCTGCGTCGCATCATCTTTCCATCAGTGCTTGAAGTTCAATGCAGAGGGGATTCAAGTCAGGGTCAGGGGGACCCCAATGTGGCACGTGAATGTTACGTCACAGTTTGGAACTCCATCTCTTGTCAAGAGGGAACCAAGGAGATGGAGCGAAGGATGGAGGAGGTGGAACAAGAAGCTGGCATGGAGGAGATGGAGGCGGAGGGCTGCGTCGTGGTAGAGATAGCAGGAGGAGATCAGGAGGAGTCGGCCAAGGCAGTGGCCGTGGAAGAAGAGGCGGAGGCAGAGGCCCTCGTCCCGGAGGAGAGGGGTGTTGAAGAATGGAGGGAGAAGTCTAGGTTGGAGGCTGTAGAGGAAGTGGTGGAGTTGGAGGTCCTCACCCGTGGAGGCATGGTGGAGAAGGTATGCGTCAGTGAAGGGCTGACCCCGGAGGACCAAGGCAGGATGTTAGAGTGCATCTAGAAGAATATGGATATCTTCGCATGGAACGCCGCAGAGATGTCGGGGGTTAACGCGGATGTGGCCTGCCACTGCCACAACCTGGACCCGGGAACACGCCCCGTCTAACAAAAGAAGAGGTCCACCGTAGACAAGCTGGCAGAGCCCATCAGAGAGGACGTGGCAAAGCTTCTCAAGGTCGGCTTCGTGTCCGAAATCAAATACCCCGGTTGGGTCTCCAATGTGGTCATGGTCAAAAAGGGAGACAGCCGGTGGCGAATATGTATCGATTTTTCTTTGCATAATAAATATTGTCCTAAGGACTGTTATCCCTTACCTCGGATCGACGCTCTAGTTGACTCATCCGTTGGTTTTTCTGTAATGAGTTTTGCAGATGCTTTTTCAGGATATCATCAAATTAGGATGCACCCTCCGGACGTTATGGATTTCTCGTTCATCATGGGGGATGGATGTTAATGTTACAAGATGATGCCCTTCGTGCTAAAGAACGCAGGGTGACCTACCAGAAGATGATGGATAGGGACTTCAAAGAGCAAACGGGGAGGAACCTGGAGGTGTACGTGGATGACCTCATGATCAAGAGTCAGGATGTGGACTCCCACCTTCAGGAACTCAAGGATACCTTTGCTACACTGCGCAAGTACAAGATGCGATTGAACCCCTGAAATGTGTCTTCGGTGCTAGCAGGGGGAAGTTCTTGGGGCATCTCCACACCCCTGCGGGGGTCGAGCCGAATCCTGACAAGGTCAAGGCTATCATGGAGCTAGGATCGCCACGGAACACCAAGGAGGTGCAGCGCCTGACAGGAAAACTAGCAGGGCTGAGTAGGTTCCTCTCCCGGGCTGGGGCAAAGTGCTCCCCCTTCTTCAAAACACTAAGGGGAGGTCAAAGGTTTGAATGGACCAAGGAGTGTGAGGAGGCATTCCAGGCCCTCAAGATGCAGTTGACCCAGGATCTGCTGCACCAAGGGCCCAATAAGGTGGAGGACCTATTTTTGTATCTCAAGGTCGGGGCAGAGGCCTTGAGCTCCGCCCTAGTTCAGGAAGAGGGGAAGAAGCAGCTCCCTATTTACTACGTGAGTCGGGTACTGAGGAAGGCCGAGCTCCGGTATCCAATTTTGGAGAAGCTGGCTTTAGCCCTGATCATCTTAGCCCGAAGGTTGCGACCTTATTTCCAGGCACACTCAATCCGAGTTGTGACTGACCATCTTCTCTACAACATCTTTGAGGGGGTGGAGCATTCTGGCAGGTTGGCCAAGTGGTCGGTGGAGTTGAGTGAGTTTGACGTTTATTTCGTTCCCAGCCTCTCGATCAAAGCACAAGCAATGACCGACTTCTTGGCCGATTATGTGATTGAGGTGGCGGAGGTAGAGCTCACTTGTCCGACTCCTTGGAAGGTGAAGGTAGATGGAGCCTCGGGAAGGCATTCCCTAGGAGTGGGGGTGATCTTGGAGAGCCCTCAAGGGACTAGAATCAAGCAGACAGTGGTGGTACACTTTACCATCACCAACAATCAAGCCGAGTATGAGGCTGTGATAGCAGGGCTGCGCCTGGCCAGGGAGCTGGGGGTATTGGATGTGGAGGTCCTTACCGACTCCATGGTGGTAGCTTTCCAGATCAACTGGGAGTTTGAGGAAAGAGAGCCTACCCTTTGGTTATACTTAGCCAAGGTAAAGGGGGTCATCGGCATGTTCCAAACGTTTTCCATCCAGCATGTGCCCCGGGAGGAGAACGAGCAGGTCCATCGGCTGGCGAAGCATGGTCCTCGAGTGGGGGGTACCATCACCGACCTATTCCGCCGTTCCATCGAAGAGGGGGAGCTCATGGAGATAGACCAGCGGCCTTCATGGATGTACCCGGTCATAACCTTCCTCTCCACAGGAGAGTACCCGAAGGGGGCAGATAAGAAGAAGCTCAGGCATAATTCGGCGTACTACATCCTCCAGGACGGGCAGCTATACAGGAAGACTCTCTCAGGGATGTTGGCTTATTGTGACACCAAGGGGGAGGTACAAAGAATCTTGGAGGAAGTCCACTCCGGAGAATGTGGGAGACACTCCGGGAGTCGGACCCTGGAAGGGAGAATTGTCAGGCAAGGGTACTTCTGGCCCACCTTGGGCCGCGATGCAACGGAATTCGCAAGAAGTTGCCAAAAATGCCAGCTGTTTGCCCCCTCCAGCTACAGCCGGCTCAGCAACTCAAAAGTATCACAGCCCCTGTCCCTTTGTCATTTGGGGAATGGATTTGGTTGGACCATTCCCCCAGGCCAGTGGGCAGAGGTGGTTCCTACTGGTGATGATCGATTATTTCTCCAAGTGGTTGTAGGTAAAGGAGCTGGCCAAGGTGACCTCCGAGTTTATCAGAAACTTTGTTTGGGGGGAGATCATCTGCCGCCATGGGCTGCCCCAGGCCATTGTCACGGATAACGAGTCCCAGTTCCCTAGCGCTGAGTTCACCAATTTTTGCGAGCAGCTTGGAATCAACCTCAGGTTCACCTCGATCCATCACCCCAGGAGCAACGAGCAGGTAGAGGCCGCGAACAAGATCATCATCAACCTCCTGAAAAAGAAGGTGGAAAATATGAAGGGGTGCTTGGTGGAGCAGCTTCCCGCGGTTCTCGGGGCCCTGAGAACCACCCCCAACACAGCTATAGGAGAGACCCCCTTCAAGCTCTCCCATATGTCTGAGGCAGTGCTCCCCGTAGAGTTTGAAGTTCAGATACCTCGAGTCATTGCGGCCGGGGAAGGCAGGGAATAATGGCAGGAGGAGAACGAGGAAGAGTTGTGGCTTTCCCTCGATATGGTGGAAGAATTGCGGGACCTTTCCGCCGTCCGACAAGAAGAGGTGAAGAGGAGGATGTCTAAGTACTTTGACAAGCATGTTAGAGTCAAACAGTTTACAGAAGGGGACTTGGTACTAAAGAAAGTGGATGCAGTGGGAAGTTTCGCAACCATGGGGAAACTCAACCCTAACTGGGAGGAACCATTCATTGTAAAGGAAGCACTAAGATCAGGAGGGTATCGACTCCAAAATGTGGAGGGCGAGGCCCTAAGTCTCACCTGGAGTGGTGACGACTTGGAATGATTTTTTCCTTAGAACATGTAAGCGGTTCTCTGATTTTTAATAAAATTTCTTTAAACATGCCAATGCTGCCGTAATGAGCTCGCATGAAGAAGTGAAGTGAATTTGGACCCCGAGCAGATCCTGCTGTTAGGATCTCACCTAGCTGGCAGGGCTGGAAGTCACTCGATGTCATCCTTGGGCCTCGAGTAGATCGTTCTATCAGGCTCTCACCTAGCAGGCAGGGATGAAAGTCACTCGATGGTGTTAGTAGTGGACCCCGAGCAGATCCCGTTTTTAGGCTCTTACTTAGCTGGCAGGGCTGGAAGTCACTCGGTGTCATCCTTGGGCCTCGAGCAGATCCCGTTGTCAGGCTCTCACCTTGCTGGCAGGGCTGGAAGTCACTCGATGGTGTTAGTAGTGGACCCCGAGCAGATCCCGCTGTCAGAGTCTCACCTAGCTGGAAGGGCTGGAAGTCACTCGATGGTGTTAGAAGTGCACCCCGAGCAGATCTCGCTGTCAGGCTCTCACCTAGATGGCAGGGATGGAAGTCACTCGGTATCATCCTTGGGCCTCGAGCAGATCCTGCTGTCAGGCTCTCACCTAGCTGGCAGGGCTAGAAGTCACTAGATGGTGTTAGTAGTGGACCCCGAGCAAATCTCACTGTTATGCTCTCACCTAGCTGGCAGGGCTGGAAGTCACTCGGTGTCATTCTTGGGGCTCGAGAAGATCCCGTTGTTAGGCTCTCACCTAGCTAGCATGGCTGGAAGTCACTCAATGGTGTTAGTAGTGGACCCCGAGCAGATCGCGCTGTCAGGATCTCACCTAACTCGCAGGGATGGAAGTCACTCTGTATCATCCTTGGGCCTCGAGCAGATCCCGCTGTCAGGCTCTCACCTAGCTGGCAGGGCTGGAGGTCACTCGATGGTGTTAGTAGTGGACCCTGAGCAGATCCTGCTGTCAGGCTCTAACCTAGCTGGCAGGTCTGGAAGTCACTCGGTGTCATCCTTCGGCCTCGAGCAGATCCCGGTGTGAGGCTCTCACCTAGCTGGCAGGGCTGGAATTCACTCGATGGTGTTAGTAGTGGACCCCGAACAGATCCCGCTGACAGGCTCTCACCTAGTTGGCAGGGCTGGAAGTCACTCGGTGTCATCCTTGGGCCTTGAGCAGATCTTGCTGTGAGGCTCTCACCTAGCTAGAAGGGCTGGAAGTCACTCGATGGTGTTAGTAGTGGACCCCGAGCAGATCCCGCTGTCAGGCTCTCAACTAGCTGGCAGTGCTGGAAGTCACTCGACGTCATCCTTAGGCCTCGAGTAGATCCCGCTGTCAGGCTCTCACCTACCTGACGGGCTGAAGGTCACCCAGGGAAGTCCTGCCCCCCCAGGTAGTGCCTAACAAACTTGGCCCTTCTAAGAGAGGAGAGCTCGGCATAGGCGAGTTCGAGCTCGCTAATTCAGCTCAGACTCGGTAGAATATCAGCAAGCTAGGGCCTTGGACCTCTTAGATGGAAGGAGGCGGGTCCTGACAGGCCACCTCGCCACCCCCACTATGTTTTACAAGAAGATTTAGAGAATTTGGAGTCACATCGATAAGATGACCGACAGCTCGCGAGCAAGCTGGGGAGAATCCTGAGAATTGGCAAGACAGTCCCTTGGACCTCGCCCGGGGGGGGGGGGTGCGGATCCCGCCGAGATGCCCCTCCCCCGCTTTATTTTACTTGGAAAAATTTAGTGAGTTCAATTTTTTGATTAAGAAGGCCAAGGACAGCTCGCGAGCGAGCTGCGGCGAGTCCTAGGAATTGCCGAACATTCAAGTTATTCTCTCATAGGCGAGTCTAACGACTATCCTACTTGCAGTACCTATATATGTGATAAGTTGTAAATATACCTATTTTTCTGTACATTAATTTAGTCGTTTTCATTTATTTTTGTCGTTTTTATTTATTTTTATGCAATAAAATGCTCCTTTTTTTGTAAATATTATACTAACTTATTTTATTTTATTTTTCAGGAAAAAATGAAAATCTGCAAAAAATTGACCTGTCACGCCCGTGACATGTTGGTCACGCCCGTGACCTGGGCGTGACACGTCAAAAACCGAGAAATCTGCAATTTTCGGGAAGTATAGCCTGACACGCCCGGGGTCACGCCCGTGTCACCCGACACGGGGCGTGACCCAAGCCCGTGTTCACTCCACTCGACGAATTCATCTCGACGATCGTCGAGTGTCGACACTAGCAGTCACGCCTAGAGTCACGCCCGTGACCTAGGGCGTGACACCTCTTCCCGCTCGACGATTTTCAACTCGACACTTTCAGCTCGACATCGTCGAGTGTCGACACCAGCCGACACACCCAGAGTCACGCCCGTGACCTGGGGCGTGACCTTTCCAGCTAGCCCGACAAGACCTGCCCGAAGACTTTCGGCGCGCACCGCGCCCAGATCCACCTGCTTGACACGCCCCCTGTCACGCCCGTGACCAAGGGCGTGACCACTGCGAGACCGACACGTGTCCAGCCAAAGTCAACTTTCCCGTCAAATCGCCGGCCGCCCTCGCAAATAGTACTGTCACGCCCCCTGTCACGCCCGTGACCAAGGGCGTGACGCATGTAAATATTTTCTATAAATTCAGAGGTTCTGCTCTGAATTCCTGTTCCTTTTTTTTGAACCATTTTGTATAGGGGAAATGCTGTTGGATTGCTTCCAAGGCTTATGTAAGGGATAATTTCTCCCCCTCTCCTTAGTTTTATTTTCGTGTCTTTGTAACTCGTACTTTTATTTAATAAGATGTGTTTTATTTTCTTCTCTCAACATGACTTTGGAATGGATTAACACAAATCTCCCCTATGCAATCTTATCTTTTTTGCTTTGTTTCAACTTTGTTTTTTTTCGTTCTTTCCTAAGGGTGTGTGAGTGTATGAGTATAGTTTATTTACTTTTATGTTTTCATTTTCATACTTAGTTTTGTTAACTTAGATTTTTATAGCTTTTTATTTCATTGTTATAACCCGTAAAAATGTTTTCAAAGTGTTTTTCCTTTTTTTTACTTAGCTTTTTATTTCGCAAAACCTTTTTCGTTCTTTTCGCTTTATTTTCACTTTTTAATCGTTTTTACGGAGTTATAGGAATGATTATATAGTTGTTTTAATTTTTCGTGCACTTCGATTTTTCGTTTTAAACTTTTGTCCGTTTAATTTTTTCGTTCTCTTTTTATGCATTTCTACCGCATTTTAGCGGTAGAAATGTATTCGTTTTTATTTTTCGATCACTTTCATTTTTCGTTTATTTGCAAAACTTTCTTTCCGGTTAATTTTTATTTCAGCTTTTTATGCATTTCTACCGCATTCTAGCGGTAGAAATGCAGTTGTTTTAATTTTTCGTCAACTTAGTTTTTCTTAATTTTTTCTCTCATGTGTGTGTGCGCATTTATTTCCGCCTACTCGTTAAGAGTTAAATGGCGCTTGCTTATTTTACTTTCTGTAGAGTGCGTGAGTTTGTAATTTTCCTTTTTTCCGCCTACTCACTTGAGTTTAATGGCTGGATTTTATTTTGGTAGCGTGTGTTTTACTTTCCTGTAGAGTGTGTGCGTTTTCATTTATGTCGAGAGAGAGTGTGCGTGCGTTGCATTTATTTTGTCCTACTCGGTTGAGTAGGACCCGCATTTATTTTCTCCTACTCATTTGAGTAGGACTTGCGTGTGTGCGTTTTACTGCTTTCATTTCTCCCGCCCACGCATTTGCGCCGGGACTTGCAATTTTCTGCTTTCTTCAGTCCTACTCGTTTGGGTAGGACTTGCAATTTACAGCTTTATCTTCCTGCTTTCATTTACTGCTTTCTTTCCTGCTTTCTTTATTGCTTTCCTCGCAAGCCGTCCCCATTCCGATGAGTGGCTAACAGTTCTTAGCCCTCGGCATCGAAGAGCATTGGGACAGATAAAATAGCTTAAAATAACTAAAGGTCTAATTTTTCTAATTAATTAAAAGTACTTAAGGTTTGCCCGGGGTTAACGACGCGTAGGACCACATATCGATGTGTGCGCCCTATTTCGGTTTTCCATACGCTCGCCGAGAGGCCGTGCGTATGGACAGATCACCCCTTGGCAAAGAGAGTTCCGCACTAACCCTCGAGAGAGGAGGCGCGCCAACTCTACCGGATTGGGTTCCCCACCCAATAGCGGGGTTCTTAGCGTAATGCGGGCGTTAAGAGGAATCCTTCGTCGGACGAGAGCCCGGTCGAATAGTCTTAGCGTTCAGGTGAGCGATAGCCCTATAGCTAGGTGAGCTCATTTTAGTGGAACCTCCACGGCCAAGTCTCCGCCTTAATTAATTAGAAATTTAGGAGCTCTTTTTATTTAAAGTTTATTTTAGTTCAATTGTTTTTTCGGTGCCATCGAGCTAAGCTCTTCATCGGCACCACCTTCATGCTTTCATTTTCTTTCTGCCATTTTCTTTTTTTTATTATATAAAAATACCCGACAAGTATTATCGGTAAAATAATAGTCCCCTCCAGGGAAGAGTAGAAATAATCGAACCGGACCCGAGAACAATACGACCTCGATATTCCACCCGGAATATCCTGTACTACTCACGATAGGTGCACTTGCCTCCTTTCGTTAAAACTCGATTTCTAAACCTTTTTTATATCCAAAATAAATAAATAAATACGCGCGCCCCGCTTTCTTAAATAAAATCACTTCCGCCTTTTTCTCAAATAAAACCGCCGGGTCGCCGCGTGACCGTAAATAATTTTGGAGTTTTAACCATCAATATGCGAGATCGCCTGGGGAAGGGCTCGTGAACATACAAAACACTGCAAAAGAGATGGAAAAATGGCTCGGATATGATCAAAAATCTTCTTCATTAAATAATGATATTTACAGGTGGAGCTCCCCTCGGCAAGGAAACAAAATAAAAGCATACACATCTAGGCCTCCCCCACCGCCGGACTGGTCCTCACCTTCGCCTGACTGATCCTAGAAACCCTTCCCGAACAGCGTGTCAACGCTATCTTCCTTCTCGCTGGGAGGCGTCGCCGGGAACAGGCTCGACATCAGATCCCGGGCCGAAATCTCCACGCATCCCTCCACCAGCACCCTCGTGTCCTTCATCATTTTGAGGGTGCATTCGGCAGCTTGGATGGAGTTGATCCGCAGCATCTCGGCGAGGTCGGCCTTGCCAAAGACCCTTGTCCTTTTGTAGGGGAGGGTAGGATCGGCGCCGCTGGGCTCTAAGAAGATCTCCGCCTGACGGTGGACCTCGCGGGTGAGATTCCGGTTCTCATCCTTCAGCAACACATTCGCCCCCTCCAGCTTGGCAAGCCGGACGCGAAGTTGGCCGATCTCCTCCTCTTGCTCGGCATTGTAAGCCTGCAGCTCCCCGGCGGCCTTGGCGTCCTGACAAAAGAAAAGTTCATTAGTGTCAGTGCAAAAGTTTGTCAAAATAAAAGAGAGAAGGTGAAGCCTGATACTCACCAATCCACCGGCGGCCTGGGCGAGGAGACCCTAGGGCGATGCCGAGCCGCCTCGACTGGTCGGCTACCTTGTCCTTGGCGACATCGCGAGCCTGCTCTGCTTTTTGGAGTTGGTTGTTGAGGCCGAAGACATGGCGGGTCAGCATGTGGTGGAGCTCCATGGCCCGCAGATGAGACTGCAGACCCTCATGGTCGAGCTACCGCAGGGTCATGTTCTTGTAGGCCTCGGCATCCTCGTGGCCATACAGGCCGAAGCCGCGGGCGTAAGCGTGGCCGGTGGCGGGCTCGCGGTCGTGCCAGGAAGGATGCAGGGTGGAGATGGAGACCCGATGGGCAACCTCATCCCACTGCACCATGGGCTCGCCCGCCGAGTCATTCCACTGCCCCCCGAAGCTGAAGAGGTGATGTTATTTCGGTGCCCTGCGCTCGCGAGCCACCCTCTTCGCCAAAGTAGGTGGGGAGATCGCCGCCGCGGGAGCTGGAGCCTCGCTGTCCTTCCGCCCTTTGCTGGTGATCTCCTTCAGCGGGCTCTCCGGCGATGCGTCGGGGATGGTCTCAGGCGAGCTTATGTATTGGGGGCTGGATTGATGTTGTTGATGTTGTTTCCCCTGAGGGGCGAGCACGACTTTCTTCATCTTTTTTGACAGTGGCTGGCGGTGTGGCGGGTTCGACCCCGCATCCTCAGATCGCCTCTTGCTGGAAGAGGGGTGGGAGAAGGCCGCCTCATCTCGGCAGGCCGCCGCCGCCGCCTTCTCGCGAGTAAGGGGGTCCTAGAGCAACCACGAGTCCGCAAATGGCGGGTTCGCGGGAATCAACCGCTCCCCTGCAAGAAAAACTTGGAAAGAGTTAGATCACTTTCAGCAGCAATATGGCGAGCTCGGCAACCGGGCGAGCTCGGCAATACGGGGAGAGCAATACCTTCGCCGGGTAGGACAGGGAGAAGCGCGTCAAGGCCCATTCGCAGGTAGGAGACCTCGAAGTCCTTGTGGAGGAAGTATTTGTGGAGCTCGGCATCGTTGCCGGACACGGCCGGCGGGCGGTAAAACTCCTCGCCTTTTTGCTCCAGCGAGTACGGGATGTTGTCGAGATCTCCCTTGATAAAGGCGATCCTGGTCATCCAGTTATAGTGCTTGTTCGCGATCTCGCGAACTTTGATCAGCGAGCTGTCGAATTAAGCTACCCCATCCGGCGTCGCCTTGTAAGAGAAGAGTTTCATGAACACTGTCAGGTTGAACTCTATCCTCTCCCGCCGAAGGTAGCTCGTGGACGCCACTATCATGGCGATGGCGTTGGAGTTTAGCTGCACAGGCACTGCGCCATAGTACTTCAAAATTTTCCGGATATCCGACAAGAGGGGTTGGCGCAACCCCACCTCAAAGTGAGAGAAGGGGAAGTCAAGCTCATCGTCGTAGAAGGTATTGATGGCCTCCCCTTACCTCGGCCGGCGCGCCTTGAAGCCCGGCGACACATACACTTCCTCGAACTCTGCCGGCTCCTCGCTTGTATGCCCCTCGAAGAAGCAGTAATCCGTAAAGTGCTGGGCGCCCTTGCTGTGTCCATCAGCGTCGGGGTTGGTCTTGCCCATGCTCATGAAAGAAGACGGGGCGCGTGTAGAAAAGGAGAGAAGCGCAGAAAAAAAGAGTGCAAAAAAGGCAGCAGTACGGGGGTTGGTGGGGGGGGGGGCTATTTATAGAAAAAGAAATCTGGGGTCAGGCTATCCAATCGGCTCAGCTCGCCGCCCCAACTCGGCACCCCCAATGCGCCACCCCAGCTCGCCGACTTCCGGCGCGTCCCAACCAAGGCTAAGTCGAACAACAATATATTATTTGAATACCGCATGTCCAAGAATATTTTAAAGTTACTTATTACAAAGACCAAGTGCAGGAATAAAAAAGCGGGGTGCGCGAGTAGGGGGAACACCAGGAGGCGAGTACCGGTCGGCTTGGCAAAGGAGCCGCCCTATATCTACCCCGGCCTCACACCCCCCGCCCCCCAGACTGCCGCGCGCGAAGCAGCTCGCGGATCCTCCCCCAATTCCTTTGCGCCGCCCAGAGGTCGTCGTCTATCTCATCCAGAAGCCGGGAAGCGGACGTCATCTCGCCAGCCTGGCCTCTTCGCACCTCGTCAGCAAGGCGCACGTTGTCACAATGTAGTGTCTCGTTGACCCCCTGCACCTCGCGCAGACCGTACACCAACTTCTTGAGTCCAACGAGCTTGGGGACGGGAGGGGAGAGTAGTGGGCTTCCCGCAAAGATTCCTTGGCAGCGGATTGGCTGCGGGAAACTGTGGAGACAAGCATCAGCAAAAAGAGGAATGTAGGAAAATCTCATGAGGCAGGAGTCCAAGTAAAGTTGACCTGACGAGCTCGACAGCTCGAAGGAGATGCGGGGAGGGATGAACCTCAGATCCTTCCCGCGACCTGGGCCGAGAGTTCCCGGTGAGAGAAGATCGAATCCCGGGGTAGGGATGATTTCCAGACCCTCAACCGCGGTCACGACAACTTGCTAAGGAGAGGGGGCGCGCACCGACGAGCTCGGCCTCTGCGAGCTCAACCCCAAGGTCCCAAAGGTAGGGGATGACTCACGGTGGCGGTTCTCCGGAGTCATGAACCGCAAGTCCCCAAGAGTGTTCTTGGCTCGCGGGGTGGCGTCTCGCGGCGCGGTGTCTTATACACCATCAGGGTGGCTGTCTGTGTTGTCGCAGATCTAGACAATATTTCTCCCCTTTTCAGAGGCAGGCAGAGTGGAAGAGCCGGTCCCATGCTCCAAGGTGGTCCTTAGGTCGTCGTAGATGGGCTCGGCCGCCTGAGGGAACGATTTCATCCTCTTGGAGCTAGGATCAGCAGATCCACCTTGCGGCACAGTGGCTGGGACCGCCGTCAGGGAGGCTACGCGAGCTGTGGAGGCCTGACGAGCTCGGTTAAGGCGCTCTTGGATCTCCTTGGGGATCGGCATCTTGGCAGGGCCAGAGTAAAGGGAATGACAAGAGTCAGGCAGGTATGCAGGTGCATATATATAGCCGCAGGTGGACCCCACCCGAAGATTCCCTCCAGTCCACCCCGCGCTTGCGAACACTTGGGGTTGGATGTTTCTTTCCGATCTTTTCCAAGCTCAAAAAGAGCAGGGATTATGTACAACCATGTGTCCGGCGAATAAGGTTGCGAGGAACCAGACCGATCGGGCTGTAACTAATGGGCGAGCTAGGCAATAGAGAAGCCGAGCCCGACCTTGGCATTCGTCGAACGGGAGAGCGACATTCGTCGACCGCAAGATCGGCATTCGCCGAGCTAGTCCAAGAATCGTCGAGCTGAGGTCGACTAATGGAGACCAACGGATGGGCGAGCTCACCGTCCCAGCTCGTGCTCTCGCGACGGAGCTCGGCAATAGTAGGCTAACTGGATCCGCCGAGGTGACCAAGCTCCCCAGCACTCTTGGACCCATGAGTACTTTTTACTGTTTTGCCCCCGCAGGTCTGCCCATATCTCTTCAAAACAGTGGAGTTTGGCTGTTTGCAGACCTAGCCAAGGGCTTTCTGGTAACTTCAGGTCAGTTCACTTTGGTTATTGGCAGTTCAGATTCTGAAAACTATAAATAGGACCCAAGGGGTACCCCAGAAGACATTCTTCCTGTGCTCTCCTGCTCCAGTTTTCAAGTGCTTTCTGAGGGTACCTTAGCTCGGCCTCTAGCTAAGGAGGTGAGAGCTCTCAGATCTTCCGGCTGTGTGGTGGGTCCTCCCCGCCGAGCCCTTGGGTCGGTCCTTCCTTGTTTCTTTTGTTGTCTTGCTTGCAGGAGTAAAGTAGGCGCGCAATCACCCCTTCCCCGAGGGCGAACTCCACAGGAGACCGAGATTTCAGTTTCAACATTGGCATAGTTGGGTGTCTTTATACTTCCCTTGATCTTAGCATAGTATGTCAGCAAGAAGTTTGCTTTCAGCAATCATGTTTGGTCATCGGATGGTATTTGTGGATTCAGGGAGACCACAAAAGTACATGGCCCTATAATAATCAGGTTCTTCGAAGTAATCTTCCTCATCGATAACTGGCAATTTCAGAAGCTCTGTTACGGAAGTGGACTTCATTTTAATCTTCACATCTCTTACGGATGTCTTCAATATCTTCCCATTTCTCTTAAGCTTGCCATTTTGGAAAAACTCTTCAATGTATGGAATGTGTACATTACATGGTTGCTCTAGAATGAATGAATGACCGGCGGTTTCAAGAAGGATGATGACATTGCGGAAATTGTTGGAGAGTTCGGTGATTCGAACACGAACAAATTAGCATCCAATTCCTATCTTCACTGTAAGAGCCATGGATGGTGGAAATTTAAAGGTTTCTGACTTGTGGGTGAGAAGCAAAGGAGGTTTCCGTCAGTGTTAAGTCGGCGGAACTGAAGTTGGCGTCGGCGGAAATGAAGCGTCGTTCTTCGAAAGCCCTTAGTTTTGAAATTTGGGATTCTGGATATTATATGGATCATCCGATATATATATTAAATTAAGAATTTTGAAAATAAATGGAAAGGTGTACCTGGAAATGCTGTTCAACTTCTAAAAGAATTTCGTTAAGGACATGTCTACATTTTTCGAAAAGAGTCATCATTTCGCGAAAGAGATGAGATTTTTCGAAACAAGGAAATAATTTTTCGAAAACTCCTATTGTTTTTTGAAAGGGGTCAGTGGTCTTTCGAAAAAGTCCAAGTTCTTTTCGAGAAACAGAGGTCCACTTCGAAAAATTCAAGTCCTTTTCGAGAAAGCTCAGTGCTTTTTCGAGAAGTAGTAATTCGTTTCGAAAAATGAAAGTCCTTTTCCGAGAAATGCATATGTGAACTTGAACATTTTCTGGATATTTATTGAGTGAGAGTTCTTTAGCATTTTCTGAGTTGCTGATGCTGAATCTTCACTTGACTTTGATTGAACATTTCAGGACTCCATGTTAAGCATGCCAAGTTCTGTTTTGAATAACGAGAACTTGCTCTCATCCAGTGGCTTCGTGAAAATATCTACAACTTGTCTGTCGGTGGGAACATACTGGAGGTTGATGTGCCCATTCTCCACATGATGTCGAATGAAGTGTTATCTCAATTCGATATGCTTTTTCCGGCTGTGAGAGGCTGGATTGTTGGCGATTGCTATAACGCTGTAGGAGTCACAAAACATGGTAATTTCCCTGAACTTCAAGTTATAGTCTTCCAACTGATTCTTGATCCAGAGAAGTTGTGCACAACAACTGCCTACAGAAATATATTCTAACTCAGCGGTTGATATTGCAACACAATTCTGCTTCTTGCTACTCCAAGAAATTAGTCTTCTTCCGAGGAATTGACAAGTCCCGGAAGTGCTCTTTCTATCATCTTTTCTACCTACAAGATCTTCATCTGAAAATCTAATTAGTTTTTTATCATTATTTCTTGAGTACCATAAGCCAAGATTTTGTGTACCCTTAAGGTATCTTAAAATCCGCTTTGCAATAGAGTAGTGAGATACCTTGGAGTTCACCTAATATCTAGCACACACACATGTTGAAAATATTATCTCAGGCCTGCTAGTAGTAAGGTAGAGCAAGGATCCAATTATGCTCTTGTACTTGGTTTCATCGAAAGGTTTTCCTTTCTCATCCTTGTCTAGAGATATAGGTGAACCCATTGGAGTCCTCATAGAGGTTGCATTATCCATTCTGAATTTCTTAATCAACTCTTGGTGAACTTCGTCTTAAAGATGAAAATTCCATCTTCGGATTGTTTCACCTGAAGTCCAAAGAAGTACTTCATCTCACCCATACTGCTCATTTTAAACTTTCCTTGCATAAGTTTGGAAAACTTCTTACAGAGGTTGTCGCCACTAGAGCCAAAAATAATGTCGTCGACATATATTTGCACTAACAAAATCTTGCCTTTTACTTCCCAAAGAAATAATGTCTTATCTATCTTTATCTAGAAGAAAGTTAGATAGAATTTCATACCAAGCCCGTGGAGCTTATTTTAAACGAAACAATGCTTTAAATAATAAGTAAACATGATTATGATTGTTAGGATCAACAAAATCTGGTGGTTGTTCCACGTATACTTCCTCCTTTATATCACCATTGAGGAAGGCCGACTTCACGTCCATTTGATAGACAGTAAAGCCCATAAAGGCAGCATATGCGAGAAACAGCCTGATTGCTTCGAGTCTTGCCACTGGTGCATAAGTATGATCAAAATCGGTCCCTTCATCCTTTTTGTATCCCTTAGCTACGAGTCTGGCTTTATTTTTGATGATTGTTCCACCTTTATTCATCTTGTTCCTATAGACCCACTTTGTTCCAATCACATTCTTGCCTTTGGGTCTTGGTACAAGCTTCCAGACTTGGCAGCATTTGAACTGATTTAGTTCTTCTTCCATTGCAACTATCCTTGATGCATTTTTGTTTGCCTCTTCGAATTTCTTTGGTTCAACCTGTGAAAGGAAACTTAAATGCAAATTTTCATTAGTTATACCTCTTCGAGTTCTTACACTAGCATGAGGATCTCCTATGATCTGATCAACAGGGTGATCCCTCAGGTGTCTGAGGTCTAAAGTTCTTGCATCGAGAGCTTCCACTATTTCTGGAGTTACTTCTTCCACTTGGATAACTTCTTCATCTTGGTGATCTTCTTCTCCAATTGAGACTGGAGGAGTGATCTTGATGAACTTTGGAGCACTTTCTTCAACTATCTCATCCAAACTTAATTCTTTCAGCTTTGAACCTGTATCTTCATCAAAAATACTGGAAGATATGCTATGTAGTAAGCTCGTCTCATCAAATACAATTTTAATCGAGTCTTCTACCACCATAGTTTTCTGATTAAAGATTCTGTAGGCCTTACTATGGATACTATAACCTAAGAAAATACCTTCAAAGCATTTTTATCCAAACTTTATACGATGATATTTCCCATTATTAAGTACATAACATTTGTAACCAAAGACCCTGACGTAGGACACAGTCGGTCTCCTGCCTTTCAGTAGCTCATAGGGAGTCTTACAATGATTCTTGTTGATCAACGCTCTGTTTTGCACATGACAAGTTGTATTGATAGCCTCAGCCCAAAAGTACTCTAGTAGAGAGGAGCCATTCAGCATTGTAGTACATGCTTCAATGAGTGTTTTGTTCCTTCTCTCTGAAACTCCATTTTGTTGTGGAGTACACGGGGAGGAAAACTCATGAAAGATACCTAGACTTCCACAGAATTCTGTCATGGCACCAGATTCGAATTCTATTCTGTGGTCACTTCTAATTCTGACCATTGAGCAGCTTAATTCATTCTGGATTTGCCTGACAAAGTTAGTGAACATATCAAAGGTATCTGAATTTCGTTTCAGAAAGAACACCCAAGTAAAACGTGAGTGGTGATCAACAATTACCAGCATATATAACTTACCTCCTAAGCTACGAACTTGCATTGGACTGAATAAGTCCATATGTAGTAAATACAAACACCTTGAGGAATCTTTATTGGCAATTCCCTTAAAGGTAGCCCTTGTCTACTTCACATCTGGCTTGTGTGACATGGACTCTCTTTAATACACTTAATAGTAGATTCATCACTTACTAAGTCTTGAGAAAATAGCATATTGATGGTTTTGAAATTTATATGTGCAAGTCACTTGTGTCATTGATCACAAAGAGATGCACTATCTTTAGCAACAAACCATACCGGGGTAGAAATGTCTAAACATAAAAAATTAGGACAAAATATATTTCTACTTCTTGTGCCTATTAATATTGTCTCCATAGTAGAGGCCGACTTTATCAGGCACTGATCTTTAGAAAATATAACAATAAAGCCCTTATTATATAATTGACTTATGCTAATTAGATTATGTTCAAATCATTTCACATAAGCCACATCAGTGAATGAGAGTATATCATTAGAAATTGTACCACAGACTTTTGTAATTCCTCGATCAAATCCACCAAAGATAACCTTTTCACCGTCTTTGACTGGAGTATAATTCTGAAGTAGGCTTCTTGTCCCGCTCATATGCCAAGAGCATCAACTGTCCAAATACAGATAGGCATTTTGTTGGCCTTTGTACATACCTACAAAAATAAGATCAGTTTACCTTAGAACCCAAACGTATTTGGGTCCTTGGTTATTTGTCAGCATACTCCCCCTAGGAGTGTTAACACTATGAGTGGTCTGCCTCATATGGTTAACGAGAGGAGTTTTATAGTTTTTAGGATTAAACCAGCAATCTGCAGCAAAGTGATCAACTTTGCCGCAACACCAACAGTCAAACCTATTGTATCTTTTCCAATTCTCCTACTTGACCTTTTGAACGTGTAGTCTTGCAGGGGCGGCAGATCTGGAGGTAGAGGCCTCATGATGATGACACTCACAAGGCCTTTGCACCTTCTTTTCCTTATGTACAACTTGTTTGGCCTTAGGTTCCTTCTTAATACTAAGGCCATGAACGTATGTACCATAGTATTGCATTTGTATTTCCACAAAAGGTGCCTTGAACACACTTTCACCATAGTTTCGGGGACGAGTAAATCATTGGTACCATGACTTGGGCTCTACATAAGTAGGCCTGGTAAAATGACCGTACGATGAATCAAAATCAAACTCATTTGTCGGGAAGATGACCTTCTTAAACAAAGTTTGATCTAGAGGAGCCTTTCCCTTCTCTTTGGGCAAATCTTTCTTAGCATCCTTATTTCTTCTTTGAGCTTTATTCCTCCTAGAGGACTAACTAGGAGCAACCTCATAGCCTAAGCCAACTACTTTAGCCTGAGCAGAGAATTCAGTAACAAATGAAAAGACTGTCTTGAGCTTGGAGAAACTTTCAACAAGTTTCTTTTCAGCGGCAAGTTGTTCTTCCAACTTCTCGATGATTTTCTCTTTCAGATTTAGGTGCTCGAGAGCTTTGTTGTATTCTTCGATCGCGGCATCGAATTCCTTTCTCAGTGAGTCCATCCTTGCGACTTCCTCCCTCAGAGTGCTCTCCTCAGCCTTAAGGGATTTTATTTCCTTGACTTGAGTTTTAACAACTTTTCTACAGCGGTCATTGACCTTGATTAGCTCTTTATATTGACCCATGAGTTCAGATTCATCATCAGAGGAACAGTCCTCAGGGAGCATCAGATTCAGAAAGAATAGTGTGAGAATTTACCTTCACATTAAATTGGGGGATAACTTCTTCATCATCGGAGTGAGCCATGAGCCCGAAGTAGGATTCTTCATTCTCACTTGACTCAAACTAGTCAGAGTCACTAAGAGTCTTCTGCTTCTTTGCTATGAAGCTCTTCTCCTTCTTTTTGATCTTAGAGGATGTGTGCTCTTCTCTTCTTCTACCCTCCTTCTTCTTGTGAGGGCAGCCAGCGATCACATGACCCGTCTTATTACAACAGTAACACACGATGTCAGTAGAATAATATTTGTTCAGTTTAGACTTATACATGTCGGATGTGTGATTTATCTTTTAATAATCACCGTCATGTCGTGGTCTTCTGAATGAGGAATCATTTCCTCTCATCTGCTTCTTCTTACTAAGAAACTTCTTAAATTATAAGGAGAGTAGAGAGAACTCTCCATCAGATAATTCTGAGCCTAAGGTGCTTTGCTCGAAATCTTCTTATTCACTTTCTTTGTGAGAGGAAGCGGGAGATATAACATTAGCCTTCCTTAAGCTGTCTTCCTTCAGTGCAATAGACTTCTCTTTTGATGTGGATCTGCTCCCCTCTTCATCAGCTTTTCTTGTGTTGATTTGAAGCTCATAATACATAAGCTTCCCAAAGAGGTTCTGGTGGTCAGTTTCGGCCAGTCTCCCGAACTCCCTGATGGAACAAATCTTGTGTCACATTCCTTGGTTAAGGATCTTAGGAACTTGTCGTTTAGTTCTCCGTTTGTGAAAACCCGGACATAGCTCTTTAGACCATTGACGATCTTGAAGAGGTTTTTAAATGTATCAGCTATGGTGTTTTTGGGGCCATTCTTGAAGGCCTCATACTTCTGATTTAGAAGGGATCTTCTGTCATCCCTTTCTTCTTCGGTACCTTCCATCAGAACAATCAAATACTGCCACATTTTCTTAGTAGATTGGCAGTGAATAAGGTTATGCAACATCGAGTCATCGACTGAGCATGCGATAATATTTTTAGCATTCTTGTCCAAAGAGACAAGTGCAATCTTATCTTTGTCGAGATCCATCAGCTTCTTTGGTACCTGTCAAGTAGGATCAATAGTGGAGGCCGTCATGGGAACATAGGGGACTTATTCCACTATTGTGAAGATGCAGGGATCAATAACTTCCATGAAGAATCTTATTCTCTCTTTCCACATCGGAAAGTTAGTCTTGGTGCACACCGGAAGCATTCCAAAATCCTTGGATCTGTCCATACTAGATTATCTTAAAGATAACTAGAAGTAGATCTGTTCAAGGTGTGAACCTTTTGAAAACAATCAGTCTCTGATACCAATTGAAAGTATCTAGTTGTCTGTCTAAATCACCTAGAGGGGGGTGAATAGGTGAGATCTACGTCTTTTGTGTAATAAAAAATTTAGAGGGATTAACACAAAATAATCAAGCACAACCCTGACGACATAAGGAATTATAGTGGTTCCCCAATCTTGGGTACGTCCACTCTCCACCTCGCCAATCTATCACCATGGCTTGCCATGGCTACTTCACTATATCTCGGATTAAACAATCCTACACCTCAGAGCCATGCTCCTACAACTCGTTGTAAACACACTCCTACAAACTCGATCCCCCAAAATGGGATCTACACTCGGAAGAAAAATCTTCCTACAAACTTGGAGTCAAAACTCCTACAAAAATTGAAATATAGTTTTACAGCAAAAATAAACAACTTCACTTCAGATCTGAAATTTGTAGAGTTCTTCCTTCTTGAAAACTGAATGCTTGGAGAAAAAGTTGAGGAAGAAGCCTTGAGAGAACACAATCTGAATTTCTTTGGATTTGACACGATTGAGTGAATGAATAGAGAATCTTTAGTCATGTTATCTGTCAAATCTTTATTCTGTTAAATCACTGGATTGAGAATAAAGCTTCAGAGAATAACGAAAACGGCGTGTACGGCTTTTTCCCGATCTAGAGTTTGCGGCAATTCAGACTTCTATTTAGATTTGCAATTAGGATTAGTGTTGACGAATCCATCGACAAGACCTTATATAGAACTTCTTCTAATGGTCTGAAATCTTTAAGGAAATATAATCAATCATATTACGTACGAATCAAAGTTTGAAATCCCTTTAGTCGAACTGAAGTTGTGCTCAACAAAATAGAAGTTGCGGTCGACGAATTTATAGAAGCTGCGTTAGAAGCTACGTTCGACAAATTTGAAATTTGTTCGACGAATTGAGAATTCCGTTCGACAAATTGAGAATTCCGTTCGATGAACGTCAAACTCTGTTCGATGAATGAAGATTTGAATTATTCTGCACTACGTTCGACAAAATAGAAGCTTAGAAATTTTCTTCATCTGCATTCTCCGAAAGGATTAGAATTATTCGAAAACAACTGGTCTTTTTCGAAAAATAGCATGGCCTTATCCGAAAACGGATTTTCACAGAATTTCTTTTAGCTGAATATGGATTTTTCGAAAGAAGATTTTGATTTTCGAAAACATCATGTCTTTTTTGAATAATGAGTTTTATTCTTTGAAAACAGGATTCCTTTTTCGAAAAATGAAATTGGTTTTTTGAAAACCACTTCAGGACATTTTGAAAAATAGAACCTTAAAGGTTTCGAAAAGATTTTGTGTTCTTCGAAAAGAACATTGCTTTTCGAAAATTGTACCTGGACTTTTAGAAAAATATCTTCAGGACATTTCGAAAAATATGACTTTGTAAGTTTTAGAGAGTTTTTCGAAAGGCATAATATTTTTCGAAAACAACAATGCTTTCTCAAAAAACATACTTACCCATTTCAAAAAACAAACTCCTTTTTCGAAAAATATACATAGAAATTTTTTGAGAAAAATTTTCTTTTCTGGTTTAACCAAGGATTAGCAACACTTCCTTTCTCCAATTCTTTGGTACTTGAAAATGAAGTGCATCCCAATAGAGAAGTTACACATGAGCGAACACCATGGATCACACAATGAGTGATTACATTGTATGATCCTATGTTTGCTGACTCACTGTAAACTAATATTGGTCTACACTTAGCAATAGTGACTTGCAAGCATTAAACTAGACAAAGGCATCAAATACACACTTAATTCATCTTAATTAGTTTAAGGGTGACTTCACACAAGCCTAGGTTATTGTGGATACAAAACCCAACAAAGAACCATTTGTATTTGGTGCTCCAACCCCTACAATCAAGTAGAAGGTTGTGGCTTATTCTCAGGCTCTTCCAGCAATAACCCAGACCAAGGGTAAGTTATTCAGTATGGATGACTTGGCTAGCTCTAAGGCCGTTAATAGCAGGTTAACTACAAAGAAGACTGTTGTTGATGAAATGCAGAGTAAACCAAGTACTTCTACTAGAATACTCAACTTTAGTCATATTCTTGCTGAGAGAAACAAGAAGAAGGCTACAATACCCCTCTGAACAGGCAGCTAGTGTTGTCTTGCAATCTTCAATGACCATTCAGAAGAACAGATATTATTGGGTTTACTGGGATGGCACAACATTTGTGCTTGCAGCGGAAATAAGAGAACAAGAAAACCCAATTGAAGTTTGGATGTAGCAATGGACATGTATCAAGAAGAAAGTTCTGTAAATAAAATTTACCTTTGCGGGATTGAGTTAATACTCGATCTAGATGCTCCAGAAAATCAGCCAATCATTTTGCGGCTACAGTCCCTAGTGCGGATTAGTGTCTGCACCTTTACAGGAAGTCCACACAAATGGGAGAACCCTTAGAGTCTTGTCACACAAGACTTTACATCGGGAGAGAAAGCTCTGCCTCTTCACGGACTGCTAGGTCTGTTACAGAAGTGGCGATGGTGACACTCACCTGAATAAAGCTAAGCGGTGGCTACGGGATGGGTGGAGGCGGAACTACTTCCATCGGCCTTTAGGTTTCGGGTTTTTCACACGGTGCGGCTTGTGTGCTTAGATGGAATGAATAATATCAGTTATTTAAAGAAACCCTAAAATCTTCTATTTATACCCAATGGAATAAACAAAACACCCTGTCGTTATTTGCAGACCCAGTACTTAGAATCTACCGTTTTCAAACAGACAACCCTTGTCTCGATGAATCGTCGAGTATCAATGACATATTCAACGAATCTTCGAGTATACAAACTATAATCGACGAATCGTCTAGTATCCATAAGATATTCGACGAATGGAATTGAGTGAACTCAACGCTCTTAGCGCCAAACCCATCGAATCAATATTTGACTCGATGAAGACGTTGAGTGGACTAAAGGCACTCAACACCTAAGTGCCAGATTAGTCGATTCAACCGTTAACTCGACGAAGGCGTTAAGTGAACACAATGCACTCAACGCCTTAGACTTAGACTCGTAGAATCAACACCTTGGCTCAATGAATCGTTGAGTGAAATCAACACACTTAATGCTTAAATGCCATACTCGACAAATCAACTCTTTGACTCAATGAATCATTGAGTAAACTCAATACACTCAATGCCATCATTCGACGAGTCAACACTTGACTAGATGAAGGCATTGAGTGGTCTCAACGCACTCGATGCTTCCAAAGCCTGGTTGTGCTAAATCATTTCCACTCATCATATGAGCAAATCATACTAAGCCATTCTCCCAATTTCTCCAAGCGTTCTTATGTGCGACCTTGATAGGCTCATACTGTGTTGGCAGTGAGGCTGCATACTTGATCACTTCTATATCACAATGGTAACACCAATAGTCTCCTACTTGATCTTGAAAGTATCAAACAAAATCTTCACAAACAATGAGCGACATGTAGCAATGCATCATTGCTCCCCAAGCAATAAGCTTTTAGAACTCAAAAGCCATCGTGACCAATATATTAGTGTTGTCATGTCCATTCATCACTTACTTCCGGACAGAACTAGAGGGGTAGACTGTGTCACCCTCATAATTGTTCAATCCTAGTTTCCTAATCTAGAATGGACTTCTAGAAATTGGTGAGCCCAATATCATATATTGACTCAACCAAGTATGGTCATGCATTTCTCGGTCCCATTCCATCAAGGGGCCCATAGATGCAACTCCTGTCATATAGGAGGACAAATCTCATCTCTACTCCCACTCAAACCCCCAAATGATTCATAATATACCCAATAACGACCTTTATCATCCAAATTTCTCAAGACTGAACTTTTGATAGCATCAAAGTAAGCTCCTACTCACTCTATGAATACTGTGACTTTAGGTCAAAGGACCACAAACACCATTGCCACTTGAGACATACTTGTGACACGTTCATATAGAAATCCACAAATAATTCTCATGTGGGTCTGTCTAGTACAACCTGTGAGAACCGGTCATCAGTCAATGCACATGCTAGTCTTAATGTGTCATCATCGTCCTTAGCTTCTAAGATGACACTCAACCAGGGACTATTTAAGAATGAAGCTTCTAAAATATAGGCTCTCACATTCAAGTCACCACTTGACTCCTATGGAAGCAAACATTCTAAGGGCATTTATTATTTTAAATTACTCTATAACAATAAAAATAAATTTACAAATAAAAGAACTTGCCAAAATATATAAATGAAATGTATGTAGTACTCTATTCATCAAATGAATTATTATAGCCAACAAACATATAATCCACAAGATTCCAACTAGAGTCGATCATTAAGGTATTGTATACCCATAGATTTAACATGACCATCATGCTTTCTCTATGCAAGAGGCTTTGTTAGTGGATCTACAATATTCTCCTCAATCGGCACTCTACAAATGCTCACATCTCCTCGATCGACAATCTATCGAATAAGTTGGAACCGCCGAAGTTTGTGCTTGGAGCACTAATGAGATCTAGGTACTAAAGCAAGTGCAATTGCACTGTTATTGTCACATTAGAGATCTACATGAAGAACAATGCTAGAAACTACATCTAACTTGCTGATGAATTTCCTAATCCATACAACCTCCTTCGTTGCATTTGCTGCAGCGATATACTCCGCCTCAGTTGTAGAATCAACAACTATCTCTTGATTAGAACTCTTCTATCTATCAACACCTCCATTTAGGTAAAATATGAATGATAACTGAGACTTTGAGTCATCCCTATCAGTTTAGAAGTTAATATCCGTGTAACCTCTTATAATGAGCTATTCCTCTCCGCCAAATACCAAGAACGTATCCTTAGTCCTTTGCAAGTACTTCAGGATATTCTTGATGGCTATCCAGTGACCATCACTGGGGTCAGACCGATACCTGCTAGTCATGCTCAAGGCATAAGAGACATCGAGTCGAGTACATATCATTGCATATATGATTGACCCAATTGCCGAAGCATATGGAATCAACTTCATGCGGTCCTTATCTTCACAAGACTTAGGACACTCGTCCTTAGGGAGACTTACACCATGAGACATAGGTAAGAATCCTTCATGAACTCAAGCATGTTGAACCGCTTTAACACCTTATCAATGAATGTACTTTGGGTCAAACCCAGCAACTTCTTCGATCTATCTCTATAAATCTTAATACCAAGTGCAAAAGTCGCTTCACCCAAGTCCCTCATAGAAAAGCAGCTCCCTAGTTTGTTCTTAACAACTTGCAGGGTCAGTTTGTCATTTTCGATCAGCAGTATGTCATCTACATATAATATCAGGAAGACAACAATGCTCCCACTAATCCTCTTGTAAACACACGGTTCATCCTTGTTCTTTATAAAACCAAACTCTTTGATCTTCTCATAAAAACGAAGATTCCAACTTCGAGAAGCTAATTTTAATACATAAATGGATCTCTGCAGCTTGCATAGTGGCTTCACTTGGAGATACAAAACCCTCGGGTTGTGTCATATACACTTCCTCAAGGAGGTTTACATGTAGGAAAGCCGTTTTGACATCCATCTGCAGGATCTCATAGTCATAATACAGAGTAATTGCAAGCAAAATTCTGATCGACTTAACCATGACAACAGTGGAAAAGGTCTCAACATATTCAATACCATGAGATACAAAACCCATAGCCACTAGTTGTCACAACCCGCATTTTCTCCGCATTTAGATGAAATATCGGAGTAAGAGAAAACACATGCCGTGATGCCATATCGTGTAGGGGATAACTGCAGAAGCTCAGGAAAGACTACAACTCTACACTTTATATGAAATTTATAAATTCATTATGAAGAAATGACAATTTGAGTTATGTTTCGAGAGGCTGTATCCCGCGGCTTAGTGGATCAACTAGTGCACAAGTAAAATATAATTATACGTTACGGAAAATACTTTGTTTATATTATTAACACACTATATGTGCATAAACATCCAAATCAGACAACTCATGATATGCACGACTTTAGATTTAATATTAGTATGGAAATAGCTTTTATGTTTATTAAAATATCATGACTTAGGTTTTAAAAGATGTTATGCATGAGATAGTCAAAATTGCTGCATTTATACTTTAAAATAACTAACATGCGGCTTAGAATAAAACATTTGTAGAGAGCAAGTACAACCAACCATAAAGAGACAAATTTAGCAGCTAGCAAGTATATAACGTTTAACAACAACCACAAGTAGGCGTCAACAACCTGACATGAACCCACTAAAAATATGTATATATGAACTAAAAAGTAAAACATCAACACTACCTCACAAATGTGAGGAACAACTGCTGCAACCACTATAGAACACTACCAAGAACCAAACCTAGTCGTTCAACATGCTACTGCTATCACAGCCCGCATTTTCACCTCCTTAAAAATTAATCAGAGTGAGGGAAAATGCGCGTCATGATGCCACGTCGCCCGGGGATAACTGCGGACGCTCAGGCAAAACTCTTACTTATCACATAAAGAAAGGTCTTTAAATTATTTAGAGACAAATCCAGTTTAAGTTAAGCAGTTAACTGTATCACTCGTCTTAGGGGCTCATCTAGTCCACGAGAAAAGTAGTTATAAGTTGCGGAAAATACTTCTTTTACAAGGTTAGACATCCTACGTGAGTAAAAAGATCCCCAGAGGACAACTCATGGTATGCAAGTTCTAGATTTATAATAGAAGTAAAAATAAATTTTTTTACTGTCATTAAATATAGTGATCTAGCATTTTAAAACATGAAATGCATGAAGTAATAATAGTTGTTTTTATACTTAAAAATACCTACCATGCAATCCTAACATAAAACATCACAAATAGCAAGTAGACCAAATAATCAGATAGAAAACAAGTAGCAGCTAGAAAAAGTATACAAAATCAACTGTCCTGTGAGCGTCAACAATCTGACACGAACCCACATAAAACAAAAGTATGTCTGAAATAGGTAAAGTAAACAAAAATAATAATTTACCTAGCAACGGTGAGGTAAAAACCACAACCAACACTACTGCTCAAGAACTCCAAAGCCAGCTCCACTACCAGCTACAGTTTTAAACCCGAGGCATTCCAAAGACAGAACACCTCAGCAGGAAAGTACAAGTGACAGTAGAAAAGAAAGCCAAAAGTAAACAAAGGTCAAAGGGGTACCAACCCAAGACCAAAAATACTAAAATAAAGTACAGCAGTAACGTACAAAAGTCGAAACAGAACACTTACATGAATCGTCATGTACAACAAAAAGTACCCCAGATGAACAAGATTATAAGGGGGAAAAGATCACGATTAAATCATCAGGAAAAATAGCAATACTCTATTAGCCACATGTGGTCAACTCCACCAAAAATAATACGGGTGAGGTGGTCAACTCATCTGGACACACCCCCCACAGATATATTATCCGTCTAATTGCATGGGAGACTCAAACACTCCACCATACCCCACAAATGCCCAAACACCTGGTAGAGTTCCACAAGGTACTATTAAAGGGATCAAATGTTGCGGTAGTGGTTTCGTCCACTAATAACACCCGTAATGAAGAAAAATCATTTCTATCACATTCAATAACAACCCGGTTTTAGAGCTCAGATGCCCACCACGACCCTTACTGGGCCCAGTGGCTTATCGCGCCCCACGACATCGCTACAAAGGAAACAATGACATAAATCTCAAGACTTGGTACATTGGATTCTAATAGACACATCTAAACTTAAGAAACGGTTGATCAACCTTTAGGAAGGATTTACAATCCTAGATAAACTCTAACATGTCCTACATAATAGTGAAGGGACGGTTAAAAGAACAAGATTCAACCACATCATCATAACATACTCCACTTTACAAGATTTGATTAGCAAAATCAAGAACATAAAAATACAAGTGGATTTAAACAAAAGATTAGGACAACACTATAATCAGTAAGTTATTATAGATAACGATAACAAGAAGTACGAAATTTCAACAGATTGGGAGAAAGAAGGGAAGAGGGGAGTAAAAACCATCACTTGTCTTGGTTTTGCCGGAGAAGACCTCCAAATCGCACCACGATGTAGATCGGGACAAATGAAGATGGAGGAAGCGGAAATCTGAACAAAAATTACCGAAATAAAGGTTAGGGATAAAAAACCCGAACAAGAAAAAGTCAAGAAATGGGGAAGATTTTACCACGATGGCGTTGATCTCATTTAGAGATTTTCGGATCTATATTCGGTTGAAGATTTCGAGCAACGGAGCGTCGTCGGGGGCCACCAAAAGATTCATGAAAAGTTGTTCTCTCGCTCGCCCACGACTCTCTGATTCTAGAAGAAGGAAGAAATTTCGTTCCAAGGAGGAAGAAGAAGTATATATATATAAGGTATTATTAAAATAATTTTACCTACAATAGTTATATTTCTAAGAAAAGAACCGGGGGAGAGGGGGTTAACTGGACCGGTCTTCTCGATAACAAGAAGCCATGGATTACTCGAGAAGAACAGAAGGAAGCTTTACTCGGGTAGAATGCAGGACTACTCGAGTACTGAAATGAACTTCTTGAGAAAGAAGGGAAGTTCTTGAGTACAAGGAAAAAATTCTCGAGAACAGGAAGAAGATTTCTCGAGAACTTCAGGACTTCTCGAGAACAAAATGAAGGACTTCCGAGAATTAAGGTGGAGTTCTCGAGTACAGAAGAAGACCTCTCGGGAACATATATAGACTTCTCGAGAAAAAGAAGGAAGAACATCCCGTTCGATGAATTCTATTCGAAATTTGTCGAACACAAAACCTGTTCGACGAACTCTGGTCGAAATTTGACGAACACAAAGGAAAAATCAATTCGACGAACTACGTTCGAAATTCGTCGAACACAAAACCCGATTGTTCGACTTTAGTCGAACACCGAACCGTTCGATGCTTCATCGAACGCGCAGTTCATCGATCGTCGAATGTCATTCGACGATAGTCGAACGCTGTTCGACGTCTCGTCGAACCCCAGATATCGCAAAATTCATCGAACGCCTCTGTTCGACGAAAACCTACCCTTCAGGTGGGGGCTTCTCGAGAATTAATAAGATGCATAAGTCTTTTAATTTAATAACATTAATATTCAAGTAGTTCGAACAAGGAAATACGATTTCAAAACGGAGGCCCAAATGCGCGTCGAATTAAATGATTTTAACAGCGAAGACTACTCTAGAATCTGACGTGTTGGATCCCTAGTTGATTTGGGCTAGGTTCACTGACTTAGGGTGTGACCCAACATGTATAGCCAGGGTCAAGTTGTGTGTCATAGAGTCTAGGACAAGTCATTAGGTTCAACTCCAGATCGACCAACTATCTTCAAGACCTTCAGAGACTTCAGACTTACAGGATTTCAAGACTAAGTTAAATGAGTTCGACGTTCGTCGAACTCAGCTCGACGAAAGGTGTTCTGCGCTGAACAATCGTGAGACATTTCTTAGTGCAGAGCTCGACGATCTTGGTTCTCTGTTCGACGAAGACTGAGTTTCTACATCAAGACAAAGTCAGGATAATCTCAGAAGTTTTCTAAGTCCAGCTTTAAGCTTTGGTCGACGAATTAGATTCTGAGCTCGATGAACTTGGACCTCAAGTTCTCAGCTTCTCAGGTCGACGAAGTCAGCATCTCAGCTCGACGAATACTGTCTTACAATGAAGATTATCTGCTCGATGAATGAAGATTGTCTGTTCGACTAATGAAGATTGTCTGGTCGACGAACTCTCTCCAGCTCAGCTCGACGAACTCAAGCTCAGTTCGACGAACTCAAACTCAGCTCGACGAACTAAAACTCAGCTCGATGAATTGCATTCTTCGTTCGAGGAATCCAGACTAGGTCATCTTCAAGTTTCCCGTCCCATTTCTTGGCGATGATTCGGGAGTTATTAATGCCAGATCTTCTCGGAATGTTACCGTTAGAATGCGCATTGACTAAGGACGATTACATGCCGTCTTTCCATGGGACAGTTGGGGAAATTATTGATTGTCACTTTCTTCCAAGGTCGACTGCAATTACTGCTTAAACAATCGAATTTTGAATGCTCTCAGTCAGTCAAAAAAAGAGATAGATAAGAAAAGAAAAGAATCAATCAGTAACAAAACAACACAGTCAGTCATACAGACACACACACACTGCAAGCAATACAGACAATCAGATTGACACACTTAGATTGCAAAGAAGAACAACCTCTTAGAAATCAAAAAGATCTACTACAATCAGCCTGACCAGAGAAGATATTCAAGAAGGAGAAGAAGAACAATCAAATACTATCAAGAGTCTTCTTGCTTCCAATTCACAGGACAACTTCAAAGGACAACAGATTTCTATCTGTCAAAGAAGTTCCTGAAGCTAATCCTGGTCCAGGCATTCTAGGTCTTTGAAGACCTATCACCCTGAAGCAATGCTCCAGCTTTCCTGATTAATTCAAGATCTCAGGGGGAGCTACATCTGCTACCATCAATCCACAAGTCTTCTCTCTCACTGTTGACAGAGAAGACACGATATCTTTACTTCCAATTCCTATATAGGGTTTTAAATCCCTTCAAAATTATTCTGGTTGCAAGTCTCCTTCCAAAAGACTTGAGGTTTTGGTTTTTGAGCACCTGAATAAAAGCTCATTGGTGTCAGACACCTGATCAAAAACCTGAGTGGATTCCTACCAGGGTGGTAGAAGAGTGGATGTACCCAAGTTAGGGAACTATTATAAAAATTCTTGTGTCGTCTAGTTGCCCTTTCCTTTGTGTTTTGGCTGTGCTTTGTGATTGCTTAGTTTGCTGTGCATAGTTTTATTTACTTACTAACTGGCTCACTTAGGAATACATCAAAGTTGTAAAAGGTTTTTAGTGAGCACTATACTCTATTCACCCCCCCCCCCTCTAGAGTATTTCAGATCTAACCTGCACTTTCAATTGGTATCAGAGGGAGGTTGGTTAGAATACCACACCTTAGTGGTTGTACAGGCTAACACCTGAATCACAAAGATCCCTCTAGTTAGATCTGTTTGTTTTAAGTTTGTTGTTAGATTTATTTCTTCACAGACATGGCCCAAAACAAAGACTATGCAAGCATCAGACCTCTAGTGTGCAACCTCAACAAGTTTGCCATCTGGAAGGCAAGAATCAGGTTATACATGAATTCTATTGATGAGAATATCTTTTCTGTTATCTTGACAGGAGTACCTCCAGATCCAACAGCTTCTACCAGCACTTCAACAAACATGAATGCAGTTCCTCCTCCAGAGAACAATGAAGCCTACAAGAAATCCAAGATGGCTGATGCTAAGGCAATGAATATCTTAGCCCACACTATGTCAGATGACATATTCTAGAAAGTGGCTGAGTGCACCTCAGCCAAGGCCATTTGGGATTCCCTCAACCAAATGGTAGCTGTCTCAGCAAATGAGAGAAAAGATAGGAGATGCAGTCTCATTTCATTGTATGAAAACTTCAAAAAGGATGAGACAGAATCAGTGGCTGACATGTACAACAGACTGAGTTCAATCATCAATGAGCTCAAGACATTGGACAAGGACATCACCTTGACAGAGGTGAATGACAAGATATTGATGTGCTTCCCTAACTCTTGGGACTCCAGAATCTGGACAATCAAAGAAGCCAGAAGCCTCAATGAGATATCAACTGAATCTCTATTAGGCAAGTTAAAATCCTATGAGCAGCTGATAAAATCAAGAGAGGCAGCAGAACAGAAGGCAACAACTCCAGTTAGAAAGGAGCACATCATAACCTTCAAAGCATCTGAAGAAAGTGAGACATCAAATTCAAATGAAGAACTCATGAGCCTCTTTGCCAAAAGGTTCTACAAGATGGCAAGGAAGGACTTCAGAAGGAAATCATCCAGACAGGATGATAAGCCCAAGTATGACAAAACACCAACCAAGGAGGTGGTGTGCTTTGGTTGTAGAAATCCTGGACACTACATTTCAGAATGTCCAGAATACCAGAAGAAGGACAAGAGCAGAGAGAAGGACTCCAGGAGAAAGCACAGTAGCAGACCCTCCTCCAGCAAATATAAAAAGAAGGACAATGGATTTGTTGCTGAGACTTGGAGTGACACAGAAGAAGAAACATCTTCCTCCAGTTCAAGTAAAGAAGAGGAAGAAGCAAGATTCAAGGAGGTGTGCCTAATGACAATTGATGCCTCCAGGAACAATTCTGGATCAGAAGAAGAATCTGAAGATGAAGCTGGCTAAGACTCAGAGGCAGATCAGGTTATTTCTAGCTTTGAATTTAGTTCTGATTTATTTAAAGCTGTATTCAAATCGATGTGCTTAGAATTAATCAATTCAGAAAAGGAAATAAAAATTCATAGAGAAAGACTAGGAAATCTTGAATCAGTTAACTCAGAAAATATAAAGCTAACAGACCAACTAACTCTAGCTAATGAACAAATAATTAAATTAAAATCTGAATTATGTGAGGCCAAACAACTTGAGCAATCTCTCTATGGGAGAAGTCTCAAGCTGATGGAAATTACAAGCACAGTGAATGTCAGATTAAATGGCAAGCTGGGCTTGGGTGCTTCATCAAGTTTACCCCCTATAATTAAGAAAAATATTCTTTCAACCCCCAACAAGTTTATATCTACAAAGGGAAAAGAAAAGTTAATAGGCAAACGAATGTCAGAAAACAATCCTAGACCCATAGACAAGAGAAACAGAAATCTGAAAACAGCAAATAAAAATAAAGTTCAGCAGCATTCGTAGAACTCAGATTGACGAAATGTGGCCAGTTCGTCGAACCCAGATCGACGAACGCTGAACGCAAACCTCAGATATAACAATTCGTCTAACTGCGATCGACGAACTGTGTATGGTTCATCGAGCAGAGGTCGACGAACTTGGGGCACAGAAAATTAATACTGTCATTCTCTGAGCAGAGATCGACGATCTCAACCCCATTCGTCGAACTCTGGTTGATGAACTTACAACAATTCGTCGAACCCAGAAAGACGAAACCTAAACCATTTCTCTTACAGAAATTTTAAACCAACTAATAAGACAATTAATACAGTAGCTGATTGGGTAATTCCACCTTGGATATATCACCCCTTAGGTTATAAATCACAACCTGCATTATCAGTTATTTCCAGCTTTACTTTTCAACAAAATAAAGGACCCAAGGTAACCTGGGTCAAGAACAATTGAATTTTGTTTTTCTTTGCAGATACAAGTGAAGAGCTGTCCAAGGGTGAGTCAAACTTGGTACTTGGACAGTGGCTGCTCCAAACACATGACAGGCAGCACGGGCAATCTATCCAATTACAAGCCCAAGCAAGGACCAAAGGTGATTTTTGGAAATTCCAACAGTGGTCAAAAGTGCATTTCTGAAGAGTTTGGTGATATGCTGAAGCTAATGGGTTTTTCAGGAAGCAACCCTAATAAACTGCTGAAGAAGCAACTGTCTGCCGCATACCAATTTCTGCCAGACATTGTATGAAAAGTGCTAATGGGAAAGCACTCAGCACACGATTACATAACCCGCTACCAATTTCTGGTTATGTGCGCCGTGGTGAACAAGAGACACGTTAACTGGGGCACAATCTTCTTTGAATTGATAAAGAAAAAGAATAGCAAGAAGGAAGTCTGCTTCGGCAGAATTTTGGGAATTTTCCTCCATGAGAAGGCTGCTGAATGTATGGTATCCCCGACCATCTTCATAAATGTCAGCAAGCGCCTCACATGCGCTCTGTTTGGCAGATGGTAGAGGACTATCTCCAAGCCCTCAAAGGCTTCTTCCTCTTCCATCCAAACTTCTGAGAGCACCAGGGCTGTAAAAGCCGATCCCCACCGTGCCGAAGAGGTCCTTCCATCTCCATCTTCTCTTCCTGCACTTCCAGCCAAACAACTCACTCCCTCTTCCATTCCTGCTACCACACCTAAATCTCCACAACATACTCATGTGCCTACTCCTCCTCCATCTCCACCACTGGATCTTACCAACATTCCTACACCTCCAGCTTCACCTCATGAGACACATATCCCTACACCTCCTCAGTCTCCTCTTCCCCCTCATTTGTCATCCATTCCCTCCTACAACATACCCACAAATACTGCCACACCAGCTGTTATTCCTCCTTTATCCCCTCCATCTGTTCTTCCTCCATCATCTACTTCTCTACCTTCCACCACCATCTCTCCATCATTGGAAACCCCCACTGTATCTACCATCATAACTTTGCTCACTCCCCTCATCAAATCTCTAATCCAAGAGGCCATTACACCTCTTGTGACCTCCATCAATTATTTATCTGCCCAGATTTCTGCCCTATCTGTTGTCCCCTCTTCATCTAGGGGCCTGGCTCCAGGTTCTCCTAAACCCAGGCAAGGGGAGATGCTCAGTGATGACGTTGCAGTAGATGTAGATACAGCAGCAGCAGTCACAGCAGCAGTTCTCTCCACAGCAGATGCAGATCCAGATGAGGATACAGAAATTTTGACATACTTTGATTCTTAAACGATTGAATTAATTCATTTTATGGATACTGACAATGATATAGATGAGTCAGTTGAGGAAATAAAACCTGTTAGTGATTTCCATTTAAATCCCACAGTAAATTTGTCTGCTTTGTTGAAAAGTTTTGATACAGTATTTATGCAGTTTCTTCCAGCTGATTTTACTAAGCCAAGTTTGGCTATTGTACCTTATACCTCTCCAGTCAGTCCAGCAGTTGCTAAGCAACTCTATAACAATTTTGCTATCTCAGCTCCAGCTTCTATCTCAGCTTCTAGTCCAGAGGTCATTCTAGAAGAAATTTTAGCCCCAAGTTTTATCATGGATGACTCTCCTATGCCAGATTTGGATGACCTTATTCTAGCTGTCATTGAAGAAGAAAATAAGGCAGCTGCTGAAAGCTCTGTCCCTATTGTTTCTGTTTCCTGTGCAGCTCCCTCCTCTCCTGTTGCTGAAACCTCAGTTCTTGAACCTTCTGCCCCTCCTCCAGAAAAAGCTATTCTTTCTGATAAATCTTTGAAAGATTTGGATGCTCTTTATGACATCCCTCAGGGTTCTGAGTCTGAAGAAGATGACGATGATGACTAAGATGATGATGCTGCCAGTAAGAAAAAAAAGATGCTAGTAAAGAAAAGGAAGGCTCCTCCTCCACCAGCTCCAAGTCCTAATCCCAATGCTGACACTCCCTATTACATTTTGCATAATGTAACTCCATACAAGGGAATGCCTGGGTGTATGTGGCTATCCAAGAACCAGCAGAAGGATAGAAAGAGAAGCAGGAGATATTCCCCTCCTCCGGTGCACAGATACAGGAAGGATCCTCCTCCTCCTCCTCCAGCAGCTAGTGCCTCTGGCTCCTCTAGCTCCCAGAGATCTGTCGCAATGCAAACATATCAGAGACAATCAGGGAGATCTTCTGGAAGCAGCCAGCAGAGGCAGCCATCCTCTTCAGTACATCAACATCAACAGCATCAGCAGCAGCAACAACAAATTCCTGATGTACAGAAAGCTGAAAGTCCAAAAAGACCTCTCTCTCCTCCAATCCCATTTAAAGATCCTGAAACTGCAAATACAGCAAGAATGGCCAGATATCAGGAGTTAATTGGACTATCTCTGATTAATAAAGCCAAGGCTGAAGGAAAAGATATTTCTGGATTAACAACAATGTCAAAGTACAGAAAAGAAGAGCTGAAAAGATTTGACAAAGGCAATAAATTGTTTAATGTTGATGATTACATGAAGCTTCATCCAGAAGCAGTTGTCCCCAGAGCAACTTCATTGAACATTATTGGAGCAACTGATATGACTATGACAAAAGCTCAAGCTCAAGATCCAAACAGATAAATCATTTTCAAGAAGCTAGGAGAGCAGACATCTGAAGACAAATCCAAGCAGAAGAAGCCAAAGAAGTAATCTTCTTGTTATTTCATTTTCTGTCTGTTTTTGCTTTTCAAACTGTGCTATATATTTAAACAAAGTTGTGTATATATATATCTGTTGCATGTGTTGGTAATTCTATGACAGATATATCTTTTTTTTCTTGCTTTGTTTTCTGTTTGTTTCTATTTGAGTCTCTGTTAGTGACCTCACCCAAATAGGGGGAGATTGTTGGATCCCTAGTTGATTTGGGCTAGGTTCACTGACTTAGGATGTGACCCAACATGTATAGCCAGGGTCAAGTTGTGTGTCCTAGAGTCTAGGACAAGTCATTAGGTTCAACTCCAGATGGACCAGCTATCTTCAAGACCTTCAGAGACTTCAGACTTAGAGGATTTCAAGACTAAGTTAAATGAGTTCGACGTTCATCGAACTCAGCTCGACGAATGGTGTTCTGCGCTCGACAATTGTGAGACATTTCTTAGTGCTGAGCTCGACGATCTTGGTTCTCTGTTCGACGAAGACTGAGTTTCTACATCAAGCAATAGTCAGGATAATCTCAGAATTTTTCTAAGTCCAGCTTCAAGCTTTGGTCGACGAATTAGATTCTGAGTTCGACGAACATGGTCCTCAAGTTCTCAGCTTCTCAGGTCGACGAAGTCAGCATCTCAGCTCGATGAATACTGTCTTACAATGAAGATTATCTGCTCGACGAATGAAGATTGTCTGTTCGACTAATGAAGATTCTCTGGTCGACGAACTCTCTCCAGCTCAGCTCGACGAACTCAAGCTCAGTTCGACGAACTCAAACTCAGCTCAACGAACTCAAACTCAGCTCGACGAATTGCATTCTTCGTTCGACTAATCCAGACTAGGTCATCTTCAAGTTTCTCATCCCGTTTCTTGGCGATGATTCCAGAGTTATTAATGTCAAATCTTCTCGGAATATTACCGTTAGAATGCGCATTGAATATGGACCATGACATGTTGTCTTTCCATGGGATAGTTGGGGAAATTATTGATTGTCGCTTCCTTCCAAGGTCGATTGCAATTACTGCTTGAATATTCGAATTTTGAATGTTCTCAGTCAGTCAAAAAAAGAGATAGACAAGAAAAGAAAAGAATCAATCAGTAACAGAACAACACAGTCAGTCATACAGACACACACACTGCAAGCAATACAGACAATCAAATTGACACACTTAGATTGCAAAGAAGAACAAACTCTCAGAAATCAAAAAGTTCTACTGCAATCAGCCTGATCAGAGAAGATATTCATGAAGGAGAAGAAGAACAATCAAACACTATCAAGAGTCTTCTTCCTTCCAATTCACAGGACAACTTCAAAGGACAACAAATTTCTATCTGTCAAAGAAGTTCTTGAAGCTAATCCTGGTCCAGGAATTCTAGGTCTTTGAAGACCTATCACGCTGAAGCAGTGCTCCAGATTTCCTGATTAATTCAAGATCTCAGGGGGAGCTACATCTGCTACCATCAATCCACAAGTCTTCTCTCTGACTTTTGATAGAGAAGACACCATCTCTTTACTTCCAATTCCTAGACAGGGTTTTAAATCTCTTAAAAAATATTCTGGTTGCAAGTATCCTTCCAAAAGACTTGAGGTTTTGGTTTTTGAGCACCTGAACAAAAGCTCATTGGTGTCAGACACCTGATCAAAAACCTGAGTGGATTCCTACCAGGGTGGTAGAGGAGTGGATGTACCCAGGTCGGGGAACCACTATAAAAATTCTTGTGTCGTCTAGTTGCCGTTTTCTTTGTGTTTTGGCTGTGCTTTGTGATTGCTTAGTTTGCTGTGCTTAGTTTTATTTACTTACTGACTGGTTCACTTAGGAATACAACAAAAGTTGTAAAAAGTTTTTAGTGAGCACTATACTCTATTCACCCCCCCTCTAGAGTATTTCAGATCTAACCTGCACTTTCATGACGCATCATTCTTGAGACACTATCATCAAATGCTTACACAAGCAAAAATCATCACAAAGATCCAAACACGCGCCGAAACTCCAAAATGCTTGGATCGCAATAAAACTGGACTAGTCCAAAACCTCAAAATGTCATCCTTTCAATCAAGGAAAACATCCAATCCAATCAAAATCCCAAAATCTGGTCAAACAGGCCCAACAGACGTGAAAACGCACAAACGGTGCAGCGTCATCGACAAAACATAAAAAGGGAACGCCCTGACATCATAAATATGACGACACAAAATCAAGTAATAACATCAAAAAATTGGGGGCGTTACAGTCACACCCCCTAAAAAGAAGTTTCGTCCCGAAACTTATCACAACTTTAAAACCAAACCAAAATGAAAAACCAAATACCACCAAAAAACATGAAGACATCCATAACTAAGGGAAGATATGCGTATGAGATTCCCTCATCGCCGACTCCAATTCCCACATTGCGCACTCGACGTCTTGATTTCACTAGAGAACTTTAACCATGGGGATGGTCTTTCTCCACAATACTCGATCTTGAGATTCCAAAATATGAACGGGTTCTTCCACGTACGTAAGGTTGGGCTAAATCTGGGGCACTGAGTCAAGGACTTGATGATCACTACGAACACACTTCCGCAACTGGCTCACATGGAACACATCATGGACACCAGGGAAGGTAGCAAGCAACTCCAGCTTATAAGAAGATCCTCCGATTTGCTCCAGAATTTGAAAAGGTCCCACATACCGGGTCTAACTCGTGGTTCCTTCCAAACCTTTTAATACCTGACATCGGAGAAACTTTCAGAAAACTAAAGTCCCCAATGACGAACACCGGATCGACTCTTCATCAATTAGCATATTTTTCATAGCATTCTTGTGCTACACGGAGCGTCTCCCGAATTTGAGTTACAGCACAATTCATCTATTCAAGGGCTTCCTGACCTAGGAACAGTCTCTCACCAACCTCAGCCCAAAACAAAGGAGTCCTACAACCCCGCTCATATAAGGCCTAAAATGGGGCCATCTGCAGACTCTCTTGATAACTATTATTTGAAGCAAACTCCATGAGTCTGAGACGCTCATCCCAAGCACCACTGTGATCCAAAATGTAACACCTGAACATATCTTCCACGATCTGATATACCCTTTTCGTCTGACCTTTTGTCTGCATATTATAGGCGGTGGAATACCTCAAATCGGTAACCAACTCCTCCTGTAAACTCTTCCAAAAAAGAGATGTAAATCTGATGACCTCATCTAGATATAACTCAGGTATCTTTTCATAGAATACCCAATCTTAAAGGGCACAAAATGAGCGCACTTACTCAATCTATCAACTATCACCCAAACAAAGTCATGCACACGGGGAGATCTTGGTAAACCGGTGATGAAGTCCATTGAAATACTCTCCCACTTCCAACGTGGGATATCAAGTAGTGTAAATTTAGCTCTAGGCCTTTTATGGTCAGCTTTAACACGCTGACACGTATAACATTCCGACACAAACTTCGCTATATCATTTTTCATTCCCGATGACCAAATAATTTGCTTTTGATCTTTATACATTTTGGTGTAACCAGGATGGTAGGCAATACTGGAACCATGAGCTTCAGTTCAAATCTTAGCCTGAATGTCACCAAAAGCAGGGATGCAAAATCTACCCCGATATTTCAGAGTATCAAACTCGTCCAAAGAGAAATCAGGTAGCTCTCCATTCTCAGTTCTATTCTGGAGATGCAAAAAATCCGAGTCATCCTTCTGGTGCGCTCTAGTAAGGGAAATCCAAGAGGGCTCTTTTGCTTCCAAACTAGTAGGCACAATACTACTCCCGACTTCAATGTCCATCAACAAGAATTCTTCCACCAAGGACTGTATAGACAGATTAAAGATTTTGGCGGTCTTTCTACTCAAAGCATAGGCTACTACGTTATCCTTTCCCGGATGAAAAAGAATCTCCACTTCATAATCGGCCACATATTCTAACCACCTAAGCTGCCGCAGATTTAACTCCTTCTGAGTGAAGACGTACTTCAAACTCTTATGGTCTATATAGATCTTGAACAACGCGCCATACAATAAATGTCTCCAAAGCTTCAACACATAAATTACAACAACAAGCTCTAAATTATGCGTAGGATAGTTTCTTTCGTGAATTTTAAATTGCCTTGATCCATATGTGATCACCTTTCCATATTGCATTAAAAAACAACCCAGTCCAATGTGTGATGCATCCACATACACAACGTACTCAACTCCTTTAGTAGGCAAGGTTAAAACTGGAACAGTACACAATTTCTTCTTCATCTCTCGGAAAGCTTCTTCACACTTATCGCTCCAAATGAAAGCGGTGTTTTCTGGGAAAGTCTAGTTAGAGGAGCAGACAACACAGAAAAACCTTCCACGAATCTTCTATAATAGCCGGCCAGGCCTAAGAAGCTCCTAATCTCCTTAGGTGTAGAAGGTCTCTCCCATTCCTTCACAGAAGAAATCTTATTCGGGTCTATGGAAATACCGTCCTTGCTCACAACATAACCCAGAAAGGACACCTGAAGTAGCCAAAACTCACACTTGCTCAATTTCGCATATAACCTATGTTCCCTCCGGGTCAACAAAACCCATTGCAAATGTTGAGTATGCTCCTCAACACAGCGAGAATACACAAGTACGTCATCTATTAACACAATCACGAAATTGTCCAAAAAATCTTGAACACTCTTTTCATTAAATCCTTGAAAGCATAGGGTGCATTGGTCAATCCAAAGGACATCACCAAAAACTCAAAATGTCCATGCCGCAAACGGAAAGCTATACTTGGAGTATCTGCCTCCCAAATTCTCAACTGGTGGTAGCCTAAACGAAGATATAACTTTTAAAATATCGAGCAACCATGCAACAGATCGAACAAATCATCAATCCTCGGTATGGGGAATCTATTCTTAATGGTCACCTTATTCAATTCTCTATAATCTATGCAAAGCCTCATCGATCCATCCTTTTTCTTTACCAATAATACAGGAGCACCCCACGGAGAAGAACTCGGTCTAATAAATCCACACTGCAGCAACCCATCGAGCTGAGAACATAACTCATCCAACTCATATAGAGCCATATGATACAATGTCTAGGTAATAGGACGAGTACCTGGCTTGAGGTATATCACCAACTCTCCTTATCTCACAGGAGGAAGTCCTGGATGACTATCCGGAAAAACATTTGGAAACTCTCGCACCATCGAGATATCCTCAAGACGTGGTGTAATAAAAGCTGTTTCCAAGGCAGAAATAGAAACCAAATATGCCTCGTAACTAGACTCTATAGCACGACAGGCACACACCACAGAGATAATAGAGGAAACCTTATCCTGAAAACCATAGACACTCACATTCTGGCCATTGTCCATCTTGAAGTCCAGTCGCATTGCCTTGCACTAGATGACCGCATCATACTTGGACAGCCAGTCCATGACCAAAATCACATCGAAATCCGCCAGGTCCAACACCATCAGATCTGCAAAGACTAGGAAATCACCTAGATAAATAGGGCATCACAAAACTCCTTGATTTGATATCACCAAATTTCCAGAGGGAAGCTTGATGTTGAAGGAGTCTCCTAGTAGATCCACGTTCAATCGATGTTTATCAACAAAACTCTGCGCCATAAAGGAATGGGTGTGTAACACCCCCCATCCATCACATGACATATAACAGAAGGTCCAGCTGGAACCCGATGCCATATACCACCGACAGTCGGAATGGTTACATAAGAATATTCAAACTATCAAATTAATACTACTCGTCCTACACAGATCATTCTAGCGGAAGCTTTTAAAGTTGAAAGAACCCAAAACTTAAATCCATTAAACATGAATGTCCACAACTCGACACGCCCGTGTCGGGTTCCGCGACACGCCCGTGTCTAGGGGCGTGTTACCCATAACCGCCACGCTAACAGACACGACCCAACTGAATACGGGTACTGACACGGGTAGGCACACGCCCGTGTCAAATGACACGCCCGTGTCATTCAGCCGTGTTCCTGGCCGTGTCCTTCTCGGGATTAAAACGGCTAAAAATCACCAGCCAGACACGGCCCTGGACACGCCCGTGTCCTAGGCCGTGTACCCCTATATAGGCACCAAAAATACATTTTTACGCGACCGACTCAAATACAATTTTCGGGGTGTTACAAATCTCCCCCACTTAAGTAATTTCGTCCCGAAATTAAATAAAGGTACACAAAATCTAAAAGTTACCTGAGTGGAATAACTCGGGATATTCCTCCAAAATACCTTACTCTCGCTCCCAAGAAAGCTCCTCTCGTCCGCAATTATCCCAACGGTTTTTAACCATTCGGACCTCCTTGTTGCGAAGTTGTTTTACTGCAATGTCTTCAATACGTACTGGCTTGACCCTTGTTGTCAACTCATAATCAACCGGTACTTGATTGTCCGCAATGATCTGCGAAGACTCTTTGAAAGTTATAGATCTTAACAAAATACTAATTAGGGTAAAATCACAGCACAAAATAAAGTAAGAAGATCAAGCAACCAGAAGAGACACAAGGATTTTATAGTGGTTCCCCAAATCTGGGTAGTCCACTCTTCTAACACCCTGGTAGGAATCCACTCAGGTTTTTGATCAGGTGCCTGACACCAATGGGTTTTGATCAGGTCCCCAAAAACCAAAACCTCAAGTCTTTTGGAGGGAGACTTGCAACCAGGAATCACTTTTGAAGGGAGATGACAACCCTTTGTACAGGAGGGGGAAAAGAGTGATGGTGTCTTCTATGTCAACAATCAGAGAGAATACTTGTGGATATTTGATGTTAGCAGAAAGCTCCCCCTGAGATATTGAATGGTTCAGAGAAATCTGGAGCACTGCTTCAGGGTGATAGGCCTTCAATCTTCAGGCCTGGACCAGAGTATCCTTCATGAACTTCTGACAGATAGATTATTTGTTGTCCTTGAAGTTATCCTGCTGTGATAGGGAAGAAGAAGACTCTTGATAGAGATTAGATGTTCTTCTTCTTCTTATGATGGCTGTTATCGCTCTGGTCTAGGGCTTCTAGTTACTGTAGTGATATTGCCCTTTCTGTATCTTTCTTTCTCTGTCTCTATTTGTTCTCTACAGTGATTTTTCTTCTTTTTTTGTCTGTTGTATTTGTTCTCTCTTCTTCCCTCTATTTGAATTCCGTAGACTTGATGGTGGAAGAAACATTCCCGAGAGTGAAGATGCTTTGGAAATTGATCCTCACTTAATTCCTCTGTAACTGTCCGTTTGAACGGCTATTTTCACTCGGAATGTTGACTGTAATTAATCCTCAATTAATTCTGCAAACTCTTACTGATTCCACAGAAATCGTCGACCTGAACTTTCGTCGAGTTTATCAATCGTCGACCTGAGTTCGACATTCATCGAACTCAGCTAGATTCGTCGAGCTAAATATCTTGCCTGCATTCATCGACCAGAGCTTGCAGTTCGTCGAGCTGAGAGAACTGTTGAGTGTCGACACAGTTGCTGTGATTGTGTCGACACAGCCTTGCTTGAGTCTTGATATCGTCGACCTGAGTTCAGAGAAGCAACTCAGAATTCGTCGACCGGAGATCGCCGTTCGTCGAACTGCGTTCGACAATCGTCGATCTGATTCTCTGTCTTTGTCTTAACTGCATTTCTTGGACTTCTTTCAGCAATTATGAGAAACCTTCTGAATGACCTGTCGTGGAAAACGCCCTATGACCCATGACTATACATGTTGGATCAATCTAATATTCCTAATAGTGTTCCTTACCCAAATCAGAACTAGGGTTCCAACACTCTTGCACTGCCTTACGCAACACTGACACATGGAACACATCATGTAGCCCACTCAACTCCACCGACAGCTTCAATCTATATGCCGCCTCGCAAACATGCTCCAGGACTTCAAACGGTCCAAGGTATCTCGGACTCAGCTTCTTCAAGCGTCGAACCCGCGATACACCCTTGAACGGCTTGATTTTTAGATACACCATGTCGCCAACACTGAACTCCACGTTCTTATGCTTGGCGTTGTAATACTTTGCCTGCCTGTCCTGAGCTACCTTCAACCTTTCCTGAATTATATGCATCATTGAATTGGCGTCTTCCACCGCTTGACGTTTATACAACTTCGATTCGCCTGCCTCCAGCCAAGACAACGGCGTACGACACTTCCTCCCGTACAAGGACTTGAAAGGCGCCATACCAATACTCGCATGAAAGCTGTTGTTATATACAAACTCCACCATATACAGGTGATCGTCCCAATGCTTTCCGAAATCTAGGACGCACATGCGAAGCATGTCCTCCATAGTCCTGTTGACCCTCTCGGTCTGACCATCCGTCTGCGGATGAAAGGCTGTGCTGAAACTCAGCTTAGTTCCCAACATACTATGCACCAACCTCCAATCCTTCGACGTAAAGCATCCATCTCGATCACTAACAATACTGCGGGGCACACCATGTAACCGTACAATATTATCCACGTAGATTTTGACTAACTTTTCCACAGGATCCTCCTTCCTGTTCGGAATAAAGTGTGACACCTTTGTCAACCTATCTACGACCACCCAAATGACGTCATTTCCCTTCTGTTATTTCGGCAAACCATGCACAAAATCCATTGATATGTCGTCGAAGTTCCATTCTTGGATAGGTAGGGACTTCAAGAAACCTCCGAGCTTCTGGCATGCCACCTTCACCAATGCGCAAGTACGACACTTGACCACATAAAGTGCTACATCCTTCTTCAATCCTGGCCACCAGAATAATTTCTTCATGTCTCTATACATCTTCGTGCTTCCTGGGTGGATTGATTACTTGTTATGATGAGCCTCATACATCAATTCCTCCCGAAGATTATCCACACTAGTAACACATAGGCGATCGTCCTTCCTTAGCAACCCATCTTCAATAACAAACTAGGAATTTGACCCATCCAAAGATTAATCCAAGATCTGCTTCATGCTGTTATCCTGAATCAAAGCCCGCCGAACTCTATCAGCTAGGTCACACTGCACCTCGGTCCAAAATAGTTTCGCCTCAGCACTAGACTGCTTGTCGACGCAAGATATCTCCAAAGCCTCCAACTCATGGACCAATCTCTCATCGTGCACCGATAACTAGTTGGCCTGCGCCGGAGTCCTATGACTCAATGCATCTGCTAGTGCATTTCGCTTCCCAGGAAAATAATGTATCTTGAAGGTGTAGTCCACTAAGAACTCCATCCACCTCCGCTGTCTCATGTTCAGATCCTTTTGGTCCAACTGGTACTTCAAGCTCTTATGATCGGTGTAAATATCGACCTTCACACCGTACAGGTAGTGCCTCTAAAGCTTTAGAGCAAATATCACGGCTGTTAACTCTAAGTCGTGGACTGGATAATTTCTCTCATGAACCTTCAATTGTCGTGAACAATAGGCTATCACTCTCTCATGATGTAGCAGAACACAGCCCAAACCACTGCCCGAAGCATCACTATAGATTTCAAATCCTCCGGTTCCACTCAGCGAACATAAAATAGGCGTCGTGGTCAACTGCCTCTTCAACTCTTCAAAAGCCTGCTCGCACTCCAGCGACCACACAAACTTTTGATCCTTCCTTGTCAACATTGTGAGTGGAAGTACTATCCGTTAAAAGTTCTCTACGAAGCGCCTATAGTAGCCGGCAAGCCTCAGAAAGCTCCGGACATCCGCCACTGTAGTCAAAGTAGGCCACTCCCGTATTGCCACTATCTTCGCCGGATCCACCGCTATCCCTTTTCCACTAACAACATGACCAAGGAACGCTATAAAGGATAACGAGAATTCACACTTGGAGAACTTGGCATCCAACTGACTTTTCCTCAATGTCTCCAACACCATGTGTAGATGATTGTGATGGTCCTCACACCGCGAGTATACCAAGATATCGTCGATAAATACTATCACGAAGCGATCCAGATACTCTCTGAATGTCCTATTCATCAGATCCATAAATACGAATGGCGCATTCGTCAACCCAAACGGCATGACCGTGAACTCGTAATTCCCAAACCGCGTGCTGAATGATGTCTTTGGGTTGTCGCTCTCCCTTATCCTTAATTGGTAGTAACCGGATTTCAGATCTAACTTCGAATATACCATTGACCCAACCAACTGATCAAATAGATCGTCAATCCTCGGAATCGGATACTTATTCTTCTCCGTAAGCTTGTTCAATTCCCGGTAGTCAATACAAAGCCGCAAGCTCCCATCTTTCTTCTTAACAAAGAGAACTGGTGCGCTCTAAGGTGACGAACTTGGACGCACATAACCTTGCTCCAACAACTCCTGCAGTTGCACTTTCAATTCTACCATCTCTCTTGGCGCTATCCGATACGGAGAGCGTGATACTGGTTTGGCACCCGGTACCAGCTCAATGGTAAAATCAATCTCCCGCTGAGGAGGGGCTCCTGGGAGATCATCAGGGAACACATTAGCATACTCAGACACAACTGGGATACTCTCTAGACTTGGCTTAGGCGTTGAGGCATGCACTAGCGTGACATACAGCTCTGCCCCCGACCGAACTGCCTTAATCACTTGAAGGGCCGACATCAAAACCTTACCCGAACCCTTCATGCCCGCAAACGTAGTCTCCCATTCAGAATTTAATCCCAACTTAACCTCCTTTCGGTTGCAATCAATGAAAGCTCGCTGCTCCGAGAGCCAGTCCATGCCAAAGATTACATCGAATTCTACTAACGGTAGAACCAACACTCGCAAAACAAACTCCTGATCCCCAATCCGTATCTTGACTACACAAGCCTTATCCGCGCGCATTGAGCACCCATTGGGCAACAACACATTCAACTTGTCTTTTGCCATCGAAGGAGGGACCCCGATGTGCGTCACAAATCATTCGGACAATAAGGAATGCGAAGCTCCCATATCAAACAGGGCTCTCATCGGACAATCGGAAATCAACACGAATCCTAACATCAACAATAGTAAGCTAACAAACAAAAGAGGTAACAACTACATAAAGTAAATCTGCTATAAATTAACTCATACATGTCACCACATCAGTTTGTTTTATGGCCTCTTGCAGACCAAGATTGTAAACTCTAGGCTGGGCTGGAGCATGATGGGACGCGATCGACTCCACCGCCTTCCCTTTCTCTTCATAAGTCGCTCCAGGCTTCTTCTCGGACTTTGCACGTCCGCTCCAACACTCACGAGCAAAATGTCCCGTCTTCCCGCAGTTGTAACAAGCTCCTGGGACCCGACTTATAGTTGCCCCAGACGTACCAGACAAAGGGGCTGAGTTCGAAGTCTTCTGCCTCTTGTTCCACCTGCGGAACCCTGACTTTGTGCTCGACAATTTGAACTCAGACTTCTTCTCTCCTGGGTCCTACTTCTCTTGAACTTTCTTCGCAACCTTTTCCAAAGACCGGGCCGAGTTGACCAAGGCTAGGAAACCTTGTGCCTTAGGCCCAGCAAGGAGTAACTATAAGTCGCCACGTAGACCCTCATAAAATCGGTTGGCTCTCTTCTTCCGTAAACATAGCACCAGCATACCGACCCAACCGTGTAAACTCGTGGAGATACTCGTCCACGCTTCTATCTCCCAGAGTTAACACAAGATACTGGTTCTCCATTTCAAGCTTCGGAGCATAGGGTAGAAATCTGGCCAAGAACAACCTTGAGAATTCTTCCATCGGCACATCCGCAAGCTGCCTTCCCACCAAGAGATGGAACTCCAACTCATCCCACCACAGCCTCGCTTCACCCGCCAAAAGGAAGTTCGCTATGGTGGTCTTCTGCCATTCCTCAGTTAACGTGGTCGTCAAGACCCTCTTTATCTTAGAGAGCCATTCCTTAGCTTGAGCTGGCGTTCCAACCCCATCGAATACTAGAGGATTAAAGCCCATTACGTGCTTAAGTTGCCTCTTTGAAGCTCTCCTTGGCTCCACCAAATCTGCTGTTGCGCGCTCGACCACTCTCGGCTCTGCCGCCCTAATCGATTCTTGGTCATTCGCAGGAGGTGTGCAATGCATTTGCCCTACAGGTTGGGCATTAATCATGGCAAAAACTGCTTCAGCCACCATCCTGATGGTTTCCGCTGAAGGAGGTGTTGTAGGCACATCCCTTGGTGCACTACTTTCTGCTAATTGCGGACGCTCTGACTGACAAGCACTGCTCCTAGCTGCCTATAGTAGCAAAGACACACGATTAGATGACAAATAAATTGCTAAAATCAATCATTGGAACACTCAGATTCCACAAAATAAGTGTATTTTTCATTCCTAAATGGACATTATTGGGTTCTTTTTGATGTTATAACGATGACGCACATATGTTCCCACCACCCCTTAAAAAGAATTCGTCCACGAATTCATTTTAAATCGGATCGTAACCAGAAGTCTGATACCAAATTGTAACACCCCCATCCGTCACATGTCATATAATAGAAGGTCTAGCTAGAACCCGACGCCATATACCACCGACAGTCGGAAGGGTTACATAAGAATATTCAAACTATCCAATTAAGACTACTCGTCCTACATAGAGCATTCTAGGGGAAGCTTTCAAATTTGAAAGAACCCAAAACTTAAATCCATTAAACATGAATGTCCACAACCACACTACTGGAATGAAAACCAAATACACTGAAAGGGTACATGTCCTTATGGCCTTACAAATGTTCACTTAATAAATAGTGTTTTCCATACATTGGCTCGCAGGCTGGCAACACATGACAAAAGTACAGCTATTCGCTTTGGCCTTTAAGGGCCAGCACAGCAACATGGGCTCCAGCCCGCTATTTGGAACTCGGCTCCGCAGCGCCTACAAGCACCAATTCCACCGCACGTTGGCAAACAAAGCAACGGTCAGCATAAATCCGACCAAATTATAACGACCCCGCCCCTTACTTGGGGTGGTGGTGCTCTTTCCCTGCATTGCATTAGCTCAGCTAAACAATAAAGTGTAATTGTATATTTCGCCACAGGTGTAGGCTCCCATGGACAAACACCCCGTGCACTCAGGGCACATAAACGGTGAATCCGGGCAATTCCGTGGCTTCACCACCATCCCCACGATGGCAACAACATGAGCATTCAACCTTTCTGACCACTGTCTAAGGCTCCCGACTATGCCAATGGCCAGTCCCCATCTATGGGTCTCTCACACCGAACCACATAGCCCAGGTCCGATTCAACTTGCCTGTTGCTCATACCGCCTAGTCAGTTTAAGTCCTATGCGCGGGCCAAGCTTCTCTCGGATCCGAACATTTCCAAACATCACATAACCCAGTTATGTTTAAGGCCAGTTCCCAAACCGCCAAGTTAGCAGAACAACGATTCCGCTCAGTTTTCCGGTTGCGCCTTGAAGCTAACCTCCAAGGATCCCTGCTGCAATCTACCGCATAGAAACCCGAAAAACCCAAATCATGGAGTCTTCTCCGACAAAACATATCAAATGCAACATCACTGATCCAGACAAACATGTCCGGGTAGGCTTCACACACAATGCCTATGTCCGTACTTACGATTCCGGACTCTATATGCAACACAAGGGGGACTATTCACATCAACCCCAAGGAACACCATGCACTCACCGCACACTCGCGGGAGCGGGATTCCCTATATAGAAATAAAGAGCTTCACATGCTCAAGTTGAGAATCGTTACCCTTGTAGTCCGCTTTGGCACCATGGAAAAACTATACGGACAGAACTCTTCGTAACGAACTTTCCTCCACGGATCCTCTCTCAGGTCTCAAAACGATGCTCCGCCGGCGGCCGGAATCCCTTCCTTCTTCGTCCTCTTTCCAACTCCTTGAGAGAGATAATGATTGGAGAGAAATGAAGGATTAACTCCCCTATTCCCGGCCTTAACAGAGCAGGAATCCATCTGGGACGTTGGATCTTATTTAAGGAAAACGAACAGCTCAGATCCGCTCAAAAATCTTCAAACCTCGGCCGAACATGGCTTGGCACACGGCCGTGTCCCAGGCCATGTGCCTTGAACCAGGCACTATCATCAAACATAGGGACTCACACGGGCTCAGACATGCCCGTGTCTAACACGACACGCCCGTGTCGTGTTCCTCGACACGGCCGTGTTTGGGGGCGTGTTGCCCATAACCGCCATGCCAACAGACATGACCCAACTGAACACGGGTACTGACACGGGTTGGCACACGCCCGTGTCAAATAACACGCCCGTGTCATTCAGCCGTGTTCCTGGACGTGTCCTTCTCGGGATGAAAATGGCCAAAAATCACCAGCCAGACACGGCCTTGGACACGCACGTGTCCTAGGCCGTGTACCCCTATACAGGCACCAAAAATACCTTTTTATGCGACGACTTGAATATGATTTTCGGGGAATTACAGGGTGGCACCCGAATCAAAAAGAACATGCACCCACCTATTCTTCACCATAAACTCCCCTAAAATCATAGCACACATAACTAAAAGAATTAAAACCAGGGCAAACAATGCAGATTAAAAGTTAGTCAGAAAGCTAACCTGCCATCACTTGAGTAGAGGTCTGAGCTTCCTCCCTGGTCACCACATTCAGCTTTCCTTTCCCTCTATCCTAGTTTCGTGGTGGAGGCAGATCCCGAAGCGGGGTAGGCTGTAGTGGGGACTGAGCCTAGGGCATGAAGACTTCATGTTCCCCTTCTGCCTGCACTGGAAGAAAGTCTTTTCCTTCAACCAACATCGACTCACATTATGTCCCTTTGTTGTACAGAACGTGCACACCAGATCTCAATTTGGTGCAAATTAGATGGCGAGCACTTGCTGCTGCTTCATGGTGGTTGTCCTTTTGAAACACCTTTCGTAAGGGTGGCCAGATCGACCATAGAAGCTACATATATCTTTACTTTTCTTCTTCGAATAAGGACCAGATTCCCTAGAGCTTCCATACTCATCACCCTTCCTCTTCTCTTTTCTCGCAGCGGCACCTCGATTCTAGCAGTTTTTAATCTCTTCAACCTTCGGAGCGGCTTCCACTGCCTCAGCAAAGCTTTCAGCTCTATAAGTGCATGCCAACTGTTGGACATCGCTTCTTAGTCCTTCGAGAAAGCGCTTCACTCTTCCTTCCTCTGAGCTACCATATCATGAGTAAATCTGCTCAACTTACTTTTTTCAAACTCATATTCGCTCATCGTGAGTTGTCTCTGCTTCAGATGCAGTAAATTATTCATCAAACGGTCCTGCTCGTTCGATGGTTGAAACTTCTTAAGCAGTATCTTCTTGAAGGACTCCCAAAAGCATCCTTCCTTCAAATTTTCCTTTTCCTGAATCCACCAACTCTTTGCCAGACCCTTTAGCTGGTAGTCCGCAATCACTACCATCTAGGCTTCAGCAATCCCCGAATACGCGAACAATTCTTCGATAGCGATGATCCAATCATCCAAAACCATAAAGTCGGCACTCTCATCATAAGTAGCAGATCCCAATCACTGGATATGAGAAATAAAATTCATCACTGGCGGCAGCATCACAGAGGGCACCAGAGGGGCAGGATTAGCGGGTACGTCTTGACCCATGATAGAATCTTGCACTAAGGGTTGCTACGCGGGAGCGGCAGACAATAAGGACTGAATCTGCGATTGCATCACAACTAACTGTCTCGACAGAGCCTCGTTACTCTGACTCAAACTCTCAATCACCGCATCACTTTGGGCACACAACTCACCCTCCGATTGGGTAGTCGACCTTATCATAGGACACTTAGCCGACATTTCTAGAAAAGTAACGAACGACACATCAAAAATCCTAGATTACAACTAGGCCACACAACTAGTTCAGACCATACTTTGGGACACTTGCTTATGCTGCAAACTTGCTCTGGGATTTTATAATGATGATATGTCCTACTTAGGATGATATCCTCTCATCCTATTTACTCATGTTCCTATGATATGAATGCATGAATTCTTTATTTCAATAGAAAAAATCATTTGTGTACATGTGTCATCATGTAAATCTTAACTTAGCATGCGTGCTTATGCGATGTTATGCTATGTACGTAGTGCTATGCACTCTAAAAAAAGCCTTAATTCATGTATGAGTGGCATACACATGAATTGTTATGCATCACATACTACATAACATCACATGCAATAAGAAAGGAAAAATGTGCTAATGAGTACCCATGTGATGGTGGTTATGCATCTCATACTACATAACCGTCACATGTTGTCTCCTATGGTGGATCCATATACAAACACATATTATGCATCTCAGACTACATAATATGCACCGTATACTTCTTATCATGCTATGAGTGTAGTGACTATGCTTCAGTTAAGACGTACTGAACACACATCAGTGTGTGTATGCAAATGATTAAAGAAAAACAAACTATACGAGATTGGCTGGTTCGACCAACTTATCAAACCAACCTCCCTTTGATACCAACTTTCACAACCTGCATTTTCACTGCCTTAAAAGATAAATCAAAGTGATGGAAAATGCGCGTCATGATGCCACATCGGCAGGGGATAACTGCAGACACTCGGGCAAAACTCCTACTTTTCACATAAAGAAAGGTCTTTAAGTTATTTAGAGACAAATTCAGTTTAAGTTATGCAGTTAACTGTATCCCTCATTTTAGTGGCTCATCTAGTCCACGATAAAAGTAGTTATACGCTGCGAAAAATACGTTTTTTACAAGGTTAGACATCCTACAAGATTAAAAAGGTCCTCAGAGGATAACTCATGGTATTCAAGTTCTAGATTTATAAAAGAAGTAAAAATAGATTTTTTTACGATCGTTATATATAGTGATCTAGCATTTTAAAACATGCAATGCATGAAGTAATAACAGTAGTTTTATACTTGAAAATATCTATCATGCAATCCTAATATAAAACATTAAAGAGATCAAGTAGACCAAATAATCAAAAAGAAAACAAGTAGTAGCTAGCAAAAGTATCCAAAATCAACTGTCTTGTGGGTGTCAACAATCTGACACAAACCCACATAAAACAAAATTACGTATGAACTAGGTAAAGTAAACAAAAACAACAATCTACCTAGCAGCGGCGAGGAAAAAACCACAACCAACACTGCTGCTCAAGAACTCCAAAACCAGCTCCACTACCAGTTAGAGCTCTGAACCTGAGGCATTCCAAAGACAGAACACCTCAGCAAGAAATTACAAGTGACGACAGATAAGTAAGCCAAAAGTAAACAAAGGTCAAAAGGGTACCAACCCAAGATAAAAAATACTGAAATAAAGTACAACAGTAAGGTAGAAAAGTCGGAAAGGAACACTTACGTGAATCGTCATGTACAATAAAAAGTATCACAGATGCACGAGACTATAAGGGGGAAAAGATCACGATTAAATCATCAAGAAGAATAGCCAAACTCTATTAGCCACTTATGGTCAACTCCACCAAAAACAACACGGGCGAGATGGTCAACTCATCTGGACACACCCCCACAGATATATTATCAGTCTAATTGCGGGGGAGACTCAAACACTCCACAAAACATTGCAAATGCCCAAACAACCGGTAGAGTTCCATAAGGTACTAATAGAGGCATCAAATGTTACGATGATGATTTCGTCCACTAATAACACCTGTAATGAAGAAAAACCATAACTGTCGTATTCAATAACGACCCAGGTTTAGAGCTCAGAGGCCCACCACGACCCTTCCTAGGCATGGTGGCTTGTCTCGCCCCCACGACATCGCTACGAAGGAAACCATGATATAAATCTCAAGACTTGGCTCATCGAATTCTACTAGACACATATCGACTTAAGAAATGGTTGATCAACCTTTAGGAAGGATTTAAAATCCTAGATAAACTCTAACACGTCCTACATAATAGTGAAGGGATGGTTAAAAGAGCAAGATTTAACCACATCATCAAAATATAAGCCACTTTTCAAGATTAGATTAGCAAAATCAAGAACATGAAAATACAAGTGGATTTAAACAAAATATTGGGACAACACTATAATCAGTAAGTTATTAAAGATAACAACAACAAAAAGTTAGAAATTTCAGCAGATCGGGATAAAGAAGGGAAGAGGGGAGTAAAATCATCACTTGCCTTGGTTTTGCCAGAGAAGACCTCCAAATCACACCACAACATAAATCAGGACTAAGGAAAAAGGGGGGAAGCAAAAATCTGAACAAAAATGGTCGAAATAGACGTTAGGGCCAAAAAAACCCTAATGAGAAAACCTCAAGAAATGGGGAAGATTTTACCACGATGGCATAGCTCTCGTTTAGACCTTTGCGGATCTATATTCGTTGAAGATTTCGAGCACCGGAGCGCCGTCGGCGGGCACCAGAAGATTCACGAAAAGACTTTCTCTCTCTCGCTCACGCCACTCTGGTTCGGGAAGAAGGAAGAAATTTGGTTCCAAGGGGGAAGAAGATGTATATATATAAGGTATTATTAAAATAATTTTACCTACAATAGTTACATTTCTAAGAAAAGTACCGGGGGAGAGGGGGTTAACTGGACCGTACTTCTCGAGAAGAAGAAGCCATGCATTACTCAAGAAGAACAGAGGGAAGCTTTACTCTGGTAGAAGGTAGGACTACTCGAGTACTCAAATGAACTTCTCGAGAAAGAAGGGCAGTTCTCGAGTACAATCAAAATATTCTCGAGAACAGGAAGAAGATTTCTCGAGAACTTCAGGACTTCTTGAGAACAAAATGAAGGACTTCCCAAGAATTAAGGTGGAGCTCTCGAGTACAGAAGAAGAGCTCTCGGGAACTGATATAGACTTCTCGAGAACAAGAGGGAAGAACAACCCTATTCGGCGAATTCTGTTCGAAATTCATTGAACACAAAACCTGTTCGACAAACTCTGGTCAAAATTCGTCGAACACAAAGGAAAAATCTATTCGACAAACTACGTTCGAAATTCATTGAACACAAAACCCAATTTTTCAGCTTTAGTCGAACCTAGAACCGTTCAACGATTCATTGAACGCCCAGTTCACCGATCATCAAATGTCGTTCGACGATTGTCAAATGCTGTTCGACACTTCGTAAAACTCCAGACAGCGCCCAAAATTCATTGAATGCCTCTGTTCGACGAAAACCTACCCTTTCGAGGGGGGCTTCTTGAGAATCAATAAGAGGCATAAGGCTTTTAATTTAATAACATTCATATTCAAATAGTTCGAAGAAGGAAATACGAGTTCAAAATGGAGGCCTAAACGCGCATCGAATTATACTATTTTAATAGTGAAGACAACTCTAGAATCTGACGCACCATTCTTGAGACACTATCATCAAATGCTTACACAAGCAAAAATCATCACAAAGATCCAAACACGCGCCGTGACTCCAAAATGCTCGGATCGCAATAAAACTGGACAAGTCCAAAACCTCAAAACTTCATTCTTTCAATCAAGGAAAACATTCAATCCAATCAAAATTCAAAAATCTGGTCAAACAGACCCAACATATGTGAAAACGCACAAACGGTGCAGCGTCGTCGACATAACGTAAAAAGGGTAACGCCCTGACATCATAAATATGATGATACCAAATCAAGTAATAACATCGAAAAATCGGGGTCGTTACAACCTCTTTGAACCTGAGGCATTCAAAAGAAAAGAATACCTCAGTAAGAATAAACAAGTGACCAAAGAAACTGTTAGTAGACAAAGACAAAAGAGTCGAAGGGTTACCACCCCCAATAAAGAGAAAACTGCCAAACTATAGCAGAAACAATAAAACTGTAGTAAATGGTTAATTCATAAATTCAATAGTAAAGATTTGCACCAAGTGCGACGAGAAGCCATGCTTTGATAAGATTTGCAGAAGTAAGCATTTAACATGAACCCATACCATAGGGAGAAAGGAGACTAATAGCTCAAAACACGTGAATCATTAACACCGAAAAAACACGGATCTAAGTCAGTGACAAAAACATCCAACTCGAACTAGCAGACCCAAACATCTTAAATAGGCACTACGGTGGTGGCCACAAGGTCCAACACCACACAAACAGTCCATAAACAGAGACAAACAAACATTACCACGTGTAATGATTCACGAACCAGCATCATATTTGTGGTCCTTTATCCACTGCAAACCTAGCCAAGAGATATACACCCAAAACACCCATAGAACCCCGAACACAAAAACAAAAACACACCCATGACAAACGGGACGAAGAACCTAAAATTTACCCTAAGGCTCATACTCAATGAATTTGACTCAACGATGAAAATATTCCAAGTCCAGCCAAATTTGTTGAATATACCCGACGAAACCGAGGGATACTCTACGAATTTGACTTGGCGACTAAACAACACTCGACGAATATGACTCAAATCAATGTATATACTCGACAAATCTGACTTAGTCGCCCGATCACTCAACGCCCTCTGAGCATGCCATAGTCGACGAAACCGTTGAGAATACTTGGCGAATTTACCTTCACTCGACGTCATGACTGCTGATACTCGACGAACTTGATGCCTCGATACTCTACGAAAGTGACTCGATGAAACTATCCTCACTTGATGAATTCCACTCGACGAAAAGACTGTTACTCTACGAATTTCACTCAGATTCACTCCCCATATTCGATGAATTCCTAATGCTCTCCTACACCTATACTAGACGAAATTACCTTAGGATATATACCATACTCGACGAATTCCATGCCGAAAAGTTCTAACTATCCTATGAATTCTTCAAGTTTACTCCCTACACTACTCCTAGATACTAACGAGGGAAAGAAGAGGAAAGACATGAAAGAAAATAACAAAGAAAGGGGAAGATTGCCAATTGCCTCAAATCTCCAAAAATCTAACTCCTCCAAGAGCTCCACGATAAGGATCGGCCGCAAGAAGTCCTAAGCAACGTTCCCTGAAACTTTATGCGGCAAAAGGAGGTCAAAACCGCAAACCCTAATGCTTAGAAAATTGAGAAATAGGGAAAGCTTACCACACATGCGTAGATCTTGGCGAGAGATTTCTGAATCTCTACTCCTCCGAAGGAAACGACAATAGAATCTCACACAATCACCGATCGAACATGCGCAACAACATCACAACTACTCCTTTCACTAAATTCCACGACTCACAGCCGTGTTGGGGGCATCGACGCTGCAGGTCAGCGAATCTCTCCCACCCCTCAGACAATATTTCTTAGTCCAGCTGCCGAAAGGTTGCAATATCCCTACAGGCATTCATTATCTTATCCACTAGGGGGAACTTAGCCAAGAACATAGAATAAAGGGCCTCCCATGTAGTAGCGTTCTGAAGAACAATAGTATGGATCCATGTTTTGTCCTTGTCCCTTAGTGAAAACGGGAACAACCTCAGCTTTAATACGTTATCCGAAATACCGGCATAGCGGAATGCGCCGCAAATCTCTGAGAACTCTGCCAGATGGAGCAGTGGATCCTCACTCAGCAAGCCCGAGAATAGAGTATTATTTTGGATCATATTCAGGATGGCGGGTTTAGTATCAAAGTGGTTGTTTACGAGGGCCCTCTGAAGCCAGGGTAAACAGTTCCTGCGGTAGGTGTTCTGAAATCACGCATTGTAATAATGTGTGGTTGAACCACCTCTTGGCCCTCAACAACCCGTTCATTGTGGCCATTTCCTCCTTGGACAAGATCTTCCATCCTTTCTTCAGCAGCAGCAGCACGCAGGCGAGCTCGCCTCGCACATGCGGTTTCAAGCTCACACACAAGATCTTCAACCCTATCACTGGAGTTGGGATCAGTCATAGAACACAAAAAATCCTTTCAAAAATACCAAAACACTTGCAAACCTTTTCAAAATAAAAATACAAGCGACGGTTGCACTCCCCAGCAATAGTGCCAAGAACTTATTGTGTCGGCAAGTGTACCGATCGTAGTCAAGTAATAAAGTTGAGGAGTTGAATCCCCGGATATCAATCTCTCGAGGAGTACAAGTAGGGAGTGTTATTTTGCTATTGAAAAAGTGATTGCAAGTGTTAACGTAAACAAAGCGGGTTTTGGTTTGGAGTTTTCTAAGTTTAATACTAATAAACCTATTGCGGGTCGCCGTCACCGCATCTCTTTTGTGGATTACTCAAGAGAGTAATATGAAAGATGGATGAGCCAATGAGGGTCGCAATCACCTCTTCGTCACGCAGGCTACTAGCAATCGCTAGAACGACACTATCTCAAGAAGAACACAAAAAACTGAAGCTCAGCAACACAATCATGATCTAAGATAAAACAACATATAGATATGCTGAAATACTTAAACTAAACAGTATTCTTAAGCAACAATCAAACAACCACAAGTTCAGAACAAAGTAACTACAAGAGGAGGGGAGAAATACAACCAAACGCACGAAGGTTTTCTGAGATTTGCGACCGGAGTCAAGGGTTGTCGGGCCTTGTCCGAGCTCAGTCTACGGATGATGTTCGGGCTCCAGAAGGGCTATCACCTCCATCCAATAACCGGTCTTCTTCATGAATAGTCGCTGAGCTAAATCTATCCGGAGAACTCCACGGATGCAGCATCTTATGAGCTTGGAACGGAGCTTGGAGTTTGGCAAAGAACATGGTGGCCGGAGATGAAGCTATTGCAAGCTTTTAGAGGGAGAATGGTGGTCGGATCAACTCTCCAAGGAGGAGAGAGATGAGTGGAGAACTTATGGGGTCAAAGGATGGCGCTTCGCACGTAGCAGTAAGGCGGAAATGAAAAGCGTATCTGCCCTAATTTGAGGGGCCAAGCTTAAATACTGCAGCAGAAAAATAGAGCGTACGATCAGTGGCGCATGACCAGTGGTCGTGCGCACTGACGGTTGATGATCGTGCACTCAGCTCCCAGAGAAACTTGTAGCTGCAAAGAAAAATTAATATATATGCGCACGACCAGTGGCGCACAACCGATGGTCGTGCGCACTGGATCCCCTGATCGTGTGATAAGCAGTGACAGAACTTCAAAAAAACTAGAATAATGCACACAAGCAGTGGCGCACGACCAGCGATCATGCGCACAATGTCCAATGGTCGTGTGGTTGCCCAGCCAGAACTTGGAAAATGGAGAATATAGTGTGCAAGATCAGTGGCGCACGACCAGTGGTCGTGCCCAATAGATCCACTGATCGTGCGCAGTGTTCCTGTACTGTTTGGGATTTCCCGAACAATCCTGGAACATGCACAAGACCCCTGGACATGTAGTAGAAACAAAAAAGCCACCAGAAAGGGCACACCACATTCTCTAGGCACAGAAAACACCAAGTATGGCAAAAGTACAAAAACTATGAAATTACGCTGAAAACGGGCCTAAAGTGCACTTAACATGAAATGGATAGAGAAATGAATATGAACAATTATGGCTCTCAAGTGTAGTGCATTAACGAGAAAACTGGCCCAGATGAGTCCAAAAATATGTATATAACTCGGAGTCATCACACCACCAGACTTGCCCATTTGCGCATCCCGAGCAAATCATCACTCCGTGGACTAGAAAATCGCTAGCTGGCTCGGTAATTTCAAAATAAAGTAAGACGAGAAATCAAATACATCATGGGCATAAAAAATATAATAGAAAAACCTTTTAATTATACTACGGAGTTTAAAATATTTGACAGGCGTAAATAAATATTGTATCTACTCAAAATTGGAATTCTAGAGAATCATTTGGTTATGTGTAGGATGAAAGTAGGCCGGCCACTAATATGAGCATTGCCAAAGACCGGGGCTCGTGATCACCTCCAAAGAAATCCATCAATGTTGGGGACCATATGCTTGCCCGTTCACACTCTCTCCACGGCGCTAGCTAGACTCAAGCCAAGAATCGGTAAGACTTGTAGGATCGAATGGGGCTTAGGCTAAGGCTTGGTAGTCAAAGATAAACATGGGGGCTACACGCAACCAAAGCAAGTGAACAACAAACTAAACCCAAACATCCACTCATAAATGCATGTGTGACACGCCCCCAGACTTAGCTTGAAAACCAGGTGTGTACACGCCTAACCCGACCAAATTCAAGATAAACAGATGGGGATTATGATTCTCATTGTAATTCTTTTAGATTTTCTTTTTCAATTTTTTCTTTTTGGTTCCTTTTTTTTTCTTTCATTTAGCAATCCCCAATTTTAGCTAGTAGAAACTTTTTGGTATTCATCACCACATCACTTGAATTCCACATATCACACCTCGTCAAAATATTAAGTTCACAGGAGCTTAAGGATTTGGTTGCGAAAGTAGGATTGTCTTTATACGTTGGTGAATGAAGGTGGAGCTGAATCGAAGGAGGGATAGGTACAAACTTGGCATGCTATGGTTAGTGGCTAGGACATGGTAAACAAAGCTCAAACTAGCCAAAATGTTGGCCAACGTCACACTCACGCTTGACTAACCATGCACCAATGCTTTGAGAGTAGCTTGGGGGAAGTTCTTAGCCACCGATAAAGATGACCTTCCTCCCGACTCGAGCAATACAAGTCTAGTGACGACTACACACATTCCTACACTACCGTTTGATTACTCCAGATTCACATTTTTGAATAGTACAAACAATATTTACATCTACAGAAAAATATAAATCTACGAGCATAAAGAAAAATTAAATCTATACTATTTCTACACAGACAATGAGTACTCGATTAGGAGCACTGCACGAGTTTCGAACTACTCTATCCTAAAATCCTAAGCCAGCACCACTATTTAAAAGTTTACACAAAAATAATACATTTGACTCGAGTTACGTGGGTGGTTAAGATCGCGCTCAAGTGGGTGATTCAGTGTGAGCTACAATGATTATGTAATAAATAAATAACAGATTGGTATGCAATAAAATGTGTTGTGTAGTGACCACAGGCATACTCTTCCCCCAGACTTAAAATAAGCAACCTAACCAAGATTTATAATAAAATCAAATAAATAAGAGTTGGGAGAGAGGCTACCCATGCTCAGCAAATGAGCATATCAGAAGATTGACTTTAAATTCAGCAGAAAGTCCACGGCCCAAGCAGGCACCACCGGCAAAAGTGAACATCTCCAAGCACAAAAACTATAAACATAAAATCACAAAAAAATACTTAATTGAAAGTAGAGAAATTGGGTTGTCTCCCATAAGCCACTTTTCTTTACCGTCCTTAAGGTGGACCAAATACTTGTATTAAGCATAATATATAATGTCCAGAGCATAAGTTTAATACGCAACGAAAAGGTCTAGAGTCACACACATCATTAAGCAAAAAATAAAACCTGAGAAGGCAGAAAAGTGGCCCCAGAGATCCTTCACTTCTCAGCTGAATGTTGACTTGTGATAGATCGCCCAGTCACGTGAGATGTGGGAGAGGCGAAAGCTTTAGGGCCCAGGGAAGCTGAATCTCCCGTGCCACTAACCTCTTCCTTCTCGCATCGGCAGGCAAACTTCTGCGCCTTGCGCATGAGCGGTTCGTTTCTTTTCAAATCCATGGATGGGGATGGCCAGGGACGTATAACCACTCCATGCGAATCAACAACACATCTGGGTTTTCTATCCGCGGGCATCCTTTCCTCACCCGCGATGGGTGATAGATCAGCCTAAGTGACCTATTTTATAGTCTTACAGAATTTGTTCAGATCATTAGAAGTTTTTAATTCTATCTTATGCACACTATCTACAGTCGTGCTCAACTCACGTTCCTTCTTATCTGAGTCTTGTTTCATTTCAAGCAATTCCATCATCGTATCTCCATCAGCTAAAATTTACAGCTCTGCCACTTTCTTAACTTGATCATCTTCAATTAGGATAACACCTGTCTCAGCAGCACTAGATAAATCATCAGATAACAAAACATTCAACTCCTGCATTTTTCTGCGTTCAATCGGAGGAATATGGGGAAGGGACGGCGATGAAAGCAAATTAACCTTGGGAGCCAAGGTGATGCCGCTCATATTAAACTATAATGTAGCATCACTAGAGTTTACAAATGGGACCCCCAAGATGGGTTTCGATGAATTTCCCATGGGTCCCAACACCTGGAAGTCAGTGAATACAATAGCCCCATTCAGTTTCACTTCCACCTCCTTGATTTTCCTGTCGGTCTTTACTACTGACCCATCAGCAAGCACTAGTGACTTTCGGATATTTGATTTGATGTTTAAATTCAGTTTCTCAACATCTTGCAAAGCAAGAATGTGACACGACGATCCGAAATCACATAAAGCTACCTTCTCCATCTTATTATTATCACACTGAACAGCCATTTCATTTTTATTTCACTCATCTGCCTCCCCAGCACTCTTCCCTTGCTCAAGTGGATTTTTCTCCGTATCACTTGGGAGGGTGCTGCGATTACGCTTGGAAAACATCTGGGCCAGTTTCCCTACTTGTGTTTCCAAGTTCCTCATGGAAGCGGTTTGAGTGGCCATATTAGATTGGGCCATATCCACAAATTTTTCAATCATTTCCTCCAAAGCAATCTTACATGCCACCTACGCATTCTGATCATAACCTATATGCGGCGGTCGTGGCTGACCACTAGAGGCTTTAGCATCAAATTGATGATGGCCTACCTGCCACCTTTGATAGGGAGCATTTTGATTCTACGAGAAATTAGGGTAATTTCTCACATTGGGGTTATACGCATTACTATAAGGAGCAGTTCAGTTTTGAGTATTTATAAAATTTACGCACTCGTCAGAAGTTATACCTGGTGGCTCAGCATAGGTCTCTCCAGCAGTGCACTCATATGCATGATGGTCGGGGTTACCACAACCCTAACATGAAATATCCATAAACCGAGCAGGAGGAGGGGCTGCTCTGGTCAACATCGTCCTTCCATCCAAAGTATGATGGCTCGCCTCCGCTTGTTGCACCACAACATTCACTTCGAACAGATTCCTCAACCCTTTATGTGTATTTCTTCAGGCGGTCCAGTATATGCTATGGGAGGCAGTTTCGCGAAGTAGCCTCAATGCCTCGTCAGGAGATAGGTTCATTATTATGCCTCAAGTTGCTGCATCGATCATAGCCCTGTAATTAGGCTCAATAGCAAAGTAGAATATTTCAACTAAATTCCACGGCTCATAGCCGTGTTGGGGGCATCGACGCTGCAGGTCAACGAATCTCTCTCATGCCTCAGATAATGTTTCTTAGTCCAGCTGCCGAAAGGTTGCAATATCCCTACTGGCATTCACAATCTTATCCACCAGGTGGAACTTAGCCAAGAACATAGATGACATGGCCTCCCATGTAGTTGCGTTCCTAGGAACAATAGTATGGAGCCAGGTTTTGGCCTTGTTCCTCATCAAAAACGGGAACAGCCTCAGCTTTACTACGTCATCAGAAATACCAGCATAGAGGAATGTGCCGCAAATCTCCGAGAACTCCGCCAGATGGAGCTGCGGATCCTCACTCGGCAAGCCCGAGAACTGGGTATTATTTCGGATCATATTCAGGATGGCGGGTTTAATCTCGAAGTGGTTGTTTACGATGGACGGTCCGAAGCCAGGGTAAACAGTTTGCACAGAAGGGATTGTGAAATCACACATTGTCCTAAGGCGTGGTTGGACCACCACTTGGCCCTCAACAACTCGTTCACCGTGGCCATTTCCTCCTTGGCCAAGATTTTCCATCCTTTCTTCAGCAGCAGCACACAGGCGAGCTCGCCTCCCACGTGCGATTTCAAGCTCACACACAAGATCTTCAACCCTATCACTGGAGTTGGGATCAGTCATACAATACAAAAATCCTTTCAAAAATACCAAAAACACTTACAAACATTTTCAAATAAAAATACACGCAACGGTTGCACTCCCCGTCAATGGCGCCAAAAACTTGATGCGTCGGCGAGTGTACCGATCGTAGTCAAGTAATCAAGTTGAGGAGTTGAATCCCCGGATATCGATCTCTCGAGGAGTGCAAGTAGGGAGTGTTATTTCACTACTGAAAAAGTGATTGCAAGTGTTAACGTAAACAAAGGGGGTTTTGATTCGGAGTTTCCTAAGTTTAACACTATTAAACCTATTGCGGGTCGCCGTCACCGCATCTCTTTGGTGGATTACTCAAGAGAGTAATATGAAAGATGGATGAGCCAATGAGGGTCTCAATCATCTCTTCGCCACGCATAGTTCTACCAATCGCTAGAACGACACTATCTCAACAAGAACAAAAAAAACTGAAGCTCAGCAACATAATCACGATCTAAGATATAACAACACATAGACATGCTGAAGTACTTAAACTAAATAGTGTTCTTAAGCAACAATCAAATAATTACAATTTCAGAACAAAGTAAATACAAGAGGAGGGGGAGAAATATAACCAAAAGCACTAAGGCTTTCCGAGATTCGCGGACGGAGTCAAGGGTTGTCGGACCTTCTCCGAGCTCGATCTACGGATGACGTCTGTGGTCCAAAAGGTTTGTCACCTCCTTCTAATAACTGGTCTTCTTCGTTAATAGTATCTGGGCTAAATCTATCCGGAGAACTCCATAGATGCAGCACCTTATGAGCTTGGAACGGAGTTTGGAGTTTGGAGAAGTAAATGGTGGCCGGAGATGAAGCTATTGCATGCTTTTGGAGGGAGAATGGTGGCCGGATCAACTCTCGAAGGAGGAGAGAGATGAGTGGAGGACCTGTGGGGGCGAAGGACTGCGCTTCGCGCGCAGCAACGGGGCGGAAATGAAAAGTGTATCTTCCCTCATTCCCGAAGCCGAGCTTAAATACTGCAGCAGAAAAATAGAGCGCACAATCCGTGGCGCACGACCAGTGGTCGTGCGGACTGACGGTTGATGATCGTGCGCTCTGCTCCCAGAGAAACTTGTAGCTGCAAAGAAAAACTAATATATATCTGCATGACCAGTGGCGCACGACCGATGGTCGTGCCCACTAGATCCCCTGATCGTTCAATAGGCAGTGGCTGAACTTCAGAAAAACTGGAATAACGTGCACGAGCAGTGGCGCACGACCAACGGTCGTGCACACTATGTCCAATGGTCATGCGGTTGCCCAGACAAAACTTGGAAAATGGAGAATATAGTGGGCACGATCAGTGGCGCACCACCAGTGGTCGTGCGCAATAGATCTACTGATCGTGCGCAGTGTTCCTATACCGTTTGGGATTTCCCGAACAATCCCAGAACACACACAGGACCCCTGGACCTGCAGTAGAAACAAAAAAGCCACAAGAAAGGGCACACCTTATTCTCCAGACACAGAAAACACCAAGTATGGCAAAAGTCCAAAAACTATGAAATCACACTCAAAACGGGCCTAAAGTGCAGTTAACATGAAATGGACATAGAAACGAATATGAAAAATTATGGCTCTCAAGTGTAGTGCATTAACGAGAAAACTGGCCCAGATGAGTCCAAAAATATGTATATAACTTGGACTCATCACTCGACCCATATGCAATCACTTTTCCTTCTTGTATCAACACGCAACCAAGCCCAACATATGATGCGTCTAGATAAACAGCATACTCTATCCCTTCAGTAGGCAAGGTCAACAACGAAGCAGTTGTAATGCCCCCGATTTTCCGATGTTATTATTTGGTTTGTCGATGTCATAATTATGACTTAAGGGCATTACCCCTTTTTTATTTTGTTGACGGCGCTGCAACGTTTGTGCGTTTTCGCGTCCGTTGAGCATGTTTATCCAGATTTTAGGATTCTGATGGGTTGGAATGTTTTCTTTGATATTAAGGATGAGGTTTTGAGGCCTTGGTCTTTTCCAGTTTTGTTGCGATCCGAGAATTTTGGAGTCTCCGAGCATGTTTAGACACTTGTGGTGATTTCTTTTGCTTGTGAGAGCTTTTGATGATAGTGTCTCAAGAATGGTACGTCGGATTCTAGTGTTGTCTTCGCTATTTAATTCGTTTAATTTGGTGTGTTTGGGCCTCTATTTTGAACTCATATTTCCTTGTTCAACTATTTGATTATGATAATTATTATATCAAAGCCTTACGCTTGTTTTGATTATCGGGAAGCCCTCGTAAAGGGGTAGGTTTTCGTCAAACTCAATTTTATTATACAAAATTTCGGGGCAATGTATGGAGGTCGACGATCATCGAGCTGAGCTCGACGGACGTCGTGCTAAGCTCGACAAAGCATCATGCGAATCTGGTTTCGACGAACTTCGAGCAGAATTCGTCGAACGGGTTTTTTTCCTTTGTGTTCGACGAACTTTGAGCGGAGCTCGACGAACGTCGAGTTGAGCTCGACAAAGCGTAGAACGGATTTGTCTTTCCTGATTTTTCTCGAGAAGTCATTTTCCTTTCTCGAGACATCATCCTTTGTAATCGAGAATCCTGCTCCTCCTACTCGAGTAATCTTCTTCCTATTCCTGAGACATTGTTGGAATACCCTATTACTAATTTGGGTCAGGATCACTATGTCTTTAGGAAACCTGTTTTTGACCTCATTGTATAGATCTAAAGGTCAATTAGAATTGAGTCTAAGAGTTAGTAGTTAGGTTTGGAAGTTGCCCTCAAGACCAAGGTTTTTCAGTTTCGTGAATAAGTCATTTCGTCGAGCTTAGTACGACGAATCGTCGAACTCCAATCGACGATCGTTGAGCTCACTTCGACGGATCGTCGAACTCCATTCGACGATCACTGAGCTAAACTTCAACAAATCGTCGAACTCCATTCGACGATCTTCGAGCTCAGTTCGACGATCTTGACTCCAGTATTGATTCTCTATCTCTGAGCTCAGTTCGACGTTAGTTGAGCTCAGATCGACGATCTCTATTGCTGTCTAAGTCCAAATCGCTGAGCTCAGTTCGACGATAGTGGAGCTCAGTTCAACGTTTTCATGAAGAGTTAAATGATTTTCAAGATTCAAAATTCAGACAGTTAAGGAGTTATTGTCAGCAATTAATTCAGAAGATCTTGTAGCCGTTTTCATTTATTCTGGAGCAAGTTTCAAGGGATTATCAAGAAATGTTTCATTGGACTTTCCCCCAGAAGACAATTGCAATTAAGGATGTAATTAATGACGGCTAACGACTATTCTGGACAGAGGATCATTTCTATTCAGAACAAAGGAATAAAAGATAAGATTTTTGAATTCCTGACAAGAAGAGAGTGCACAAGAAGAAGAAGAACAAAATATTCTCTGCAACAGCTCTTCTCTGGAACAACATCTTTCTCAACAACAATCACTCAAGAGAAAAAGAAAGAGAGCTGTAGACATTCTCTGTCTCAAAGAATTCACACAAGAACACCATCACTAAAAGAGATCAACCATCTGAAATCTTCAGATCTCTTTTGATTCAAGTGTTCAAGGCCGTCATCATTCAAGACTCCAGACACCTCACATTTCAGCTGTTACTGAAATCATCAATTGCTGGAGATCAATTTTCTGAAGGCCTATCACCCTACAGCAAAGCTTCATTTCTTGAATATCTCAAGAACTCAGGGGGAGCTTTGACAACATCCACAAATCTTCTCTTTGACTGTTGATAGAGAAGATCATCTCTTTCCCTCTCTCTCTCTCTCACTCTGCTGTACAGGGTTTTTCAAACTCCCTTCAAAAGTTTGTTTTTGTTTTTTGAGCACCTTATCAAAAGCTCATTGGTGCCCAGGACACCTGATCAACTCATCCTGCAGTGGATTCCTACCTAGGGTGGTAGAAGAGTGGATGTACCCAAGTTTAGGGGAACTACTATAGCTCCTTGTGTCTTTTGGTTGCTTGTGTTTCTTTTGTTTCTGGCTGTGGCTTGTGATTAGTTTCTTTTGCAGACTGTGATTATTCTGTGGTTAGATTAACTATTTGCTTCCCTGTTCACTCAGATTACAACAACTGTTGTAAAAGGTTTTTAAGCACCATACTCTATTCACCCCCCTCTAGAGTATATCAGATCTAGCTTGCACTTTCAATTGGTATCAGAGGGAGGTTGGTTAAAAATACCATATCTTAGTGGTTGCACAGGCTAACACCTGAACCCAAAGATCCCTCTAGTTAGATCTGTTTTTTAAGATTTTGTTATTAGATTATTTCTTCACAAAACATGGCCCAAAACAAAGATTATGCTAGCACCAGACCTCCAGTGTACAATCTGTCTAAGTTTGCACTTTGGAAAGCAAGGATTAGACTCTACATGAATTCTATTGATGAGGACATTGTTATATCTGTTTTGACAGTTTTTCCAAGGCCTCCAGAGAACACAAGTACAAATGTTGTTCCACCTCCATCAGGAAAATATGCTGATATCAAGAAGTGGAATGTAGCAGATGCAAAGGCTATGAATATCTTAGCCCAGACTATGTCTGATGACATTTTCCAAAAGGTGGTTGAATGTAATTCAGCAAAGGAAATCTAGGATAAGCTCTCTGAAATAGTCTCAGGATCAGCTGATAAAAGAAAGGACAGAAGATCCCTCATATCCCAATATGAGAATTTCAAGAAAGGAGAAGCTGAGTCAGTAGCTGAAATGTACAATAGACTCAGTCTGATAGTCAATGAACTGAAGACTCTGGATAAAGAGATCTCATTGACTGAGCTAAATGATAAAATCCTAATGTGCTTCCCAAGCACTTGGGACTTAAGGATTTGGCCAATCAAGGATGCCAGAAGTCTGAATGAGATCACCACAGAAGCTCTCTTGGGCAAGCTCAAATCTTATGAGCTGCCCATCAAAAATAGAGAAGAAGAGCAGAAGGCTGCCTCACCAGCCACAAGGAAGGAAAAGACAACAACTTTCAAAGCCACTGAATATCAGCCTGAAGACAAGGTTACAGGCAATGATGAGCTGCTTAGTCTATTGGCCAAAAGATTTTACAAGATGGCCAGAAAGGACTTCAGAAAGAGATCATACAAAGAGCATGATAAGCCAAGGTATGATAAGTCAAATAATAAAGAAATTATTTACTTTGGTTGCAGGAAACCAGGCCATATTGTGCCTGACTGTCCAGAAAACAAAAACAAGGATAGAAGGTACAAGAAAGAAAGAAGAAAGGACAAAGACTTCAAGAAGAATGGCAATGGCAAACCCTCCTCAAGCAAGAACAAACACACAAGGAAGGGATTTTACAGATTCAAATTTGTGCAGAAGGTTCTCCAACCTAATGCATTCTAAATTTGAAATGAGTAGCATGGGTGAGCTATCCTTCTTTCTAGGATTACAAGTCAAACAACATGCTGAAGACATCTTTATTTCTCAAACCAAGTATGCAAAAGAATTGGTTAAGAAATTTGGTATGTCTGAAGCATCTTGTATGAAAACACTCATGCCTACTAATGCTGTATTGGATGCCGATGAACATGGGAAACCTGTTGATCAGACAACATATAGAGCAATTATTGGCTCTTTACTGTACCTTACAGCTAGTAGACCTGACATAATGTTTGCTACATGCATATGTGCTAGATTCTAAGTAAGCCCTAGAGAGTCACACCTAACATTAGTAAAAAGGGTTCTCAGGTATGTAAAAAGTTGTCCAAATATAGGTCTCTGGTATCCAAAAGATTCAGCATTTGAATTAACTGGATTTTCTGATGCTGATTATGCTGGATGCAGAATTGACAGGAAAAGCACCAGTGGAACTTGTCAGTTTCTTAGTGACAGACTTGTCTCTTGATTTTGCAAGAAACAAACTTCTATGTCAACTTCAACTGCTGAAGCTGAATATATGGCTGCAGGCAATTGTTGTTCACAAATATTGTGGATTCAAAACCAACTCCTAGACTATGGCTACAACTTAGAGAAGTCTAAAATCTTTTGTGATAACACTAGTACTATTTCTATAGCTCAAAATTCGGTCCTCCATAGTAGGACAAAACACATAGAAATTAGGCATCACTTTTTAAGGGATAATGTTGAGAAGAACAAAATTGAACTTCAATATATCCCAACTGATTTGCAAAGGGGAGATATTTTCACCAAACCCTTGGATGAAAAGAAACACACCTTCTTCCTTAATCAGTTAGGAATGTTAGATGGTGGAAGTTTAAAATAAGTTCCATGATTTTGAAACTCTAAAAATGACCAAGACTAGGAAAACTTCTTGATTTTTCTAGTGTCTAGAGTGTATTTCTGGTCTCTGAACTGCGCTCGACAATTTTCCCCCAGATCGTCGAATGGAGATCGACGCTTTCCGAAATCGTCGACCGGAGTTCAGCGCTTCTCAGATCGTCTGAACTATCATTCAGGTCAGCGATCGTCGAACGATGCTCGACGATTTTGTTCTCTGAACTATCGTCGAACGGAGCTCGACACTCTCCGATATCGTCGAACGGAGATCGACGATATTGATGACCTTTTAGGTTCCTTTAGAAGCCCCGATCGTCGAACTGAGTTCAATGATCTTTCCTTTTCTGCGTCGAACCCTAATATAAAATTCATTTTTCGGCTGTCGTTCTCTCTTTGCGCCTTCGTTCTCTCTGCAAAAATTCTCCTTGCCTCCAAACTTCTCTACACTTGGTCGTTTGTTTGTTGATTTTTGCAGGTAACAATGGTCGTCTCAGTTGTCGTTCTAGCCGCAATGAAGTTTGATGCAGTATTTGATATAGACATGGAGTCTTTCAGCACCAGTGATCAGGTTTTTCAAGACATCCTAGAACTGTTCAAGGAACAAAAGCTTCTTACTATCATGTCCACAAGAATCAAATTGGCTACTGATGAGATCAAGGAGTGGGTCTATACTGCCCACAACTAGGACCAAAATACAGTGGTTGGTTCAATTTCTAGAATCCAGGTCCCTCTGACTTCTACTATTCTGACAGAGATTTTTGGATTGAATTCTGGAGAGGATTCTGCTGAGTTGTCAGGAGAAGCATTTTCTGATTTACTTGCTAGAATGGGTCATTCTGATGCAAACCCTAGCAAGCTGTTGAAAAAGAACTTAGCTGTTGAATACAGGTTTTCAGCTGATGTTGTGGGAAAAGTCTTGTTGGCCAAGCATTCAGCACATGATACCATCTCCAGGTATCAGCTGTGTTTGATGGGTGCTATTGTGGATAAGAAACAGTTAAACTGGGGAGAGATTTTCTTTGACCTGATTAAGAAGAAAATAAATAAGAATTTTGTGAATTATGGAAGGATACTAGGGCTATTTCTTCAAAACAGATGCCCTGCATTGCTAGTCTCATCTGGGATGCACATCAATGCCTCTAAGAGGCTGTCTTGTGCCCTGTTTGGCAAATGGGACAGACAGATAGTGAAGCCCAGCAGTCCCTCTGCAAGCACCACTTCAGGCACAAGGACTCTTGCTGTCTCTTCCCCTCAAGTCCCTACCCCTGCAGAAGACTTGCCTGCTGCTTCTTCTCCTCCTCCACCTCTCATCTCCTCTCCACCAGTCACATCCACCATTCAAATTTCCCCCACAATTATTATCTCAAACCCTTCTCCAACTTCAATTTCATCTCCAACTGCTATTCTCTCTCCAACTCTTCCAATAATAGAAGAAATCTTCCACCCATTACATCACTACCCTCACCCAGACATTGACACATCATCCCACATTCCATCTTTCACACTTCTAGATGATTCCTTTATGGATGATTCACCTTCATCACCTCCTGATCCACCCTCTTCATCCACATCTTACCAACAACTTCTGCAAGATATCATTGATCAACCCTCCTTCACACCTTCTATTTCCATTCCACTATCTTCAATTTCAACAATCCCCATATCTCAACCTTACTTTCCCCCATACACCAGCTCTCCACTAACATCTCCAGCTATTCCACCTACAGTCTCTACCTCTGCTCACATCCCTGTTGAGCATGTAGATCTTCCAGCCTTAGCTGACAGACTTTATGAGCTGATAGCTCCCAGGCTATCACTTTTGTTGGAGACCTCCATGGCTCCACTCCTAAAGTCAGTTGCAGACCTTTCTGCCAGGCTATCTTCTCTCATTCCTCAGTCAATCCCTTCATCTGGGTGCCTTGATCCAGTCTTGACTGAATCTAGGCAGGGGGAGATGCCTCATGAAGTAATAAGCTTGCCTGCAGCTGCTATTACCTCAGCTCAAGCTCCAGCCTCAACACCACAAGTTGTAGTCTTCTCAGTGGACCTCAGGTCCTTATTATCAGATTTTGATTCAATATATTTCAGCTGTCTTCCAGTAAGCACTGCAGTCCAGCCATCTGAAGTTCTATCTAAGGCCATTGTGCCCTTTTCAAGCTGTGACACCAGTGTTATACATTTCTTTATAAATTCAGTTTATGCTGCTGCAAATGTTGCTGTTTCAGTTTGTTCTGATGCTGCTGATGTTTCAGTTTCTAAGGATATGCAGACAGAGGCATTTGATTTTGAGCCTACTGTTATTGCTGATGTTATTACTGCTGTTATTGCTGATGCTGAAACTATTGTATCTGAAAGTAGTGTTTCTGAAACTATTATCTCTGCATCTGATGTTACTACTGCTGTTGTATCTTCTGAGAATGTTGCTCCTAAAAGTTTTGTATCTGCTGATGTAATCTCCTTTGCTAGTGCTACTTCTATTTCTCCTTCTACTGCTGCTGCTACAATTGCTGTCACTACTGTTTCATCTGCTCCAACCCAACTTCAAAAAGACTATCTGAAAAGGATTAATGCTTTATATGATGAACAAAGCTCTAAAAGTTATCAGTTCAGAACTGATTTTGATGATTCTTCTATTACTATAGCCAGGAAAAGAAAAGCAAGAAGCAAAGCTATGAAAAGAGTTCCACCAGCTAAAGTCAAAGATACCAATGATATTCCCTATTATATTCTTCATGACTGCTCTATAACTGAACACTGGATGCAATATTCCAAGAATCAATTAAAGGCTATGAAAAAGAAGAGGAAATATGAGAAAGGGTCCTCTCAGTTCCATCATCCTCCTCCACCTCCTCCTCCTGATGCAGGTCCAGGTGGTAGCTCTGCTGTTCATCCTTCTGCTACAAGTCAAACCCCCTATCAGCCTCAAGGAAGATCTCAATATAGGGGAAGCCAATCCAGAGGCTCTCAATCAAGGAGAGGAAATTATAGAGGAAACCAAAGAGAACTTGAAGTTTATTCCAAAGGTTACTCTAGACAGCATCCATACTCAAGGGAAGGACAAGCTTCATCTGATACAACTTCAGGCCCTTTTCCCTACAAGCTGAAAGAATTAGTCTCATCCAGAGCTCCTCCAGATAATCCTTCCAACAGATATGAACCTCCAATGCCTTTTGAGGATCCAGAGAACAATCCTACTGCATGGACTGCTAGAATGAAGGAATTAACTGCCTTGGATCAAATTAAGAAAGCCAGAGAGCAAGGCAAGGACACCTCCAGCATTACTACCTTGTCAGAACAAAGAAAGAAGGAACTTGAAAGATATGCTTCCAGCAAGTTTTTTGATTCTAAAAGATACATGGAGCTGCACCCTGAAGCTGTGGTACCAAGGCCTAAACAACAAACTTCTTTAGGTGCAGTTGATGACAGAAGATAAAAGAAGGAAGCTTTTGATCCAAATAGAGAAATAAAACTTATAAAGAGCAGGGAGAAAAAGTAATTCTGTAAGGTGACTATTATTCCGATTTCTGATCTGTCTGAGATATATTTGTGATTCTGCAATGTTGTTGTTTGTTATATTGTTGCTTTGAATGATGTTTTTAATTTCTCCAATTTCTGTAATTAGTAATCCTAACCCAAATAGGGGAAGATTGTTGGAACACCCTATTACTAATTTGGATCAGGATCACTATGTCTTTAGGAAACCTGTTTTTGACCTCATTGTATAGATCTAAAGGTCAATTAGAATTGAGTCTAAGGGTTAGTAGTTAGGTTTGGAAGCTGCCCTCAAGACCAAGGTTTTTCAGTTTGCAGACTAAGTCATTTCGTCGAGCTCAGTATGACGAATCGTCGAACTCCAATCGACGATCGTTGATCTCACTTCGACGGATCGTCGAACTCCATTCGACGATAGCTGAGCTCAACTTCAACAAATCGTCGAACTCCATTCGACGATCTCCGAGCTCAGTTCGACGATCTTGACTCCAGTATTGATTCTCTATCTCTGAGCTCAGTTCGATGATAGTTGAGCTTAGATCGACGATCTCTGTTGCTGTCTAAGTCCAAATCGCTTAGCTCAGTTCGACGATAGTGGAGCTAAGTTCGACATTTTTCTGAAGAGTTAAATGATTTTCAAGAGTCAAAATTCAGAAAGTTAAGGAGTTATTGTCAGCAATTAATTCAGAAGATCTTGTAGTTGTTTTCATTTATTCTGGAGCAAGTTTCAAGTGATTATCAAGGAATGTTTCATTGGACTTTCACCCAGAAGACAATTGCAATTAAGGATGTAATTAATGACAGGCTAACGACTATTCTGGACAGAGGATCATTTCTATTCAGAACAAAGGAATAAAAGATAAGATTTTTGAATTCCTGACAAGAAGAGAGTGCACAAGAAGAAGAAGAACAAAATATTCTTTGCAACAACTCTTCTCTGGAACAACATCTTTCTCAACAACAATCACTCAATAGAAAAAAAAAGAGAGCTGTAGACATTCTCTGTCTCAAAGAATTCACACAAGAACACCATCACTAAAAGAGATCAACCATCTGAAATCTTCATATCTCTTTTGATTCAAGTGTTCAAGGCACTCATCATTCAAGACTCCAGACACCTCACATTTCAGCTGTTGCTGAAATCATCAATTGCTGGAGATCAATTTTCTGAAGGCCTATCACCCTACAACAAAGCTTCATTTCCTGAATATCTCAAGAACTCAGGGGGAGCTTTGACAACATCCACAAATCTTCTCTTTGACTGTTGACAGAGAAGATCATCTTTTTCACTCTCTCTCTCTCTCACTTTGTTGTACAGGGTTTTTCAAACTCCCTTCAAAAGTTTGTGTTTGGTTTTTGAGCACCTTATCAAAAGCTCATTGGTAGCTCATTGGTGCCCAGGACACCTAATCAACTCATCCTGCAGTGGATTCCTACCTAGGGTGGTAGAAGAATGGATGTACCCAAGTTTAGGGGAACCACTATAGCTCCTTGTGTCTTCTGGTTGCTTGTGTTTCTTTTGTTTCTGGCCGTGGCTTGTGATTAGTTTCTTTTGTAGACTGTGATTATTCTGTGGTTAGATTTACTATTTGCTTCCCTGTTCACTCAGATTACAACAACTGTTGTAAAAAGTTTTTAAGCACCATACTCTATTCACCCCCCTCTAGAGTATATCAGATCTAGCTTGCACTTTCAGACATGTCTTCCACTCGAGAAATATTTTCTCAGCCCTCGAGAAATCCATTCTTAGTTCTCGAGTTGTGCTTCTCTATTCTCGGGAATTATTGCCTTTTTGTACTCAAGAAAGCCTCCTTGTTCTCAAGAACTGCCTTTTTGTACTCGAGAAAGGCTCCTTGTTCTCTAGAACTTCCCTTTTGTACTCGAGAGGCCTCTTCTAGTACTCGAGAGCTACCTTGTTCACTAGAATGGTCTGGTTGATCTCGAGAAACCCTTACCTTCTTCTCGAGAAGCCCGATTCAGCCGATCCCATTTCGTCTTCTTAAGTATTGTTATTCTAATATTATCCTTAGTATATATATACCTACTTCTTCTTCCTCCTTCATTTATACCAAACTTCCTGTTAATCCCCCGAACCAGAGCGACGTGAGCGAGGGAGAAAGTTTTTCGGCTATCCTTCCGGTGGCCGCCGACGGTGCCCCGGTGATCGAAATCTTCAACCGAATATAGATACGGAAAGCTCTCAATGAAAGCTACACCGTCGTGGTAAAATCTTCCTCAATCCTTCAGATTTTCTCGCTAGGGTTTTCAGCCCTAACTCCTATTTTTCGCCATTTTTGTTAGATTTCAGCTTCCCTCGTCTTCTTTAGCCCCGATCTATGTCAAGAAGTGATTTGGAGAATTTTTCCGGTAAAACCAAGGCAAGTTATGGTTTTCTCATTCTCTTCCCTTATTTACCTGATTTGGAGGAATTTCTAACTGCTTGTTATCATGATTATTAAATATTTTGCTGATTATAGCATTGTTAAGGTCTCCTGTCAAATTTCATTCATGCTTTTCATGTTCTTGATTTTTCTATCTTGCCCTGTTAAATGTTATATGTTTTGATGATGAGGTTAAATTCCACTCTAATTACTATTCCTTAACTTTCATGTAGAATGCGTTAGAGTTTAATTAGGATTTTAAATTCTTCCAAAAGGTTGATCAACAGTTTCAAATCTAGAATTGTCTAGTAGAATCTGATATGTCATTATTGTCTTGAGACTTATATCATGGATTCCTTCGTGACGATGTCTTGGGGCGAGACACGCCCCTAGGCCAAGAAGGGTTGTGGTGGGCCTCTGAGCTCTAAACTCGAGTCGTTACGGGGTTTTCCTTCCGGGTTTCCGTTGTTGCGGGTGTTATTACTGGACGAAACTAGCGTCACAATGTTTGTTCTCCCTATTAGTACTTTGTGGGGCTATACCGGGCGTTTGGGCATTTGCGGTCTATGGTGGAGTATCCAGTCTCCCCCGCAATTAGACGGATAAATTTTTTTGGGGTTGGCCACCCCGCCCGTTTTGATTTTTTGGTGGAGTTGACCACAAGTGTCTAATATGGGTTTGTTTCTCTTCCCGATGATTTAATCTTGACCTTTTTCCCCTTATAGTCTTGTGCATTTGGGATAGTTTTTGTTGTATGTGACACTTCACGTAAGTGTTTCCTCTTGGCTTTTGTAACTTACTGCTGTATTTTATTTAAGTATTTTTCCTTTTGTCTTGGGTTGGTACCCCCTTGACTTTGATTACTTTTTGTCTTACTTTCTTCCATCACTTGTACATTCTTGCTGAGGTGTTATTTCTTTTGAATGGCTCAGGTTTATAGCTGTAGCTGGTAGCCATGCTAGTTTTGAAGTTCCTGGGCAGTTATGTTGGCTATGGTTTTGCCTCGTCGTAGCGAGGTAGATTGTTGTTCTGTTTACTTTACTAGTTCAGACATACTTTGTTTTTTATGGTTTTGTGTCAGTTTGTTGATACCCATGGGATTGTTGATTTTGGATACTTGCTAGCTGCTTAGTTTTCTTTCTATATGTTTGGATTACTTGCTCTCTGGGATGTTTCATGTTAGGATTGTATGGTAGATATTTTCAAGTATAATAACTACTATTATTAACTCATGCATTGCACATTTTTAAAATGCTAAATCACTACATTTAATGACCGTAAAAATCAACTTTTATTGTTATTATAAACTTAGAACTTTCATACCTTGAGGTGTCCTCTAGGAACCTCTAACTCATGCAGGGTGTCTAATTTTGTAAAAGAATTAATTTCTGCAGCGTATAACTACTTTTCTCGTGGACTAGATGAGCCACTAAGCTGAGGGATATGACTAACTACCACATTTAAACTGATTTTTCCTCTAAATAACCCAAATAATCTTTCTTCATGGTTAAGTATAAGTTTGCCTGAGCATCCGCAACTTTCCCCTGCTGACGTGGCATCATAGCATGTTTTTTTCACTTACTCTGATACACCTTTATTGGTAGTGAATAAAGAGAGTTGTCACAGCAGTACACAATCTCTTCTTCAACACCTGAAAAGCTTCCTCGTAATTATCACTCCACATAGAAGCTGTGTTTTTCTGTGAATGCTTAGTCAGCGGCACAGACAAAGTAGAGAATCCCTCCACAAACCTTCTATAATAGTTTGCTAATCCTGGGAAGCTCCTTATCTCTTTAGGAGTAGCAGATCTATTCCAATCAATGACAGCAGCTATCTTCTCAGGGTCCACAGAAATGTCATCCTTATTAACCACATGACCCAAAAAGGATAACTAGGGAAGCTAAAACTCACACATACTTAGCTTGGCAAACAACTTATGCTCCCTTAAGACAGACAAAACTAAACACAAATGATGGGCGTGCTCCTTTGTATTCTGGGAATAAACCAAGACATTATCTATAAATACAACAACAAAATGGTCTAGAAAATCCTTGAACACTTTGTGCATCATGTTCATAAAGGAAGAGAGTGCATTTGTCAAGCCAAAGGACACCACCAAAAACTCAAAATGCCCATGCCGAGAACAAAAAGTAGTTTGTGGAACATCTGTCTCATGAATCCTCAAATGATGGTAGCCTGATCAAAGATCAATCTTTGAAAACACAGTACTACCACACAATTGATCAAACAGGTCATCGATTCACGGCAAGGGATACATGTTCTTGCTGGTTACCATATTCAGTTCCCTATAATCAATACACAGCCCCATTGATCCATCCTTCTTTACAAACAACATGGGAGCACCCCAAGGTGAAGAACTAGACCTAATAAATCCACTCTGCTATAAATCATCTAGCTGGGTACGCAACTCTTCCAGCTCACGAGGGGACATATGGTATAGTGCCATAACAATAGGATGAGTACCCGACTCTAGATCTATGAAAAACTCAACATCTCTCTCGGGCGGAAGACCATGAAGATTAACTGGGAAAACGTGCAGAAACTCTCACACCACCAGAACATCCTCGACTCTTGGCAAACTACCAATGGTTTCCAAAATAAAAACCAAATAAGCAAAACAATCGGAAACTAAAAGCTTCCGAGCACATACCGTAGAAAAAGTCACGGAATCCTGGCGCGGATAACCACACATATTCCTAGGGTGGTCGTTGTTCATTTTGAACTCCAAATGCTTGACCTTGCATCAGATGATCACATCATATCTAGACAACCAGTCCATGCCCAAGATCACATCGAATTCCTCCAAGTCTATCACATTCAGATAAACAATAGCTAGAAAAATACCTAACAGAATCAGACCACTCTGGATATCATTGTCCGACACCCCTGAGTCACCAGAGGGAAATTTGACACGAAACACATTGCCAACTAGAACAAGGTTCAAACGATGACGGTCTACATGGGTCCTAACCATGAACAAGTGGGTTGCACTAGAAGCAAAAAGAACTCGGGCCCAACAGTTCTTTACCTTAACCTTCCTTATAAAATCGTATATGTAGCTATACGAACAAACATCAAAACTCTATCTATAAGATTAGAACTAGATTAGAACCTATCTTGAGATTATTCGGGTTGAAGACTGAGTTTCTTCATCGATCATCGCAATCAGTTTCCCTTATTATTCGTCGAAACATTGTAGTTGTGGCAGAGTTTGAAGTGGAACTGGCTGTAGCGGAGGCTGAGACTACGGGCACTCTGACTTGAAATGCCCCTTCTGTCGACACTAATAGCAGTTCTTATCCTTACCCCAACAATGGGCAGTGTCATGACCCTTTTGATAGCACGAAGGACAAACTAAATCTCTTCTAGGAGCACTCTGAATGGCATTGACCTGTTGCTGCTTTTGAGCTCCCAACCTCTTAAAATATTTCTTGAATGGATGGCTTGACCGGCCACAGAAAATGCACACCACTTTGCTACTTTTCTTTGATGCAGGACCAGAGTCCCGAGAGTCCTTACCATCATCAAATTTTATCTTTTCTTTCCTCATTATCATGCCACAATCCTTGACATTTCCAATAGCCTTAATTCCTAAGTCATCTTCCACTACTCTCGCATTGGTACCGGATTTGTAAGCATTGGCAAACTGCTGGATGTTATTTTGGAGACCATCCAAGAAACATTTAACTCTGCACTTGGAGCAAACCTATTTAATATGTTGATCTCACTCTCACACCTATCTACTACGGGTGTCTGTACACCACACTGCCGCCCTAAGGTTGTAGTCAACAGTGCCTGTAATTGGGCTTGCATTGCCACCATCTAACTTGCCAGAGTCTCCATGCTCTGGCACAGTTCTACAATCACGGCCTCACCCAGCGCACCTGACGACCCACCCTCAGACTGGGGGGTCGACCCTGTCATAACATGCTCAGGAAACATCCTAATAGCTCAGCAAATAACTAATCAAAACCTAGCTTAATGCTAGAACTACACAAATTAGTTCAGACCATACATATTTAAATACTTACTCATGCTGTTAACTTGCTCTGGGATTTTCATTAATGATGTCATGCTTAACTTAGGATGATATACCGTCATCCTATTAACTCATGTGCATAAACCATGAATGCATGAATTCTGATTTTTTTTGCTTTAAATTTATGTGTGTATGTATGTCATCATGTAGACCTTGGTTCGACACGTGTGTTAATGCTATGTTATGCTATGTATGTTGTGCTATACATTCTAATAAATGCCTTAGTTCATGTTATGAGCGACGTATACATGAAATATTATGCATCACATACTACATTATATCGCATGTAACAAAAAGAAAAATATAATGTGCAATCATGCGATGATTGTTATGCATCTCATACTACATAACAGTCACATATTGCCTCCTATGAGAATCCATATACAAACACATATTACGAATCTCATACTACATAATATGCCTTGTATACTTCTTGTCATGCTTGTGAGTGTAGTGTTCATACTTCAGCCAAGATATACTGAAGACACATTGGTGTGCACATGAAATGAAACTAGACAACTAACACTAACCATAGATAGTCATTCTACTAATTGTCAAACAACCCATACCTCTGATACCAACTGTCACAACCAGTATTTTCTCCGCATTTAGACAAAATATCAGAGTAAGAGAAAACACGTGTTATGATGCCATGCCATGTAGGGGATAACTGCAGACGTTAAGGCATGACACCAACACTACACTTTATGTGAAATTCATAATTTTATTATGATGAAATGACAGTTTGAGTTAAGTTTTGAGAGGTCGTATCTGTAACGACTCCATCCGTTCATATAGCATATACTAGAAGGTCCGGCCGGGGCCCTACAACATATACCACAAAACAGGCGGCGAAGTCACAGAGGGATACCAGAGTTGCGCGTCCTAACTCATTGCATTCTAGCGGAAGCCTATAACACAAAACAGAACTGTACACATGAATGCCCACCATAACAATATCCACATTGATATACATATATATATATATATATATAAACAGGAATGTTCAGCAAATACAAAGTCAGTTGGCCTTATGGCCTTACAAGACCTTTTACACCAGTGGCTCCCAAATATTGGCGCACAGGCCGGCCACGTATAAACAAAACACAACATTTAAGCTTAGCCTTCAAGGGCTAGAAGCAGCAACAACAACAGCAGGGACTTCAGCCCTTATGCATCTCGCTTGGATCTCCAGCACCTACATAGGGACAGCCCACACAACGGTGCAAACAGGGCAATGGTCAGCATTCATCTGACCAAAATATAATGACCCTACCCCTTTCCCGGGGTAGTGGTATTCCTTCCCTGCAGGCATATCAATTCACATGCATATATATATTCATACATTGTGCTCTCACGCACATACATTCCATCACAACCGTCACCCACGCGGCACGACGATCTGTTCACTCAGGGCATATTCTTGGTGTACCGACGAACTAGGGTCCCACCACCGTATCAGGGCTACAACCCAACGATAAAATTGAGCATTTTGCTCCATGGCGTGCGGCTGGAGACTTGATGACTAGTTTTAGTCATCGTTTTTCGGGTTAGTTTAGTTTAAAGTTTCCTAGGTTTAAGTATTATTTTTTATATATTTTATGTTTGTTATGTTTTAATATCTTATTTTTGATAATATATTCTAATATTATGTGTGTTATGTTGTATTGTATGTTTGTTATGCTTTTATTATTTTTATTTCTATGTTTTGTTATTGCTATAATATTATTTTGTTGTTGTTGAGTTATTTTATCTTAAAACATAAACTAATATTATGTTATATTAATTTTGTTTGTAGGTGCAGCCCGAGCCCCCACCATGCAGACCACATGATGCTTTTCGAGCCCCTCCTTCAAAGATGCATGCACCCCGGCCCCATCATGAAGCCTCCATGTGCAGCCCGACCCACTTCAAGTGCAGCCCCCTTTAATTGATGCTAGCCGAGCCTTCATTGAGCAGCCCACCATGCAAGCTACCTGAGCCTTGATGTTGGAGCAGCCCGACCACTTCAACCATGGAGCCGACCAGCCCACAAAGTGCAACCCTCTTCAAGATCCGGCCCTCTACAAGTGCAGCCCAAGCTTCCTCCAAAATTTCTCACCCCATGCATGCATCCAGCCACCTTTGCATGATCATATTTTCCTCCCCATTCAATGTATTGGCATGCCACTCATTCCCCCTCTCCCGTTCATTTAATTCATTCATCCCACCGCCTCTCTTTTATTTCCTTCCCCCCTCTTTATTCCTCATTCTTCTCCACTTCTCTATTTTATATTCTCTATTTTATTTCCTTAAAAATAAAATACAATGGACCTCCTTTCTCTCTCTCTCCACCTCATTTAATATCATGCATGCATCCTCTCCCCTTTGCTTAGCTGCCCCCCCTGTCCCCTCTTCTTCATATCATTCTAGAACCTTCTCCTTCTCCTATAAAAGGAACCCATGTCTCATGCATTGGGAGGTTGGATTGGTGAGAGAGCAAGTGAGATAGCAAGTTCAAGAGAGAGTTCTTTTATGTTTCTTACTTGTTGTTGTTAAGTTCTTTTCTATTAGTGTAACCATTTTCCATTTAGTGTAATTTTTTTGGTAGCATAATCTTGTCCCTTTTATATTTTTGTACTCCCTTTTTATTAATCAATGAATATGAATTTTCTTCATCTTATTTTTGTTTTCTTTTCAACCATGCGTAGCTAATTTCCCTTATCATTCGATCGTGAGGATCCATGAAATGACATGAGGTTTTCCTTTATTCTTTTTTTAGTTTTATTTTTGTCTAAATTATTCTCGATCCTTCTTTTATTTATCTCGTGTTGACTCCGTATTTCCGGTATACGGTAGTAGGTAATTTGATCTCATTTCATAATAGTCGAGAGACTCGTTGATTTGAAAGATCACTCAAAGAAGGAAGGAGTTGATCACAACCCTAGAGATAGGATGATGTAAATCCTCCGGATTGGAGTCAAATCCAATAGCGCTGGTCACTTTGATAATGCAACTTTAGGACTTTCTGACTTGTAAAGAGATTTCGGTCAAAATGCCTATAAGTTAGGGGATTTAATGCTCTAGCGAGATTATTTCTTATAATCAGATCCGTCACGGTCGAGCTTAATTTGCAAATTTAAATATATATTTTATCCTTCTCGTCTCAATTCATGGTGAATCATTGATCGAATGCTAGCTTTTTATCATAAGTTTTCATTTTAATATTGTCCTTAGTTTAATTTTAAATTCTCAAACAACCAACAATCGCACGGTAGGATAATAGTAGAACCGTGAGTATCAGTACTTGACAGCCCCGAGTTTAAATACGACCTTGGTATTACAATTCGATAGGTACACTTGCGTTTTCGGTTTGATAACAATCTTCACACCAAGTTTTTGGCGCCGTTGTTGGGGAAGCTTTTGCGTCAATATTAAGAAAACGCTTACCCTATTACTTCTGCAAAAATCAAAAAAATATTATTACCTTTCTCTCTATTTTCTTCCTCCAATTTCTATTTCCGTACTTTTCTTTTTCGTTTCTTTCATTCTTCTTTTTTAGTGCATGACCCGCACGAATCCGTCGCTACTTGTTGACTTGGACCCGGAAATCGAACGCTCCTTTCAGAGAAACTTGCGATTCGGGGGTTCCACTTCTCAAACTGCGGTTGAGGATTCCTACCGTGATTGTAATTTCAATTATGAATTGGGAGAACCCAGTCCAGGAATGGCACAGCAAAGGACAATGTACGATTATACTCGACCCAACCTAGAGGGTACAGAAACAAGTATTGTTCGACCTGCAATTGCGAACAATAACTTTGAGCTTAAGTCTAGCTTCATACAAATGGTGCAGCAATATGTACAGTTCGACATATTATAAGATGAAGATCCGAACTTGCTATTGCTAGTTTTCTCGAGATCTGTGACACCTTCAAAATAAATGGTGTCTCAGACAATGCTATTAGGCTAAGACTCTTCCCCTTCTCCTTAAGAACCAAAGCCAAGCAGTGGTTGAGTTCTCTTCCAAGAGGATCAATCACTACTTGGAACATTTTAGTTGATAAATTTCTTGCTAGGTATTTCCCTCCCGCTAAAACAACTAAATTAAGAAATGATATAACTTCTTATTCCCAAATTGCTTCTGCGACCCTCTATGACACTTGGGAGAGGTTCAAAGAACTTTTGAGATGCTGCCCTCATCATGCTCTACCTGTATGGCCACAAGTTCAGACATTTTATAATAGGCTACATCAAGAGACTAAGCAGATGATAGATGCCACTTCCGCTGGTTCTTTGGACCGCAAAACTCCGGAATCCGCTCTTGAGCTTATAAAGGACATGGTGATGAACACCTATCAGTGGAATTCGTCTAGGAATCGCCCAAATAAACCTGCAGGTATCTACGAAGTGGACTCTGTATCGCAACTAGCGTTGCAAGTGGAAATGCTGAACAAAAGAATTGCAGAGATGACTGCTACCCCTGCCCCTCAGGTATATGAAATTGTGAATGATGCTACTGCCGACAGGTGGATTATCTGGGGAACATACCCAGTCCTGCTCAAAATAATTCTGCCAATTTTTCTGATCCTCCTGGTTTTAATGCTACTACGAATTCTTATCACCCTGGATGGCGCAACCATCCTAATTTTTCTTGGAGTAATCCTACTAATGTCGTACGTCCACCACATGATTTTACACCACCATAACCACCTCAAAACCAAAATTTTCAAAAAACTCCATCTTTGGAGGAAATACTTTCTAGATATATAAGCTCGAACGATGTTACCATTAGAAACTTAACAGGGTCGATGAAGACTTTAGAAAATACGGTCAGACAAATCGCCAAGGTTATCTATGAGAGGACACCTGGCTCTCTTCCCTCAAATACTGAACCCAACCCAAGGGAGCACGCGAAAGCGAATACCCTTCAGAGCGGTATCGTTATTCACGATCCCACCACAAGGGAAGAGCCAGAGGTGATTGCCTCTCCTACTGCTGAAAAAATTAACGTTACAGAAACAAATGATGAAAATTCTGTTTTTGAAAAAGAAAAATGTATTTTTTGCAAAGATAAATCTGATTTTGAAAAAGACAATGATAATTTTCAAAATGATGCCCCAACCATTATAAAGGAATTTTCGCCACCACCTTATCCCGCTAGGCTTATGAAGGAAAAATTAGATGATCAATATCAGCGCTTTCTTGAAATGTTTAAACAAATTCATATAAATTTGTCATTTCACGAAGCCATTAGCCAAATGCCAAAATATGCAAAAATATGTCAAGGATTTGTTAACGAACAAAAATAAATTGGAAAATCTTTCTCACATAACGTTAAATGAAGAGTGCTCGACGGTCATTAAAAACTCTAATCTTCCTAAAAAAAATGATCTGGGTAGCTTTTCTATTCCTTGCATTTTTGGTGATCTTTTTGTAAAGCATGCGTTAGCGGACTTAGGTTCGAGCATCATCTTGATGCCTTTTTCTTTATTCAAGAAGCTAGGATTGGGCACTCTCAGCCCTACACGAATGAGTATTCAGTTAGCCGATAGATCAATTAAATATCCATTAGGTATCGTCGAGGACGTGCTAGTGAAGGTCGATAAATTCATCATCCCGGTGGATTTTGTCATTCTTGATATTGAAGAGGACGTCGAGGTCCCCCTTATACTTGGTCGTCCCTTCCTAGCCACCTCTCGAGCGATCATTGATGTAAGTAATGAAAAACGTTTTCTGCATGTGGGAGATGATGAGGTCACGTTTTCTATCAATCAATCAATGAAATACTCTTTAAAAAATGATGATTATTGTTTTTTTTGGATGTGTTAATTGAAGATTCCTCTCTTTCTCTTTCAAATTTTTCTTCAAAATTTTTTTCTTCTTCTTTTTCTGAAATGTCCTCAAATGTTTTTGAAAACACAGTTATGTTCTTGCAAGCAAATCTTGAAAATGAATCTGGTTTTAGTAGAAAAAATTATGAAAATCTTATTTTTGAAAAAGAAAAAATATGAAACAATTCTTACGAACCCCACCTTGAATTAAAGCCACTTCTTGAGCATCTAAAATATGCCATTCTTGGAAACAATTATAAATTGCCCGTTATAATCTCGGCCTACCTTTCTCAATCCGAAAATGATCAATTGATCGAAGTACTACAAAGACATCGCCAAGCTATAGCGTGGCAAATTTCCGATATTTTTGGCATAAGCCCTTCTTTTTGTACGTATAAAATATTTTTTGAAAATAATTCTAAGGGTATAGTCCAACCTCAACATCGTCTTAATCCGAATATGAAAGAGGTGGTGAAGGGTGTGATGCTCAAATTATTAGATGCGGGGATAATTTATCCTATTTCCGATAGTAAGTGGGTTAGTCCGGTCCAGGTTGTACCTAAGAAGGGTGGGATCACGGAAGTGACGAACCAAAACAACGATTTAATTATAACTAGGACGGTAACGGGATGGAGGTTATGCATTGATTACCGTACGCTAATTGATGCCACTCGTAAAGATCACTTCCCCCTTCCCTTTATCGATCAAATTTTAGAACGACTATCCGGGCATAGTTTTTATTGCTTTCTCGACTGTCTCTCAGGGTATTTCCAAATCCTTATCGCACCCGAGCACCAAGAGAAGACAACATTCACTTGCCCCTTCGGAACTTTTGCCTATCGTAGGATGCCTTTCGGTCTTTGTAACGCCCCACCTACCTTTCAACGGTGCATGCTAGCAATTTTTGATAAATATGTAGAAAATATTATGGAAGTATTTATGGACGATTTTTCGGTATTTGGCCATTCTTTTGACTTATGTTTAACAAATGTGGAAACAGTTTTACAACGCTGCAAAGAAACAAATTTAGTTTTAAATTGGGAAAAGTGCCATTTTATGGTGCATGAAGGCTTAGTCCTTGGCCATAAGATTTCCGCTAAGGGAATTGAAGTGGACAAGGCAAAAATTGAAGTAATTGAAAAGCTACCGCCGCCTATGAATATCAAAGTGATTAGAAGTTTCCTAGGGCATGCGGGTTTTTACCGACGATTCATTAAGGACTTTTTAAAAATTACTAAGCCACTTACCCACCTTCTCGAAAAAGAAACTCCTTTTGTTTTTGATGATTCTTGTCATGCTGCATTTGAATTAATTAAATCTAAACTTATAAATGCTCCAATTATGATTGCCCCAGTTTGGGATTTACCCTTTGAAATAATGTGTGATGCGAGTAATTTTGCGGTAGGTACGGTTCTAGGACAACGAATTGCTAAGAACTTTCATCTGATCTACTATGCAAGTAAAACTCTAACCTCAGCTTAAGAAAATTACACCACAACTGAAAAAGAACTTTTAGCTGTTATTTTTGCATTTGATAAATTTCGACCGTATATTACTCTTTCTAGGATAATCATTTTTACGGATCATTTCGCTTTGAAGTACCTCCTCTCTAAACCGGATTCCAAGCCGCGTCTTATTCGTTGGATCCTATTACTTCAAGAATTCGACTTGGAGATTCGGGATAAGAAAGGAGTGGAAAACATAGCGGCCGATCATCTTTCTCATCTTGAAAATCCTGAACTCGATACTTTAAATGAAAATTTTATAACATACTCTTTTCCGTATGGACGAATTTTAAACGTTTCTTCTTCTACCCCCTGGTTTGCCGATATGGCCAATTATCTCATGGCCCGGGTCCTTCCAAAAGAGTACACTTCTCACCAAAAGAAGAAATTCTTTTTTGAGTTGAAGTATTATTTTTGGGAGGACACCTTTCTATTTCGCATTTGTGCAGACCAGGTGGTTAGAAGATGTGTTTCCCGGGAAGGTCAACAGATTTTAAAGCATGTTCATGAAGGTCCGACTGGCGGGCATTTTCAAGCGAACTGCACCGCCCACAAAGTGTTTAGTGCTGGCTTCTATTGGCCAAGCATATTTAAAGATGCACAAATCTTTGTGAGCGGGTGTGATCGGTGCTAGCGGACTGGAAACATTTCTAATAAAAATGAAATGGAACAAAATTATTTTTCTTGAATGCGAAGTTTTCGATCTTTGGGGCATCGACTTTGTAATCTCGTTTCCCTCAAGCTTAGGAAATAAGTATATTCTAGTCACCGTAGATTATGTTTCTAGATGGGCGGAGGCCCAAGCTTTACCAAGTAATGATGCTCGAGTCGTAGTTTCTTTTCTTAAGAAATTATTTTCTCATTTTGGTTTTCCTCGAGCGATTGTTAGTGATAGGGGGAGTCATTTTTGCAATGCTCAACTCGCTAAAGCTTTAACGAAATATGGCGTTACACATAAAATATCCACCGCTTATCACCCCCAAACCAACGGTCATGTCGAGGTAGTCAATCGAGAACTTAAATGAATTTTTGAAAAAAAAACTATTTCTACTTCTCGTAAAGATTGGTCTTTAATGTTAGACGATGCTTTTTGGGCCTATCGGACAGCGTACAAGACCACTATTGGTTGTACTCCTTTCCGATTAGTCTATGGAAAATCGTGTCATCTCCCGGTAGAAGTAGAACACCGTGCATATTGGGCGCTAAAGTTTTTTAATTTCGATCCGCACTCGGTGGGCGAGCATAGAAAAAACCAACTAAATGAACTTGAGAAATGGCGAGCATACGCTTATGAAAATAATAAAATTTATAAAGAATGCACGAAACTTTACCACGATAAGAACTTGCGCCATCCTAAAATGTTTAAAGCTGGCGATCAAGTTCTTCTTTTCAATTCTCGCTTAGGTCTTTTTTCCTGGAAAGCTTAAATCTAGATGGTCTGGACCGTTTACGGTCAAGCAAGTCTTTTCTTACGGAACTGTGTTACTCTCGCACCCAGATAAGGGTGACTTTAAAGTAAACAGACATAGACTGAAAATTTATCTTTCTAATGATTTTGTGTCTCATGCAAAGGAGGATCTTATTTTGGACTCTTGAATATTTATCTTCATGTGGACTTTTATTTTATTTTGGACTTCTTAATTATTATGAAACATTTATTACTATTCAGACATTCTTTTATATTGCTAAATAAAGAACAATTTTGGGAGTCTGCCCAAGCATTTTCTTCTTTTATTTTTATTTTGCTCTTCCTCCCGATGGCCCAACAATACAAGTTCGTGATTGCCGCTCCGACGTTGCTGATATTCAAGATGGATCAAATCAAACCTGTTGATGATCAAGTGCGCTAAAAAGAAAGCAAGGTGGAACGACATCCGCCTTCATCTCACAAACCCGGGGAAGTCCTGTTCTTTTATTTTTCCTTTGCTGCCCTTCCTTTTTCTTTCTCGTTTTTTTTCTTTTTCATTGAGGATAATGCAAAACTTAACAATAGGGGAGGGTCTCTTTATTTATTTTCTGTCTTTCCTTTTCAAATACGAAAAAATATAGCAAATATGCTTTAAAACAAAAAAATAGTATAGTTTAATTACGTTTTTTAGTACTACTTTTTCTTTAACTAATACAAAACCCCAAAAAATCAAAAAAATCAAAAATAAAAATAAAAAAAATTGCCAAAATCTATTTGAAAATCGAAATAAAAAATTATTTTCTATCTTTATTTTTATGTTTCCTCTAGTGATGTGTAGGCCCGTGCGGTTTTGTAGTTCTATGTAGATTTCTTTGAATTGGTTTTCTAAATTTGTCATTTTAACATAGCTTAGTTTTACAAATTTCTTGTTCTTAAATATAGGAATCTGTTTTTTTACATTGTAAGTTAGCAATTTGTAGTTTTTCTTTTTATTCGGCTAGTTGCGTACGAATGGTTGCTAGGTAATGTTATCTCTTTTTCATTTGTGGGGTAATACTTTCTTGGTGCCTAGAACTTGTCCCTAGCTACTCTCAATACATTTGTGTCGTTTTTCATGTACTTTAGACATGATTTAGGCCACCCGTTGATCTGTTTGAGCCTTTTTTGACCACCAAAAAATTTCACCGTTGCAAAATAATTTTTGGGCCTTTTCCATGTTTCTTTGTTTTTAGCTTCACTTTTCATTTCATTATTTCTACAAAGCCAAAATGCCTTTCCTATTTCACACTAAACTTTGAGCTTGAATATTATGTTTGTGAAGGGTTATTATCTTTGAAAATGAAAAGAAAAATTATTAGTTTGCATTTGGAGCTCTCTTTTATGAAAGAAAACAACGTTATTATCAAAATGTTATCAAATCAAAAAAAGAGAGAAAAAGTTTATTTGTGGCCAAATTTTGAAAAGAAAAAAATTTCATGGCCTTGTTATGTAGTTTGAATTGGAGAAATGATGTACTTGTCATTTCTCATTTTTATCGTTTTTTGTTTTATTTTGAGCTCACCCCTGGTTTAGTGTGATTTAACCGCCGATTTTTATCTTTGATTTTCAATCCCTAATCATTTACCTAAGCCAAGTCTTAACGCCTATTAAAAGTCCTTTTGATCTTTAGACGTGAATTCACGTAGTGGAGAGAGTGTGAACGGACAAGCCTATGGCCACCATCATTGATGGATTTCTTCGGAGGTTATCTTGAGGTGTTTTAGGGTTAATTGTTATTTAGCAACCTAGTAGTTCGTCAATGCGCCGTTTATTTAGAATTTCTACTCTTGTCTTTCTTATTTTCATTTATTTTGGATGCCTTGTTCTCAGGATTTTGAAATGTGTAATTCTTTCTTATGTTCTAATGATATTTTTATATCTCCATTTTCACGTTTTCTATTGTGCGCTTCTCACCCCACTAGTTGTTAACATAGAAATTAGGATAGTTTAATTTTTCATGAAATGTTTTTCTTAATCTATGAAACCTAAATTTGTTTGTTTACTTTTAATTCCTCTCCCCTAGTTTTTAATTCCATTTGCTTGAGGGAAAGCAAATACTCTAGTATGGGGGATTTTTATGACTAGTTTTAGTCATCGTTTTTCAGGTTAGTTTAGTTTAAATTTTCCTAGGTTTAAGTATTATTTTTTATATATTTTATGTATGCTATGTTTTAATATCTTATTTTTTATAATATGTTTTAATATTATGTGTGTTATGTTGTATTGGATGTTTGTTATGCTTTTATTATTTTAGTTTCTATGTTTTGTTATTTCTATAATATTATTTTTGTTATTGTTGAGTTATTTTATCTTAAAACATAAACTAATATTATGTTCTATTAATTTTGTTTATAGGTGCAGCCCGAGCCCCCACCATGCAACCCACATGATGCTTGTTGAGCCCCTCCTTCAAAGATGCATGCAGCCTGGCCCCACCATGAAGCCTTCATGTGTAGCCCGAGCCACTTCAAGTGCAGCCCCCTTTAAATGATGCTACCCGAGCCACTTCAAGTGCAGCCCCCTTTAATTGATGTTACCCGAGCCTTCATTGAGCAGCCCACCATGCAAGCTACCAGAGCCTTAATGTTGGAGCAACTCGGCCACTTCAACCATGCAGCCGACTAGCCCACAAAGTGCAGCCCTCTTCAAGATCCGGCCCTCTAAAAGTGCAGCCCAAGCCTCCTCCAAAATTTCTCACCCCATGCATGCATCCAGCCACCTTTGCATGATCATATTTTCCTCCCCATTCAATGTATTGGTCGGCCACTCATTCCCCCTCTCCCTTTCATTTAATTCATTCATCCCACCTCCTCTCTTTTATTTCCTTCCCCCCTCTTTATTCCTCATTCATCTCCCCTTCTCTATTTTATATCCTCTATTTTATTTCCTTAAAAATAAAATACAATGAACCTCCTTTCTCTCTCTCCACCTCATTTAATATCATGGATGCATTCTCTCCCCTTTGCTTCCCCCTGTCCCCTCTTCTTCATTTCATTCTAGAACCTTCTCCTTCTCCTATAAAAGGAGCCCATGTCTCATGCATAGGGAGTGAAAGTGCAAGTTAGATCTGATATACTCTAGAGGGGGGTGAATAGAGTATGGTGCTTGCTAAAAATGTTTTACAACAGTTTTTGTATTCCTAAGTGAACAGGGAAGCAAATGAACTACATCAACTATTTAATCAAAAAGCAATCACAAACAAAAGCCAGAAAAAAAAAGAAAATAAGCAACCAGATGACATAAGGAGCTATAGTGGTTCCCCAATCAACCTGGGTACATCCACTCTTCTATCACCCTAGGTAGGAATCCACTGCAGGATGAGTTGATCAGGTGTCCTGGGCACCAATGAGCTTTTGATAAGGTGCTCAAAAACCAAACCAGATTTTTTGATCAGGTGTCTTGCCACCACTGAGTTTTGACAAGGTCTTAGAAACCAGCACAAAATTTTGAAGGGGGTTTGAAAAACCCTTTACAGTAGAGAGAGAGAGAGAGGGGGATGAGATGATCTTCTCTGTCAACAATCAGAGAGAAGATAGTGGATGTTGTCAAAGTTCCCCCTGAGATCTTGAGTTGTTCAGGAAGTGAAGCATTGTAGTAGGGTGATAGGCCTTCAGAAAATTTGATCTCCAGCAAAAGATGATTTCAGCAACAGCTGAAATGTGTGGTGTCTGGAGTCTTGAATGATGATGGCCTTTGAACACTAGAATCAAAAGGGATCTGAAAATTTCAGTATGTTTATCTCCTTTTGTGATGTGTGTTCTTGTATGAGTTCTAAGACTGAGAATATCTGCAACTCTTTCTCTTTCTGTTGTTATGATTGTTGTAAGAGTTGTTGTTGATGATGTTGTTCTATATTCTTCTATGTTATTCTATTTTTCAGCAGAATGTGAATATCTCTTTTATTCCTTAGATCTGAATGAATATTTTTCTGTCCAAGATAGCCGTTAGCCTGTCATAAATGACTTCCTTAACTGCATTTGTCTTCTGGAGGAAAGTCCAATAAAAACATTCCTTTGAAAATCCCTTGAAACTTGCTCCAGCTTAATTGAAAATAGCTACAAGATCCTTGAAATAAATGCTGAGAATAATTCCATAACTGTCTGAATTTGAATCTGAAAAACGTCGATCTCACCAGAAAAATGTCGAACTGAGCTCCACTATCGTTGAACTGAGCTCAGAGACTGGACTTAGACTGAAACAGAGATCGTCGATCTGAGCTCAACTATCGTCGAACTGAGCTTAGAGATAGACAAACAAACTTGGGACAAGAACGTCGATCTGAGCTTGAATATCGTCGAATGAAGTTCGACGACTTGTTAAAGTTGAGCTCAGAGATCGTCGAATGGAGTTCGACGATTCGTCGAAGTGAGCTCAGCGATAGTCGAATGGAGTTCGACGATTCGTCGTCCTGAGCTCGACGAAATTACTTGGTCTCCTGAACTGAAATATCTGGTCTTGAGGGCAGCTTTCAAACCTAAATACTAACCCTTAGACTCAATTCTAATTGACCTTTAGATCTATACAAGGAGGTCAAAACAGATTTCCTAAAAGATATAGTGATCCTTGCCCAAATCAGTAATAGGGTGTTCCAACAATCTCCCCCTATTTGGGTTAGGATTACTATTTACAGATATTGGAAAAATAAAAACATACAAAGAAGAAATATAACAAACAAGACATTGTAAAAACACAGATATTATCTCAGATAGTTCAAAAAACAAAATATGATGTCATCTTACAGAATCATTCTTTTTCCTCGCTCTTTATAAGAACTATTTCTCTGTTCGGATTGAGAGCTTCCTTCTTAGATCTTCTATCATCAGCTGCACCTAGAGAAGTTTGCTGCTTAGGCCTGGGCACTACAGCTTCTGGATGAAGCTTCATATAGCTTTCTGAATCAAAAAATTTACTGGAGGAGTATCTCTCAAGCTCTTTCTTTCTTTGATCTAAAAAAGTAGTGATATTTGATACATCTTTTCCTTGTTCTCTAGCTTTCTTGATTTGGTCCAAAGCAGCCAATTCTTTCATTCTTGTAGTCCATGAGGTGGGATAATTTTCTGGATCCTCAAATGGAACATGAGGCTCATATCTATTTGAAGGATTATCTAGAGGAGCTCTGGAGGAGACTAGTTCTTTCAGCTTGTAAGGGAAGGGACCAAAAGTTGTGTCAGATGGACCTTGTCCTTCCCTTGGATAAGGATGTTGCCTGGAATATCCTTTGGAGTACACTTTGAGTTCTCTCTGATTTCCTCTATACTGTCCTATTCTGGACTGATAACCTCTAGATTGATTTCCTCTATACTGGGATCTACCTTGAGGTTGATATGAAGTTTGGCTTCTGGCAGAGGATTGGAAAGCAAAACTACCACCTGCACCTGCATCAGGTGAGGGAGGAGAGGAGGAGGATTAAAATGGGAAGATCCTTTGTCATACTTTCTTTTATTTTTCATAGCCTTCAGTTGATTCCTGGAGTATTGCATCCAAGGTTCTGTGATAGGGAAATCATGCAGTATGTAGTAAGGAATGTCATTTGTATCTTTTACTTTCTCTGGAGGAACTCTTTTCATAGCTTTACTTTTTGCTTTCCTTCTTCTTGCAATTGTAGCAGAGGAATCATCTGAGTCAGTCCTGAACTGATCACTGTCTGAGCTTGGAGGATTATCATACACTGCATCAATCCTTTTAAGATAATCTTTTTGTTGTTGAGACTGAACAGAAGAAGCAGCAGAGACAGCAACAGTAACAACAGCAGGAAGTGGAGCAGAAGCAATACTAGCAGAAGGAGTTGTGACAGCAGATTCAGATACAACACTTTCAAAAACAGAGGCTACAGCAGCAGTAGTAATAGATGAAACTGGAAAATCAATTGCAGAAGGAGCAACAGCAGCAGTAACAGCAGGCTCAAAAACAAATGCCTTTGTCATATTCATGTCCTCAAAAACATCAATATCAGAATTAATAGAAACATCAGTAACAGCAGGAGGAGCAGCAGCAGTAGGACTGTTAACAGTGTTGAAGGAATTTATATAAGAGCTTATTAAGCTGGGGTCACATCTAGAAATAGGCATAATGGTCTTAGTCAGATCTTCAGATTGCTGGACTGGCAGGCAGTTGAAGTATACAGAATCAAAAATTGATAACAGTGACCTGAGGCCCACTGTGAGGAATGCAACTGAGGCTACTAGAGCTTGGACTGAGGATTCAATAGCAGGTAATCTTTCAACTTCATGAGGCATCTCCCCCTGCCTAGATGCTGTGAGAACTGGATCAAGGCACCCTTAAGAAGGGATTGCCTGAGAAGGAAGAATGGAAGAAAGCCTGGCAGACAGTTCCTGAACTTTTTGGAGAAGGGGAGCAAAGAGGTCTCCAGCAAGAGGGATAGCCTTGGAGCTATCAGCTCATATAACCTGTCTGCAAGGGCTGGAAGATCAACTTGCTCAAGTGGGACTTGAGTAGAGGTAGGGATGGAAGAGGTAGAAATGAAGGGTGGAGCGGCATGAGATGTTGTAGGATAACCTGTGGATTGAGGGAATGATGGTTGGGAAATTGGAATTGTGAAGATGGAAGAGAGTGGAATGGAAATGGATGGTGTGAAGGATGGTTGAGCAATGATGTCTTGAAGTAGTTGTTGATAAGAGGTGGATGAGGATGGTGGCTCGGGAGGGTATGAAGGAGAATAATCCATATAGGAATCATCTAAAAGAATGAAAGATGGAATATGAGAGGATGAGTCAATATCCAGGTGTGGGTATTGATGTAGAGGATGGAAGATTTCTTCAGTGAGTGGTGGAGTTGGAGAAGGAATTGAAGTTGGAGATGGGGTGGAGATTATGATGGTGGATGTGACTGTGGTAGATGAAATAGGAGGTGGAGGAGGAGGAGAAGAAGCAGGCAAGTCTTCTACAAGGGCAGAAACCTGAGGGGAAGTGACTGGAGCAGTCCTTGTGCCTGACGTAGAAATTACAGAGGGCCTACTGGGCTTGACAATTTGCCTGTCCCATTTTCCAAATAGGGCACAGGTGAGCCTCTTGGAGGCATTGATGTGCATCCCACTGGAAACAAGCAGTGCAGGGCATCTGTGGTGAAGGAACAACCCTAAAATTCTTCCAAAATTAACAAAGTTCTTGTTAATCTTTTTTTTAATCAAGTCAAAGAAAACTTCTCCCCAGTTGAGTTGCCTCTTGTCCACTAGGGCACCCATCAGACAGAGCTGATACCTTGATATGGTATCATGGGCTGAGTGTTTGTCCAACAATACTTTGCCAACAACATCAGATAGAAATCTGTACTCAACAGACAGATTTTTCTTCATCAATTTGCTAGGGTTTGCTTCTGAGTGACCCATCCTTACAAGCATATTAGTAAACTCCTCTCCAGAAAGTTCAACAGAATCTTCTCCAGATTTCAATTGAAAAACCTCTGTCAATGCAGCAGGTGTTAGAGATACCTGGGTTCCTGAGATGCTTCCAACCACTGTATTCTGATCCGGGTTATGAGCAGTGTACACCCATTCCTTTATCTCATCTACAGCTAATTTGATCCTTGTGGTCATGATGGTAACTAGCTGTTGTTCTTTGAATAGTTCCAGAATCTCCTTGAAGGTTTGATCACTATTGTTGAAATAATCCATGTCGATATCAAATCCAGCGTCAAATTTCATTGCGGCCAAGATAGCGACTGAGACTGCCATTGATTCCTGCAAAATGAACAAACAAACGACCAACTGTAGAGAAGTTTGGAGGGAAAGAGAAAATATGCAGAGAGTATGAAAGCGCAAAGGGAGAACGACGGCCGAAAAAATGAGTTTTATATTAAGGTTCGACGCATAAAAGGAAAGATCGTTGAACTCTGTTCGACGATCTGGGCTTCTAAAGGAAACTGAAAGGTCATCAACATCGTCGATCTCCGTTCGACTATATTGGAGAGCATCGAGCTCCATTCGACAATCGCTGACCTGAATAAAGATAGTTTAGCACTATCTGAGTAGCGCTGAACTCAGGTCGACGATTTTGGAAGTCGTCGATCTCCGTTCGACGATCTGGGGGAAAATCGTCGAGCGCAGTTCAGAGATCAGAAACACTCTATACACTTAAAAAACACTTTGATTTGCCTAGTCTTGGTCATTTTTAGATTTTTGAAAATCTTGGATCTTATTTTAGACTTCCACCATCTAACATTCCTAACTGATTCATGAAGAATGTATGTTTCTTTTCATCCAAGGGTTTGGTGAAAATATCTCCCCTTTGCAAATCAGTTGGGATATATTGAAGTTCAATTTTATTTTTCTCAACATCATCCCTTAGAAAGTGATGCCTAATTTCTATGTGTTTTGTCCTATTATGGAGGACTGGATTTTGTGCTATAGAAATAGCACTGGTATTATCACAAAATATTTTAGACTTCTCTAAGTTGTAGCCATAGTCTCGGAGTTGGTTTTGAATCCACAATATTTGTGAACAACAACTACCTGCAGCCATATATTCAGCTTCAGCAGTTGAAGTTGACACAAATGTTTGTTTCTTGCAAAACCAGGAGACAAGTCTGTCACCAAGAAACTGACAAGTTCCACTGGTGCTTTTCCTGTTTATTCTGCATCCAGCATAATCAGCATCTGAAAATCCAGTTAAGTCAAATGCTGATTCTTTTGGATACCAGAGACCTAGATTTGGACAACTTTTTACATACCTAAGAATCCTTTTTACTAAGGTTAGGTGTGACTCTCTAGGGCGTACTTGCAATCTAGCACATATGCATGTACCAAACATTATGTCAGGTCTACTAGCTGTAAGGTACAATAAAGAGCCAATCATTTCTCTATATGTTGTCTGATCAACAGGTTTCCCATGTTCATCAGCATCTAATACAGCATTGGTAGGCATTGGTGTTTTCATAGATGATGCTTCAGACATACCAAATTTCTTAACCAATTCTTTTGCATACTTGGTTTGAGAAATAAATATGCCTTCAACATGTTGTTTGTTTTGCAATCCTAGAAAGAAGGATAGATCACACATGCTACTCATTTCAAATTTAGAATGCATTATGTTGGAAAACCTTCTATACAAATTTGAATCAGTAGAACCAAATATAATATCATCTACATAGATTTGTACTAGTAGGGTATGAGACTTATGGGTTCTAATAAAAAGAGTTTGGTCTACTCTACCCCTTATAAACTCATTTTTCAGAAGAAAGCATGCTAGGGTCTCATACCATGCTCTAGGAGCTTGCTTTAGACCATATAATGCTTTATGCAGTTTGAAAACATAATCAGGATAAGTTGAAGAGATAAAACCTGGGGGTTGTCTGACATAAACTTCTTCTTTGATATCTCCATTGAGAAAAGCACTCTTTACATCCATCTGGTATACTTTGAATCCTTTGTATGTTGCATATGCTAAGAAGATTCTTATGGCCTCTAACCTTGCAACTGGTGCAAAGGTCTGGTCATAATCTATACCTTCTTCTTGAGAGTACCCTTGAGCAACTAGCCTTGCCTTGTTCCTTACAATGATTCCTTGATCATCCAACTTATTTCTGAACACCCACTTTGTTCCAACGATGGAGTGATCCTTCGGCCTTGGTACTAGTTCCCAAACTTTGTTCCTTTCAAATTGATGCAACTCTTCTTGCATTGCCAGGATCCAGTGTGGATCTTGCTCTGCATCTTGAATGGATTAAGGTTCAATTTGAGAGAGGAAGCATGTGTGCATCAGGTTTTGGTTGACCTGATTTTTGGTTTGCACACCAGCTGAGATGTCTCCAATCACTTGGGAGATTGGATGGTCTCTTAATGTTACTAAATCAACAGGAGATGTTAATTGTTCACCAACCTGTGTTGTTGTTTCCTCTGGTGGTACAACAACTGTCTCTTCAAGAAGTTTCTCTTCAAGATGTTGAATGTCTTCTTCATCTTCACTACTTTTCTCTTTTTGAATAATTTGTAACCTTTCCAAGTCTTCAGCAAGAGAGTGTACCTGCAAAGGTTCTATGGTAGAAGTATTCTTCTTCTTGAAAGACATGTTAGATTCATCAAAAGATATATGAACAAATTCTTCAATTTTAAGAGTTGATTTATTATATACCATATAAGCTTTACTGATCATGGAGTATCCCAGAAGCACTCCTTCATCAGCTTTAACTTGAAATTTTGCTAAGTATTTCTTGTCATTATTATGAATATAACAAATACAACCAAAAATTTTAAAGTAATCTACTTTAGGTTTCTTCCCTTTGAGTAATTCATAGAGAGTCTTGCCCTTCAGTTTATGTATTAAACTTCAATTCAGCACATAGTTGGAGGTGTTCACTGCCTATGCCCAAAAGGATTGAGGAAGGTGAGCATCTGACAACAATGTAGTGGTAGATTCAATAAAGGTTCTATTTTTCCTTTCAGCTACCCCATTTTGTTGAGGAGTTCTAGGAGCTGAGAAAGTGTGTCTGATCCCTTCACTCTGACAGAACTCTTGCATAAGAAGAGAATCAAACTCTGTCTCATGATCACTTCTGATCAAGTCAATGTGAGTATTGAACTCACTCTGTATGCATTTGAGAAACTCTGTCAAATACTTAAAGTTATCAGACTTCTTCCTCAAAAAAAACACCCATGTGAATCTAGAGAAGTCATCTACAACCACTAAAGTGTAAGATTTCCCTCCTAAGCTTTGTACTGTAATGGGTCCAAAAAGATCCATGTGTAACAGATACAAAATCCTAGGTGAATCACTCTTATTAAGTGACTTGAAACTATTTTTGGTTTGCTTGCCTAATTGACAAGCCCTGCAGAGTCCTTCCTTCTTATAGGGGTCAGAAGGTAGTCCTCTAACAAGATTGTCCTTGGATAGCCTAGCAATGGTTCGAAGGTTTATATGTCCTAATCTCTTATGCCACAGTTCATTAGGTCTACTAATAGAGTTAAACAGGCAAATATCTACTTTAGTTGAAAGAAAGTCTAGTAAATAGATGTTACATTTCCTTTTACCTGTCAACATAGTTGTGTTGTCCTCTGATTTGATCTTGCATAAGGATTTGCTGAAAGTCACTTGATAGCCTTCATCACATAGTTGACTGATACTGATCAAGTTGTGCTTCAGTCCTTCCACATAGGACACTTTCTTGAATGTGACTGTGCCAATTTGAACTGCACCATATCCTTTTGTTAGTCCAAAGTTTGAATCACCAAATATTATTTTGGGTCCAAGCTTGGCTTTGAAGGATGTGAAGTTGTCCTTATTTCCTATCATGTGCTTTGAGCACCCACTATCCAGATACCATTACTGGTTTGATGTTGGATATGTCTTCACCTGCACATAAAACAATATATTTGTTTTTGACCCAGTTTACCTTGGGCCTAGGTTGATAACCTTTGAATTCAGAAATAAAAGACATCCCTAGTTGACTCTTATAGCCTTCAGGATGTTATCCTTGGAGGTATTATCCATTCAGTATAAGGGTTAAATCTTTGGGATGAAGGACCCCTAGGTTTTGAATTTGATTTACCTTTGAAAAAGTTTTCAAAACTCTGATCTCTGCTTGACGATCGCTGAGCTGAGTTCGATGATCTTGGGTCAGATCGTCGAGCTCTGTTCGAAGATCGACTGTGGCAGAGTTCAGGGTTTAGAGATCGTCGACCTGAGTTCGATGATTTAGCCTGAGATCGTTGATCTGCATTCGACGATCGTCTAGCTCCGTTCGACGATTTCTGTTGAACTCTTGTTTTCTTGGGTGAGTTAGAATTCTTCCTAGCTACCTCTACAACTCCCTTACCTTTATCAGAGATAAATTTAATTGGGGTTGATAATACTATACGTTGGCTGGATGAAGCACCCAAGCCCAGTGTACTATTGAATCTTGAGTTCACTGTGCTTGTGATGTCAATTAGCTTGATACTTCTCCCATTGAGGGATTCTTCAAGCTTCTTGGCCTCTAATAGCTCACATTTCAGTGAGGCTATCTGCTCCCTACAGCATTCCAACTTCTCAGAGAGTTTGAGGTTATCTGATTTTAAAGTACTGTATTCAGATAATTGATTTCTGAGAGAAATGATTTCCTTCTCAAATTTTAATAAATTTAAACATAGTGCTTTAAATTCACACTTGAAGTCCTCAAAATTAAAATCAAAAGAACTTATTACCTGGTCCTCTTCAGATTGAGTCTCTGATTCAGACTCTGATTCTTCTGCATCAGAATTATGTTGTGAGGCATTGATAGCCATCATGCAGAATTCTTTTTCTTCAGCATCATCCTCATCATCACTTGAGCTGGATGAAGCTTCAGTTTCTTCTTTTGTCTCACTCCAAGTTTCAGCAGCAAATCCCTTCCTAATATGTTTGTTCTTACTGGAGGAAGGTTTGCCATTGCTGTTCTTCTTGAAGTCTTTTTCTTTTCTCCTTTCTTTCCTGTCCTTTTTCTCCTTGTTTTTGTTTTATGGACAGTCAGGCACAATGTGGCCTGGTTTCCTGCAACCACAACAAATAATTTCTTTGTTATTTGATTTGTCATACCTTGGCTAGTCATGATCTCTGTATGATCTTTTCCTGAAATCCTTCCTGGCCATTTTGTAAAACCTTTTGGCCAGAAGGCTTAGCAGCTCTTCATTCGGGACCTTGTCTTCAGGCTGATCTTCAGTGGCTTTGAAAGCTATTGATTTCTCCTTTCTTATAGCTAGTGAGGTAGACTTCTGCTCTTCTTCTCTATTCTTGATGAGTATCTCATAAGACTTGAGCTTGCCCAAGAGAGCTTCAGTTGTGATCTCATTTAGGCTTCTGGCATCCTTGATTGGCCAGATCCTTGAGTCCCAAGTGCTTGGGAAGCACATTAGGATTTTATCATTGAGCTCAGTCAATGAGATCTCCTTATCCAAAGTTTTCGGCTCATTGACTATGAGACTGAGTCTATTATACATGTCTGCTACTGACTAAGCTTGTCCTTTCTTGAAATTCTCATACTAGGTTATGAGATGAGATCTTCTATCCGTTCTCTCATCAGCAGATCCTGAGACTATCTCAGATAACTTGTCCCAGATGTCCTTTGCTGAGTTGCATTCAGCTACGTTATGTAATATCTCATCAGACATAGTCTAGGCTAGAATGTTCATAGCCTTTGCATCAGCCAATTTCCATTTCTTAATTTCTGCATCTGTTCCAGAAGGAGGTGGAACAGCACTTGTGCTTGTATTCTCTGGAGGTCTTGGACACACTGTCAAAACAGAATTGAAAATGTTATCATCAATAGAGTTCATGTACAGTCTAATCCTTGCCTTCCAAAGTGCAAACTTAGATAGATTGCACACTGGAGGTCTGGTGCTAGCATAATCTTTGTTTTGGGCCATGTTTTGTGAAGAAATACTTCTAATAACAAAATCAAAACAAGCAGATCTAAATAGAGGGATATTTGGGTTCAGGTGTTAGCCTGTGCAACCACTAAGGTGTGGTATGTTTAACCAACCTGGAAGATGTGGTATTTTTAACCAACCTCGCTTTGATATCAATTGAAAGTGCAAGTTAGATCTGATATACTCTAGAGGGGGGGTGAATAGAGTATGATGATTACTAAAAACTTTTTACAACAGTTGTTGTATTCCTAAGTGAACAGGGAAGCAAATGAACTACAACAACTATTTAATCAAAAAGCAATCACAAACCACAAACAGAAAATAAAAGAAAGTAAGCAACCAGATGACAAAAGGAGCTATAGTGGTTCCCCAATCAACCTGGGTACATCCACTCTTCTACCACCCGAGGTAGAAATCCACTGTAGGATGAGTTGATCAGGTGTCCTGGGCACCAATGAGCTTTTGATAAGATGCTCAAAAACCAACCAGATTTTTTGATCAGGTGTCTTGCCACCTCTGAGTTTTGACAAGGTCTCAGAAACCAACACAAACTTTTGAAGGGAGTTTGAAAAACCCTTTACAGCAGAGAGAGAGAGAGGGATGAGATAATCTTCTCTATCAACAATCAAAGAGAAGATAGTGGATGTTGTCAAAGCTCCCCCTGATATCTTGAGTTGTTCAGGAAGTGAAGCTTTGCAGTAGGGTGTTAGGCCTTCAGAAAATTTGATCTCCAGCAAAAGATGATTTCAGCAACAGCTGAAATGTGTGGTGTTTGAAGTCTTGAATGATGATGGCCTATGAACACTGGAATCAAAAGGGATCTGAAAATTTCAGTATATTGATCTCCTTTTGTGATGTGTGTTCTTGTATGAGTTCTAAGACTGAGAATATCTGCAACTCTTTCTCTTTCTGTTGTTGTGATTGTTGTAAGAGTTGTTGTTGATGATGTTGTTCTATATTCTTACATGTTATTCTGTTTTTCAGCAGAATGTGAATATCTTTTTTATTCCTTAGATCTGAATGAATATTTCTCTGTCCAAGATAGCCGTTAGCCTCTCATAAATGACTTCCTTAACTGCATTTGTCTTCTGGAGGAAAGTCCAATAAAAACATTCCTTTGAAAATCCCTTGAAACTTGCTCCAGATTAATTGAAAACGGCTACAAGATCCTTGAAATAAATGCTGAGAATAATTCCATAACTGTCTGAATTTGAATCTGAAAAACGTCGATCTCACCAGAAAAACGTCGAACTGAGCTCCACTATCGTTGAACTGAGATCAGAGACTGGACTTAGACTGAAACAGAGATCGTCGATCTGAGCTCAACTATCATCGAACTGAGCTCAGAGATAGAGAAACAAACTGGAGACAAGAACGTCGATCTGAGCTCGAAGATCGTCGAATGGAGTTCGACGACTTGTTAAAGTTGAGCTCAGAGATCGTCGAATGGAGTTAGATGATTCGTTGAAGTAAGCTCAGCGATCGTCGAATGGAGTTCGACGATTCGTCATCCTGAGCTCGACGAAATGACTCTGTCTCCTGAACTGAAATATCTGGTCTTGAGGGCAGCTTTCAAATCTAAATACTAACCCTTAGACTCAATTCTAATTGACCTTTAGATCTATACAAGGAGGTCAAAACAGATTTCCTAAAAGACATAGTGATCCTTGCCCAAATCAGTAATAAGGTGTTCCAACATGGAGGTTGGATTGGTGAGAGAGCAAGTGAGATAGCTAGTTCAAGAGAGAGTTCTTTTATGTTTCTTACTTGTTGTTGTTAAGTTCTTTTCTATTAGTGTAACCATTTTTCATTTAGTGTAATTTTTTCGGTAGCATAATCTTGTCCCTTTTATATTTTTGTACTCCCTTTTTATTAATCAATGAATATGAATTTTCTTCATCTTATTTTTGTTTCCTTTTCAACCATGCGTAGCTAATTTTCCTTAGCATTCGATCGTGAGGATCCATGAAATGAGATGAGGTTTTCCTTTATTCTTTTTTAGTTTTATTTTTGTCTAAATGATTCTCGATCTTTCTTTGATTTATCTCGTGTCGACTCCATATTTTCAGTATACGGTAGTAGGCAATTTGATCTCATTTCATAGTAGTCGAGAGACTCGTTGATTTGAAAGATCACTCAAAGAAGGAAGGAGTTGATCGTAACCCTAGAGATAGGATGACGTAAATCCTCAAGATTGGAGTCAAATCCAATAGCGCGGGTCACTTCGATAATGCAACTTTAGGCCTTTATGACTTGTAAAGAGATTTCGGTCAAAACGCCTATAAGTTAGGGGATTTAATGCTCTAGTGAGATTATTTCCTATAATCTGATTCGTTACGGTCGAGTTTAATTTACAAATTTAAATCTATATTTTTATCCTTCTCGTCTCATTTCGTGGTGAATCATTGATCGAATGCTAGCTTTTTATCATAATTTTTCATTTTAATATTGTCCTTAGTTTAATTTTAAATTCTCAAACAACCAACAATCGCACGGTAGGATAATAGTAGAAGCGTGAGTAGCAGTACTTGACAGCCCCGAGTTCAAATACGACCTTGGTACTACAATTCGATAGGTACACTTGCCTTTTCGGGTTGATAGCAATTTTCACACCAAGACTTCAGTCTGAATGACCCGGGATTGGCCCGTAGCCCCCAATTATGTCATGGCGCGCAGGCCTAAGAATCTTTCTATGCGCTCCAACAGACCGCACTTTCAGGTCTTCAAGTTGGACGGACATAACGCAGGTCGGATCAGCCACCCCCTGCTGCTCAAGTCGCCTTGCCATCACTGAATACCAATGTACTCGCGGCGACATAAAAGGCGGGGGTCGGTTTCACCTTACCTGTTTCCTTTAGGTGAGCTTATTATCTCACGTATAACCAGCCCATTCTCAAGGACCTGGCTTCACATTCATCGGTTACCTAGGAGCCACGCCTCGCGTTAGCGACAGAACTCAATTTCCATCCCTAGGCTAACCATACATCATAGCATTCACTTGAGGGTATTTTCCTGGACTGCCAAGTCAGTACTTCCTGCTACTCCCCTTCACAGGCACAACCTATCAAGCATTTCAAGCATCAAAGGTATTTGTCTGGCTTACCACGCCTGTACTTCCTGCTACTACCCTTCACAGGTACTACCCATGAACATCAAGCATTACAAGGGTATTTCCTAGATGTCCAATCAAGTACTTCCTATTACTACCCTTCACAGGTACAACCCATTCAACACAAGCATTATACGGGTATTTTTCTATACTAACACTCCGGTATTTCCTGCTACTGACCTTCACAGGTTTAACCTGTCGACTACTAAACTACACTTTTATCACGGAGTCTTCCTCGGTGCATATATGCAACATCACCAATCCAGACTAACCTGTCCAGATGGGCTTCACACAGCATGCCTATTCCGTACTACATTTCCAGATCTATATGTCAAATGATTGGGGATTCCATGAATCAACCCAAGGGACTCCCGTAACAAGCCACCCTCTGGTGGGGGAATCAGATGCACGTGACAAAAAGGAAGCCTTCACATTACTAGGAAGAAAAGACGTTACCCTTGAAGAATGCTTCGAAGCCATGGATTCCTAGTCGACTGGAAAGCATGGCAGCGGCTTTGCCTTCCCAATGCTAGCCTCGGATTGTGAACAGGAACTCCGCAGCTCCACCATTGGCGGGCTCCTCTTCATCCTCCTCCTTCTTCCTCTCTATCTCTCTCTAGGCTTGTAGAAAGATGAAGGCCAAAACAAATGAGGATTTCCTTCTCAATTCTCAGCCTTAAGGAAGTAGGGAGGGCTCTCAGCCATTGGATCCTAGCTGATAAAATGGACGGTCATGATTTTTCCACAAAAGGCTATTTTTGCCTAACACGGCCTGTGACACGCCCGTGTCATAGGCCGTGTACCTTAAGCGATACACAACCGACTTATCAAGACCAGTACACGACCATGTGATATGCCTGTGTCATGGGCCGTGTCACCTTACATGCCTTTATACATGCCCATGTCTATGGTCGTGTACTTCAGGCAGCATAAAACCAACTTCAACCTGATCGGGACACGACCAGTGATACGCCCGTGTCACAAGCCGTGTACCCTAAAACACACCCGTGCCATGCCCGTGTTCACCAGGCCTCAATTCCTTAGGCACGTCCAGAAAAGGATATGTCCTATGACACACCCGTGTCACAAGTCGTGTGCCCACACACGACAGTAGACATGCCCCAGCTCAATTTCGTCGAGCTGAAGTTCGTTGACAAGAGGAGGACACGACCTCTGACACGCCCATGTCAGATGGCGTGTTCCCTCATTTTTCTTAGAACGGATTTTCGTCAACCTCTCACCGGCTGCTCACCCGAGCAGGAAATGCACTGGGACACGTCCGTGTCACAGGCCATGTCACCCCACTTTTTCCTATTCCTGGGATTTGGGGTGTAACAGTATCCCTCGGATCAGTGGATCAACTAGTCCACAAGTAAAAATATAATTATATGTTGCGGAAAGTACTTTGATTATATATAAACATCCTAATCGGACAACTCATGATATGCACAAATTTAGATTTAATATAAGTATGGAAATACCTTTTACGTTTAATAAAATATCATGACTTAGTTTTTAAAAGATGTTTTGCATGAGATAGTCAAAAATGTTGCTTTTATACTTTAAAATAACAAACATACAACTTAGCATAAAACCTACCCATAGAGCAAGTACAACCAACCATAAAGAGACAAATTTAGCAACTAGCAAGTATATAACATTCAAAAAGAACCACCAGTTGGCGTCAATAACCTGACACAAACCCACTAAAAATATGTATGTCTGAACTAAAATGTAAAACATCAACACTACCTCACGAAGATGAGGAACAACTGCTGCAACAACTATAGAACACTAGCAAAAACAAAACCTAACCATTCAACCGGCTACCACTCTGAATATTATGCATTCAAAAGAAAAAAAACACCTCAGAAAGGATAAACAAGTGACCCAAGAAACAATCAGTAGATAAAGACAGAAGATTCGAAGGGTTACCACCCCAAACAGAGAGAAAACTGCCAAGTTATAGCAGAAAATAGTAAAACAGTAGTAAATGGTTAAGTCATAAATTCAATAGTAAAGATTTTCACCAAGTGCGAAGAGAAGCCATGCTTCGTTAAGATTTGCAGAAGTAAGCATTTAACATGAACCCATACCATAGGGGGAAAAGAGACTAATAGCTCAAAACATGTGAATCATTAACACCGGTAAAACTACGGATCCGAGTCGATGACAAAATCATCCAACCCAAACTAGCAGACCAAAACATCTCAAATAGGAACTACTGTGGTGGCCACAAGGTCCAACACCACACAAATAGTCCATAAACAGAGACATAAAAAAAATTACCATGTGCAATGATTCACGAACCGGTTTCGTGTTGGTGGTCCTTTATCCACTTCCTACCTAGCCGAGAGATACACAACCAAAACACCAATAGAATCCCCAACACAAAAAACAAAACACTCACATGACAAACGAGACGAAGAACCCAAAATTTACCCTAAGGCTTATACTTAATGAATTTTACACAACAGCGAAAATATTCTAAGTCCAGCCAAATTTGTCAAATATAGCCGACGAAACAAAGGGATACTCGATGAATTGGACTTGGAAACAAAACTACACTCGGTGATACTCGACAAATCAGACTCGAATTGACGTATGCATGTTCTTCGTCTCAATTCATGAGCAGTTAGAAAATAAATTGTTGCAACGTTGATTTTCCTATGTTGCAACAACTTGATGTCGCAAACTCCTATCACGTTGTGGCCTCCTACTATGACTTTATAAAAAAAATAATAAAAAAACAAATGCAATTCAAAATTTTGACTTATTCTAATATTATATATAATATATATTTAATATCTATATATATATTCATTCATTCATTTATTATATATTATAAAGGATGGGTTTCCTCTCACCAAGCGCCTATTTTACCATCCCGACCAGACGACACTAAATTAAAGAAGCATTACGCACGACACCGCTCGGTCGTCATCGCCTCTCAAATACAACTTCAGTCATTCTCCATTAACTTTAAACTCAGTTCTGTCGCTCTCATTTAGAATATTCACTGCACCATAAGGATGTACATCTTTCACCTTAAATGACCCGACCAACGCGATTTAAGCTTTTCAGGAAATAATCTTAAACGAGAACTAAACAACAATACTAGTGGTCCAGCTTGAATTGTTTTTTCCTTTAGACGTTGTTCGTGCCACTTCTTTGTCCTTTCTTTATAGAGCTTGGAATTCTCATAAGCTTGCATCCCGATTTCTTACAATTTATTTAATTCCAAAAATCTCCTTTTATCTGCATCTTGAAAGTCATAATTGATTTTTTTTATTGCCCAATATGCACGAAGCTCAAGATCTAGAGGTATATGACAAGCTTTTCCGTAAACAAACCTATATGAGGTTAATCGAAGCAGGGTTTTGAAAGCAGTGCAGTAAGTGCATAATGCATTGTTCAACCTTTGAGACCAATCTATACGATTTGTTCTCCCCGTCTTTCCTAAGATCCTTTTAATTTCTCTATTTGATACTTCTGCTAACCCGTTTGACTGGGGGTGGTAAGCTAATACGACCTTGCGTGTCACCCCATATTTCCTCAGTAGCGATTACGTTTAATAAAATATCATGACTTAGGTTTTAAAAGATGTTATGCATGAGATAGTCAAAAATGCTGCTTTTATACTTTAAAATAACTAACATACAACTTAGCATAAAACCTTCCTAGATAGCAATTACAACCAACCATAAAGAGACAAATTTAGCAACTAGCAAGTATATAACATTCAAAAAGAACCACCAGTGGGCGTCAACAACCTGACATGAACCCACTAAAAATATGTATGTCTGAACTAAAATGTAAAACATCAACACTACCTCACGAAGGTGAGGAACAACTGCTGCAACCACTACAGAACACTAGCAAGAACCAAACCTAGCCGTTCAACCGGCTACCACTCTGAACATGAGGCATTCAAAAGAAAAAAAAATACCTCAGCAAGGATAAACAAGTGTCCAAAGAAACAATTAGTAGATAAAGACAAAAGATTCGAAGGGTTACCACCCCAAACAGAGAGAAAACTGCCAAGTTATAGGAAAAACAGTAAAACAGTAGTAAATGGTTAAGTCATAAATTCAATAGTAAAGATTTTCACCAAGTGCGAAGAGAAACCATACTTCGTTAAGATTTGCAGAAGTAAACATTTAACATGAACCCATACCATAGGGAGAAAAAAGACTAATAGCTCAAAACACGTGAATCATTAACACCGGTAAAACTACGTATCTGAGTCGGTGACAAAATCATCCGACCCAAACTAGCAGACTAAAACATCTCAAATAGGCAATACGGTGGTGGCCATAAGGTCCAACACCACACAAACAATCCATAAATAGAGACAAACAAACATTACCATGTGCAATAATTCACAAACCGACATCATGTTGGTGGTCCTTTATCCACTTCTAACCTAGCCGAGAGATACACACACAAAACACCAATAGAACCCCAACACAAAAACCAAAACACTCACATGACAAACAGGACAAAGAACACGCATACGTCGATTCAAGTCTGATTCGTCGAGTATCATTGAGTGTAGAAACGAATATGAAGAATTACCCCGTCCCTCTATTCGGCCTCCTATCTACTTCCACCTCCCGCCTCCGGTTCATCTCTTAAAGGATACCCGACCCCCCTCCTTGCAATTACAAGTTTGGCCACTTCCATCCACAATCCCAGCCCCCCATCACCCTTACCAAAACCAACCACACACCTCCTCACCCAAAACCGACCTGCAATAAGAAAACAAAACCAGCCCCCATATCCATTTGTGGTGGAAAAACTCGGCCAAGACTCAAGATCATCCCTTGTGATTCCAACTCCGGCGTGAAGCGATGAAGGCGGACAAATTTCCTCTCCTTCTGACATGACTCCGGCGGGTACATTGAAGAGCGATCAAAGTAGAGAAATCGAAATCATCTATTCTGGTTGGGTAACGAAATATTTCTACTCTATTTGTATTTTCCTCTAGTTAATTCTTGTGGTGGAAATTCTTGGCGTTGCATTTTGAAGCGTTAAATAATCGCGGTTTTTCTTCGATAGGTTTGTGTTTATCTTGATTGATTTTATTTTCGAAAGGCTTGGCGAACCGTCATTATCTTTTATTGGGAGAGATCTACCATTTTCCGAGTCGTTACTTTTGATAGATCTCTTTTGGAACAACACTGCTCGTTTCAAACCGAGTGGGTCATTTTAGCCGGAAAGAACATTAGCTTTATAGCCCTTATTCGATCCTAATCAGTTTGGCTACCCACACGCTAGCATATATTTGATAGAATTAATTAATGTGGTGCTGCGTTGAACGATTGTGCGAGTATAGGGTTGGAACATTAGAGCGGTAAACGTGTTCATCCGTAGATATATTCAGTGTCAACGTGCAAGCCTGCATCACTGACTTAGTTATCTGATCACTCAACACCCTCTAAACCTACCAAACTCGACAAAACCGTCAAGAATACTCGACGAATTTACCTTCAATCGACGCCATAACTCTTGATACTCAATGTACTAGATTCCTTGATATTGTACGAAAGTGACTCTGCAAAATCTAACCTCACTCGACGAATTCCACTTGACGAAAACACTGTTACTCGACTAATTTCAGTCGGATTCACTCCCCATATTCAATGAATTCCTAATGGTCTCCTACACCTATACTCGACAAAATTCCCTTAGGCTATATACGAAACTCGACGGATTCCTGGCCAAAATGTTTTAACTATCCTATGAATTCTTCAAGTCTACTCCTACACTACTCCTAGATACTATGGAGGGAAAGAGGAGGAAAGTCATGAAAGAAAATAACAAAGCAAGGGGAAGATCGCCACTTGCCTCAAATCTCCAAAAATTCGACTCATCCAAGTGCTCCACGATAAAGATAGGCCACAAGAAGTATTAAGCAACATTTTCTGAAACTTTATGGGGCAAAGGAGGTCAAAAACGACAAACGCTAATGACTAGAAATCGGAGAAATGGGGAAATATTACCACACACGCGTAGATCTCAGTGAGAGCTTTTTGAATCTCTACTCCTCCGACGGAACCGACTACCGGATCTCACAAAATCGCCGACCGAACACGCACGACAACACTGCCGCTCCTCCTTTCTCAAAACAGATGTAGGCTCTGGGAAAAAGGTGAATAGGGCTCCATCACATCGTTTATCTGATATATGTATATATTATAATATTATAATTAATTATTAATTAAACGTCCAAATGACCCGAAAGTCAAACCAACTCGGAATTCTACGAAAATCACACAGTAGCTAAATATCGATGCTACGAATCCAACTGCGAAGTCAAAATCGAAATCCAACAAATCAAACTCGAGTAAAAACCTCCTGAATACAAAACACTAACATTCCCAAAAAGGCTCCACCCAGTCACCAAAACATACTCGGCTCGCAAAGGAAAACAAAAGCACACTAGAAATTAGCCAAGCTAACACTGTAGGCCAAAACCTCGAATACCAATGAGCAAAACCATGCTCCAACCACAGTACACGCTAACCACGCATCAAAGAAATGCTCTAACGTCATAAATATGCCTTTAAAAGAAATGAAATAAACATCGAAAAATCGGGGGAGTTACACCAATCCCCCTTTGAATGTCTGTACATTCCCATCCATGTCGGTATTCTTCTTGAAGACTCACTTTCACTATATGGGTCATACCCCTTCAGTTGATTCCACCAAGGTCCAAACTTGATTTTCATACATGAAGTCCATTTCAGATTTCATGGCCTCAAGCCTCTTGGTAGGTTGCAGGCTCATCACTATGATCCATAAGCAACACATTACCTATTTGAGACACGAGAAATCCATATCTCTTAGGCTCAAAGCTTGGTCTACCAGATCTATGTGGAACTTGTGTTTCCTAAGCAGGCTCTCCTACTACAACAACTTGTAGTCCTCGCTCAGGTTCCAATTCTGGTTCATTTACAGTTTGTGGTTCTTAAACTTCTTAAAGTTCTACCTCAATATTCTTTCTACTTAAGAACTCTTTCTCAAGAAAGACACCAGCCTCGTGACAAGATCTTTGCCCTCGGATGGTAGGTAGAAATAGTATCCTTTAGTTTCCTTTGGATACCCCACAAGATAACACTTATCTGACTTGGGCTCCAGCTTGTCTGGAATTTGACATCGCATGTATGCCTCACAGCCCCAAACCTTAATGAACGACATACTAGGACGCTTCCCAGTCTATATCTCATATGGTGTCTTCAAAACCGCTTTTATTGGAGCACGATTTAGTGTTAAAGCTGAAGTTTGTTGAGCAAAACCCCAAAAGGAAATAGGCAGATCTGCATGATTCATAATTGACCGTACCATGTCTAACAGAGTACAATTCCTCCACTCAGACAAACCATTATGATGTGGTGTTCTAGGTGGAGTGAGATATGATACAATACCACACTCTTCCAAATGATCATGAAACTCATGACCTAGGTATTCGCCACCTCGATCAGATCAGAGTGCTTTAACCTTCTTACCCAGTTGGTTCTCTAATTCGTTCATAAACTCTTTGAACTTTTCAAAGGTTTTGGATTTGCACTTCATAAGATACACATATCCGTATCTACTGAAGTCATTAGTAAATGTAACAAAGTAGAAATACCCACCTCTAGCCATATAACCCATGGGTTCATATACATCACTATGTACTATAACCAAGAGATCATTAGCCCTCTCATTGAAACCAGTGAAAGGTGACTTAGTCATCTTACTTAACAAACGAGACTCACATCTCTCAAATGATTCATAATCAAATGAGTCCAATAGTCCATCACTATGGAGATTGGATATGCATTTCTCATTTATATGGCCCAAACGACAATGCCAAAGGTACTTAGGATTCGAGTCATTCGCTCTTAGTCTTATAGTATTTTCTATATTATAGATCTGATGGTCTAACTTCAAAACATATAAATTATTAAACATTTGGGCTATACCATAACAAACATCATTATTAAATATAGAACAACAATTGTTCTTAATAAAAAAAATTCAATCATGTCTAAACATGAAATAGATATAATGTTTCTAGTTATAGAAAGAACAAAATAACAATTATCATGTTCTATTACAAGCCCACTAGGCAAAGAAAGACGGTAAACTCCTACAGCGGCTGCAACAACTCTTGCTCCATTGCCAACACGTAAGTCCACCTCCCATTTACTCAACAATCTTCTCCTTCCCAGTTCCTGCACATTTATACAAATGTGAGAACCACATCTGGTATCTAATACCCAAGATGAAGAAGCAGAAAGGTTTATCTCTGAAACATAGATACTTGAAGCGGAAGTCATACCTCCCTTCATCTTTTGCAGACCCTAAATGTATGATGGACAATTCCTCCTCCAATGACCAGCCTTGCAATAGTGGTGGAATTTCCCTTCTTTCACCAAGACTTTCCTTTTCAGTGTTGAAGACTTGGGCTCAAGAGTAGACTTAGGTCCTACCTTCATCTTCTTGAAGCCCTTGACATTACCTTTGCCTTTATACACCATCAGTATCGGGCTAACAGTCTTGGCTTTCTTCATATTGATCTTGGCAGTTCGCAACATGCCTAGGAGGTCAGGCAGTGTCTTGTTTATTTCATTCATGTTATAGTTTAAGACAAACTACACCTAACTATTTAGCAACGATTGTAAGATCAGGTCTGTGGCCAACTCTTCACCCAGAGGGAAGCCTAGTCTCTCAAGGTTCTCTATATACCCAATCGTCTTGAGTACGTGGGTCCCTACTCGATCCCGAGCTCCCATATTACACTAGAATAATGCTTTAGTGACGTCAAACCTCTATTGACGAGCTTGCCCTTGAACATTTTCTTGAGATGCTCATTAATTTCCTCACAACTCATGTTCTCATGTTTCTTTTGGAGCTCAGAGTTCATGGTTGCCAGCAAGAGGCATTCAACATCTAAGGAGTCGTCAAGATACTTCTTATAAGCATCGTTATAAGCACGGGACATATTCCTGGCAGGCTTTTTTGGGGATTCCTCTTCCAAAACATAGAGCTTTCGCTATTGCCTGAGAATAATTCTCAAGCTCTTGTACAAGTCCAAATAATTCATATCACTCAGCTTCTCCTTCTCAAGGATGTCTCTGAGGGACAAGGTGGAGTGTGAACCACTTGCCATGGAAATTCTACAAGGATACAACAAAGTAAAATCAGTATTACATTTTAAAATAATTTTATTCTTTTGATAAGGACTTTAATCAAAAAAATCCCACTATTTTTATCAAACTGACAACCCTCGATAGCAATTCGAAGAGATTATGTGAGTAACTCTCTTAGTGGACAAGATCCATATTTTACTAACACTATGAGTCAGCTTTGCCTTTTCTCTCACAACACAGATATTTAGATAGGCAACACTTGCCAATTGCATCACAATGCAGTTCCTGCATGGCTGATGAATAACTCGTTATTCACATCCATCATATGATGCATGCCAATCTTATACCTCTAGGCACTCAACCTTTGAGGTCACCTAGTTAAGTTTGACCTATTGTCGATAGTGGGATATCACAATTATCCGCTCGCACCCTTACCAAGATAGATTAATGCACTTTGCTTTGGCAAGCCCGCACTTCATCGATAGAGGCAGGATGCGTGTCGACCATTAAAAGGCATCTGAATACTTAATATTGCTAAAGAGATTTTTAAACAATTGAATAACACTTAATCATGGTTAAAAATTAACCAATGTTCACATTCACAAAATAAATCTAACAGCATTCATAATCCAAGTGCATCTCGTATGTGCATAAGAAGGATCATCAACATTTGATGAACTGGGCTAAATTTGGATGTCTAGAACCTATCTAAATATTCAGATTTACATGCACTGGACATGAGCAACACTAACTCCACTTAGATAGTAGACAAGCTTGTCTCTCAATATGAGATTCAAAATAGAACATACTTAGTTTCACAAACCAATAAGAGGGACAGTTATTATTAAGGGGAATAATGATACCAATTATGACATCACATCAAAATCACTTGCTTTCTGGGAGGGCTCCTAAGAACAGATTTGGACATTTAGAACATTTCTAAATTTTTAGATCTACATACCATGGATTTAGCACTTATGATACCATGATCATTGTCGAAACCTCCTTCTAATACCACTGTTGGGTTTTACTGCAATGGCACAATACTTGTGCGCGCAGCGGAAATAAAAGAACAAAAAAACACAAAAGAAGTTTGGATCTAGCAATGGACATATATCGAGAAGAAAGTGTTGTAAATAAAAAATTTTCCTCTGCGAGATTGAGTCAATACTCAACATATATGCTCCAGAAAAAAAGCCAATCACTTTGCAAGTCCCTAGTGCATAATAGTGTCTGCACCTCTACAGGAAGTCCACGCGAATGGGAGAACCCGTAGAGTCTTGTCGCACAAGACTTTAGGTTGGGAGAGAAAGCTCTGCATCTTCATGGACTACTAGGTCTGTTACAGAAGAGGCGGCGGCGACACTCGCTGAAATCAGGCTAAGCGGCGGCGATGGGATCGGCGGAGGTAATACTACTTCCGCTAGCCTCTAGGTTTAGGGTCTTTCACACAATGCGGCTCGTGTGCTTAGACGGAATGAATAGTTTCAGTTGTTTAAAGAAACCATAAAATCTTCTATTTATACCCAAAGGAGTAAACAGAACACCCCATCGCTATTTGCGGACCCAGGACTAAGAATCCAGCATTTTCGACCAAACAACCCTTGTCTCGACGAATCGTCGAGTATTAATGACATATTCTACGAATCGTCGATCATACAAACTATACTCGACAAATCATCTAGTACCTATAAGATATATTTATTATGAATGACATTGAGTGAACTCAACGTTCTCAACTCTCTCAGTGACAAACTCGTTGAATCAACATTTGACTCAACGAAGGCATTTAATCAACATTTGACTCAATGAAGGCTTTGAGTGGACTAAATGCACTAAACGCCTAAGTGCCAAGTTAGTCGAGCCGACCTTTAACCCGATAAAGGCATTAAGTGAACACAACACACACTATTCTTGAGACTCAGACTCATCGAATAAACACCTTAACTCATCGAATCGTTGAGTGAACTCAACACACTCAACGCTTAAGTGTCATACTCGACGAATAAACTCTTTGACTCAACGAATCATTGAGTAAACTCAACACGCTCAATGCAATCATTCGACGAGTCAACACTTGACTCGACAAAAGCGATGAATGGTCTCAACACACTCGATGCTTCCAAAGCCTGGTTGTGCTAAGTTTTTTCCACTCAACATATGAGCAAATCATACTAAGCCAATCTCCTAATTTCTCCAAGCGTTCTTATGTACAACCCTGATAGGCTCATACTGCTTTAGCAGTGACACTACATACTTGATCACCTTTAGATCACAATGGTAATACCAACAAATATAACATCTATGAATGTTCGCGTTGTGGTAAAGTGAGCCACTTTGCCATAGATTGTTGGAACAACCCTAGTGTGCAAAGGGCAAGGGTGAGTCTTCCTGACAAGAATGCTATAGGTAGACATCTGCATTTTTATGCTAACAAGAACTGGAACACCCCCATCCATCTCATGGGATATAACAGAAGGTCCGGTTGGGGCCCCACGCCAAATACCACGGACAGTCAGTGGAGTTACATATTAATACCAAAATACTAATATAAAATTTCGAGACCTAACACAGAGCATTCTAGCGCAAGCTTTTAAACAAGTTAGAATAACCCATCGCAAAACATGAATGTCCACTATAGCCCAAAGCAGGAATGAAAGAATAAATACAGAAGGAGTCTTGGCCTTATAGCCTTAAAATGTTTTCTTAAAACATAAGTGTTTTACATACTTCGGCACGCAGGTCAGCCATACATGAAAATAGTAAAAGTAAACACTCCACTTTGGCCTTCATGGGCCAGCACATCATCAAGGGCCTTAGCCCGCTACTTTCCACATGGCTCACATGTTCGTGCAAGAACAATCAACCGAACAGTGGTAAAACAAGGCAAAGGTTAGCTAAAGTTGACCAAATTATAACGAACCCACCCCTTGCTCGAGGCAGCAGAGCTCCTTCCCTACAATGTATTAGCAAAACCAAATAAAGTAATGAAAGTGAAATTTAAGCACACTTCACCACAGGCGTAGGCACGAATGGCCACATACCCCGTGCTCTCAGGGTACATTCTCGGTGTCCGGACAAAAACGAGGGACGCACCACCGTTCTCCGGACAACAACATGAGCATTTTGGTAGTCTTTATTGCCTTCGCAAGGACTAAGTCCCGTAACTTTGACAGCAACAGGCATCACTACCCACGGACGCTCCACATAACTACAAGGTAGATTCAGACATTTCTCGTTTCTCACATCGCCGGGGCAAAAAACCACGACGCGAGGCGGCCTCCCCATTCCCATTTCTCCAATCAATGCATAACCCTATTATGATAAACGAATGGTTAGCAGGCCACCTGGCTAGGCTCCCAGAGCTCTCAACCCCACAACTCAGTCCCCAGGTCTCCACGACAAAGGCCACAAACAAAGCTCTCAAGGAGCTATTGCCTGCGGTAGCACTACCGTCGCGCGGTACCTGGACAAAATGCAATTCAGCCCAATTTTTTGCGTGGTCCTTCGAGTTAGTCCCCAAGGATCCCTTCTACAATCTACCGTGTAAAAACCCGAAAACCAAACACCATAGAGTCTTCTCCGCCAATCCAAGCATAATGAAAACATCACCAATCCAGACCAACCTATCCAGATGAGTTTCACACACCATGCCTATGTTCGTACTTCGATTATGAACTCTATATACAAAAACAACAGGGATATACCGTATCCACCCGAAAGAAAACCTCACACTCATTGCACACTCACGGGGGAGGGTTTCCTATACAAAAGGAAGAGGACTACACATGTCTAAGTTGAGAATCGTTACCCTTTGTGCTCTCTTTGGTGTCATGCTAAATATCTAGACGGATGAAAGCGACTGTAATGATCTTGCCTCCATAGATCCGGACTCGGCTTGCGAATCGAGGATTCGGATCCTCAACGGCGGTGAGATCTCCCTTGTGGCACTGGTGCTACTCCTCCACAAAAACCAGGAACTCCAAAAGAAATGGAGTGAAAATGACCAAACCAGGCATATAAATAAAGCTACCACCGTACGGTAACTAGGTACCACCGCGCAGTATCTTTATTCAATGGCTCGTTTCGAGCACAATCGCCCAAACCCTCCAATAATAGGCCGATGCATGTCCAACGCCAATATGGTTTCACTACTGCCGCACGGTAGGATGCTGATGTCGCGTAATAAAAATCATCAGTTACGATACGACAACAGCCGCTATTACAACACGCTAACTTCTACCATCGCACAGTAAGATCCCGAGAACCATATCAATTAAATTGACCCAACTATCGCCCGCAGTAACAATACCGTCAGGCGATAGCTTCCTGAGAGATTTGCCAGATTAATTGTCTTGCTACCGCCCTGCGGTAACAACTTTCCACCAAGTGGTAAGTTGAGTCGACACAACTCTCTCGATGTTGTTAACACTACCCTGGGGCTACTGCCATGCGGTAACTAGCTACTCCTCCACAAAAACCAGGAACTCCAAAAGAAATGGAGTGAAAATGACCAAACCAGGCATATAAATAAAGCTACCACCGTACGGTAACTAGGTACCACCGCGCAGTATCTTTATTCAATGGCTCGTTTCGAGCACAACCGCCCAAACCCTCCAATAATAGGCCGATGCATGTCCAACGCCAATATGGTTTCACTACTGCCGCACGGTAGGATGCTGATGTCGCGTAATAAAAATCATCAGTTACGATACGACAACAGCCGCTATTACAACACGCTAACTTCTACCATCGCACAGTAAGATCCCGAGAACCATATCAATTAAATTGACCCAACTATCGCCCGCGGTAACAATACCGTCAGGCGATAGCTTCCTGAGAGATTTGCCAGATTAATTGTCTTGCTACCGCCCTGCGGTAACAACTTTCCACCAAGTGGTAAGTTGAGTCGACACAACTCTCTCGATGTTGTTAACACTACCCTGGGGCTACTGCCATGCGGTAACTAGTTACTGCCAGGCGATAACAACTAGAGAGACATTGCCCGCCTTAAGGAATTTGGGGTGTTACAAGAACCAGGACCCAATTCATTTCGGGGTCCTAAGTTATACTAATCTATTTTCCAGGATAGTCCAAGTGCGCAAACCCCCATGTGGTACTTGGACCGATGTTGTTCCAGGCATAAGATGGGAATAAGGTGTTATCTAATTAATCATACTCTAGTGAGGAATGGACCTAAGATTTGCAGTTGTGAGGTTGCAGGTGGATATAGACCATGAAGGATACACCTTCTACTGCCCAGGAGGAAAATGATGTTGTGTGCATTCCTAAAGAAGGATAAAGTATACAAGTCCTTTGTAAAGTCCTTTAAGTGGCATATGACTGGATAATCAGACCAGTAAAATCCAACAATTGAAGCTCTAAGATGTCTGACTGGTGGGACTTAGTGATGCTGCTACCTCAGTAGAATGGTGAGGAGAAGATCAAGTAGGCTTTACCCATCATAGAGTAAAGCACAGGATGCATACCTTCCAAGAGTAGTAATAAAGTGGCACATGATCCTTAGATCATGAGTCTTTTTAATGTTATCCTCAGCTGAAATGACTTACAAGTGTTATCGGTTGTCTGAAGAAATAATAAGAGAGATGTATGCTCAGGTTTCAATGTCATCTGAACCTGCAACAAAGAATGTCCAAAATTTGTGAAAATACTGAGGGGGAGACTGACAAGCTTGATGCTTTTTTTTGATGGACAAGCTTGAGTCTTACCCAGAGAATTGGTGTCAGGAAATCTCCAACACCAAATAGGTCAGAAGAATACTAGTGCTAATCAGATAGCTAGAGTAAGAGGAAAATCTGTTGCTAAAGAAGAGGAAAAGATCGGGCTCAGCAAGAAGAGACTTTGCAGTGTACCAGGAAGTTGCTATGCACAGTTGTTGTGGATCTAGCATCAGCCCGAGGCCTATAATATAAAGACAAGTAATATCTCTGTGTATTGTGAGTCAACTAGTGCAATCACCAATGCTAGGAATCCTGTCTCTTATAACAAGACTATGCATATTGAGATAAGGTACCAATTGATTAGAGAGCAAGTGGAAAAGGAAGACATTAGTCTTATATTTGTCTCAACAGACAAACAAGTGGCTCACATCTTTACTAAGCCACTAGATGAAGCTAAATTCAACACCTTCAAATTTAAATGGGGAATGTTAAATTTGGTCCATCTTCAGTAGCTATTTATACTATATTTTATTCATTTTGTTGCAGGTTAATCTAATCACGGCAGTACAAGATAGTCAAATTAGACTAAGTATAAAAGATTGTCTGTCTGTAGTTAAGTGTCGTGATTTAATCCCAGTCGTTGATCAAGGTATCCATATCAAGCAGGTATGCGACTCTCCACCTTCTAAAAGCAAAAAACTATAAATAGAAGGATAGGTGCATAAGAGAAAATACACTATTCCTTGCCCCTCATTGCCCGACTCTGCATAATCGACGGAACTGCTTCGCAAAACATCAGAAATTTCTAAGAGAAATAGCTCCGAAAGGTCAAGATTTCTATTTCAAAGGCTGTGAACTAGTTTGTAATGGCTTCAAAAATGCTCTAGAGGAAGTGTAGCTCATTCTACGTTTGCTCCAGGTCTTAGACCTAAATTTTGTTCTGTCGGAAACCTCCCTGTTCTGGAAGAGGGAAGTCCTAGAGGTATTCTCCAGTGCTAAGGTTGACACCTCTACTAGTAAAATAAAGTCTGTAATCAGTGACAACAAGTTAAAAATAACTCCAAGGTGACTAAGCAAGACACTGTAGTTGCCCAAGTTCACGGAATTTGATGAGCAAGAGGACATGGATCAGTCTGATGTCAGGTCAACACTGAAGTGGTGTGGATTATCAAAACACACCACTGGCTCAATTTTAAGGAACAAAATAAATATGAAACGTAAGTTTCTCGCTGATATCATTGGGAAAGACCTGCTGTGCAAAATAGGTTCTCATGATAATATTTCTAAAAAGATGTTTGAGCTAATGGACAGAGTAATCCTTTCTAAGAGGACAGATTAGGGGAGGGTCTTATTTGACAGGATAGTAGAGTGTATTGTTGAACCTAACCTGGGCAGAGTACTATCTCTATTTCTACTTAGATGTGTTCTAGGGATCATGAACACCAGCTTAAGAACCAAAATCAATCACATGAGAAGAATGTATGTGAGGATGTTGGACATATGGGATAGAGTCCCTTATCTCCATGGTCAGATAGCCTCCACCAAGAAGAAGAAGGATCAGGTTCTTGTGCTAGAGAAAAGTACTGGTATCAGTTTATTTGAACAACCAGAGGAAGAGCCTCATGATTCCAATTTGACTGAATCTTCAGATGAAACCAGAAGGGACATATGTGACCAAGTGTACATCTCCTCTGATCCTGCAGTGAGGACTCAGGTCAGTAGGACTCAATTAAAAGAAGCTCTAGAAGATGATCAGGAGTTGCTTTCAACTAAGATAGCTGAACAAGCTGTAGAGGATATAGTAACCAGGATATCTGTTGTGATGGAGGGGGAGGCCTTCCAAGTTTTCTGCTCCTGCCAAAGATGAACCTGATCCAGTCCCAGATCATCATGTTAGATACAACCCTCAGTGTGAGGGGGAGAAACTCCAAGAACATATCATGCAAGATGCATTTATTGATGGGGAGAATCTCCAGGTGTAGAAAAGCTATTCCAACTTCCCCTAGAGTAACATCAACCTGCTGATGAGGTGGGAAGAGCGGTTGCTATAGATCTATATGTCAATGTGGACATGGCAGAAGTTGAGGGGGAGCTTCACACTGAACTCCCAGCTCAAGAGACTGTGTACACCATAGGTACTTCTGAATCAGAGAAGGACAACAGTGCTGCTGAGATACATGATAATGCCCAGTCATCAGAATACACAACGGTTGAGTCAGGATAAAGAGAAGAACTGATGCCAGTTCAACAATAGGCTGCTGATTAAGTCACATCCACTGCAACTAATCCGATGTCAGGAGTCTTTCTAGCCCAACTGAAAGGCTTGTTAGACGATCAAAGGAGATCTCTGGAAAAATTTGTTGATGATTCTGTCAAAAATCTCAGAAATGAGCTATCAACTGAGATCAAATCCATCAGATTTGAAGTGAATTTGTTGAAAGCTGAGACAATTAAGTTTTTCAGAAGAGCAGCACCTGTTGTTCACTATACTCTAAACAAACTGGATGAGTTAGGCAACAATGTGAATACAGTTATAGAAAATCAGAACATTAATGTTGGCAACATGATCGATGTTCATAATGCAAACAAGGTGATGCAGGCCCACACGTTGACACCGTAATATCTATGGACTAAGCACGATTGTCTCTCAACATTCAAATTTTACACTCGCACAAATTTCACGCAGCGCACGTGCTAAGCAATTATATCAATTAAATTCTAATGTATTGGTAGCCAAACTGATTAGGATCGAATAAAATTCTATAGTCCAATATTCTTTTCGTCTAAAAGGACTCACCCAGTCTGATCGAGCAAAGGTTGTACCAAAAGAGATCTACCAAAATTTACGATTCAGAAATGTTAGATCTCTCCCAACAAAAGAAAACGAGATTCGCCAAACCCCTTGAACTTAAATGAAAATTAAGATGAACAACAAAGCAATCAAATAAAACCACGATCAATCCAATGTTTCAAAGATCACACCAAAATAAATTCACCACAATGAAAAATCTAGAGAAAAAATCACACACAAGTAGAAAGTTTCGTTACCCAATCAGAATGGATAATTCTGATTCACTAATCCAGATCGCTCTTCAATAGCTCCACTGGAGTCACACCGGATGGAGAGGAAACTCGTTCACCTTCCTCGCTTCATGTCGGTATGGAGTCCACGAAGCCTTGTGAAAATACCATGGTCGAGCCACTAAAGGAAAGGGGTGGTCGGTTTTCTCTTGGATAGGGATTGGACGATTATTTGAGTGGTTGTGGGTGGTCGACTTTTGATGAGGAGGAGGGTGGCCGGGTTTTGAAAAGGTGGAGGCTAGAGGGTGGTAGAGGAGAGGCTGTCACAACCCTCATTTTTCTACGAATTCAAGAAGTATCAGAGTATGAGAAAAACACGCGTCGTGATGCCACGTCGAGCGGGGGATAACTGTCGACGCTCAGGCGAACACCAACTAACTAGACTATGACAAATTTCATAAGTTTAATGATTAGAAAATCAGATATAATTTTAAGGGCCGTATCCCTCGGCACGGTGGATCATCTAGTCTACGGGTTTAAAACTATACTTATACGCAGCGGAAAATACTTTATTTATTTTTAACATCCTAAGAGAGTGCATAAGTGACCCCCGAGGTCAACTTATTCTATGCAAGACTCTAGATTTATATTTTATTATAAGTAGGCAAATGATATTTTTACGTTACTTGGAAAGTAGTGTGTGAGTTTTATAAAACATGTTGATCATGAGATATACTTATAGTAGTGTTTTTAGGTTTAAAAATAACTAGCAACTTAGCATAAAACTTCCCAAGAGCAAGCAAACTATCTCCAGAAAAGGTAGTAGTAAAAGAAATATATCCAGTATCATAAGGTAAAACTACCAGTGGGCGCCAACAAACTGTCACGAACCCACTAACAAGCATGCATGTCTGTAAGAAAAGCAGAAAAAATAACTCACAACAGCAAGAGAAAGATTCCCTATAGCTCAAGGGATCACCAGCAACACCACAGCAAATCTAGCCGCCTACCCGGCTACTAATCAGAACCTGAGGCATTCAGAAAAGAGAAGAATACCTCAGCAAGTAAAACAAGAAAATCTGAATTAGGGCATTAAATCAAAATGGAACAGGAGTGTAAGTAAACAAGATAGTAAGAGCAAACACTGTCTAAAGAAGCAAAAGTACACCAAGTACCAAGCAACAACACCAAGCCCTGCTCAAATCCTGCAGAGGCTACAAGGCAAAAGACAAGAAAACTTGCCACTATATGTTGCATTTAACCAGGAAGAAACACCTAAAAATCCTAATTTGCGAGTTAATGGCAGTAGTAAACAAAATGGACCAGAGTTGGTGACCAAAAACAGTCCCCCAAGCCAAACAGTTCCAAAAGAAAATTCACTGTGACAGCACAAAATCACCATAAACCCAGCTCGTACCTGGGATAAAATGGTGACGGCCACAGCAATACCCAGCCCGTACCTGGGACTAAAAAGTGGCGGCCACGGCTCGCACACAAAACATCCCGCTCCTTTAGTGCGTCAAAATACCACTACCTGTCATAACCTACGATTCGGCCATCAAAACAAAGGGAGAACGAAAGGACGACAAGACAACCCCACCTAGGAGGTAAACACTCGGGAAGAAATATAACTGAAAAGAAATTAAATCTCTGCCTACAGGAATCGTCGAACGCAGCTCGACGATTTTCGTCGAGCGCAGGAAAATCGTCGAACTCAGGAAAATCATCGAACGCAGCTTGACGATTTTCATCGAATCACAGGACACGTGAAATCATCGAACTCCATTCAACGATTTGCCTTACGTCGATCACAGGTCACGGGTAAAATCACCGAACGCTGTTCGACGATTTTCCTTTCGTTGAACAAAGGTAACGAGAAAAATCGTCGAACGCCGTTCGACGATTTTCCTTACGCCGAATGCAGGCCACGGGAGAATCGTCGAACTCCGTTCGACGATTTCCGCCGGGCCCTAAACTAAGGCTCATCGTCGAGCTCAGATCGACGATAATCATCGAACCCTTATCGACGATTTCCGTCGATCTGGCTGCATTGAGTGCACAGAAAATCCTACACCTCCAACTTCATTCCCGACCAAACTTCTTAGCCTAACTCAAACCTATTACTGGTAATATAAGTATGAAATCTCACTGCTATTAAATTCTATGGTTGAAAGGCTAGATTATACCCAAATAGAGGTTTAACAGGGAACACTTTGATAAAAAAGAAAACAAACTACAGCAACACGGCCGGGAATTTGAGTTTCAGAAACTGAGAAAAAAATGAAATAAAGAACAAAAAGGAGCATTTCTTGTTTAAGTTCCACAAGATTTTGACGGAAAACAGAGCAAAATAAACATTCTCGGGAAAACATGGATGATTACAGTAAATTGACCATGAAAAGGAGAAGAATAACTTGGTAAGGGTAGGAGCACCACTTGCCTCAAATACCAGCGATTGAACTTGCACAACCCTTCCTCTCTCTATCGGCTCCAGCCGCAACAGCACCTAAATAGGATCTAAGGTTTTAATGGCGGAAAAGGATCAAACTAAAAATTTTGAGTCCCCTAGAAACACCACGAAAATTGAATTTCTTACAGTAGGAATGAAGGTCTAGGTGAGAGCACTCCAAATCCGCTTTCGGAATCGAATTCCGTCCAATAACGCTCCCAGAATCGGTGTCTGAAGGGTAGTAGGGTTGGCGGTTTTCTTCCTCTCGAACAGGCAGCGGTTATTCTTACAAGGAAGGAGACAATGAATAGTCTCGATTTTTTTTTGTCTAAGGCTTTATATGTGATGCATGGATACGTCTTTTCAACCTAACTGCCACCTAAAAGTACTCATTTCAAACTTTATAAATTAATTAATCATTACATCCATTATTATTAATACATCAAAACGACGCAAAAACCAAACCACCCCGGATTCTGACGAAATTCACACCGTGGCTAATTACCTATGCTACAAACGCAACGGCGAAGTCGAAATCAATTTTCCGCGAACAAAACTCGGTTTATCACTACCCGAAGCCAAAACACAAGCATCCCCCGAGAGGCCTCACCGGTCACCAAAGCAGACCCGGCTTGCTAGAGAATCTTGCCAAAAAGACTACAAACAATCCACACAAGGAACCTAAAGAGCTAAGAACACGCTCTAACAAACGGCATCTACTGGAAACACGTCAACGTAATGCCAAACGAGAATTAAATAATCGCAGAAAATCAGGGGCGTTATAGAGGCCGAGGAAGAGAGGAAGTGGAAGTGAGGTTGGCGGCTAGAAGAGGGGAAGAAAGGCCTTGGCCGAATATTTAAGAAGCAGGGGGAAAAGATCTCAAGGAAGATATAGGGATTCAAATTCTTATCATTCATTTTCTATCAAATCCTTCATAACCATGGCTATATATAACCTACACCACTCAATCTCCTCCACTCAAAATTCAAAATGAAACTATGATGGTTATATGCACCCATCATGAAATAAAAACAATACAAAAATTAAATGCATGAAATTAAACACTTTTGATGGTTATAGGCGCCCTCATACATGAAATGAAATAAAAAACTTAAAATAAAAATAGCTAACAGAATAATTGATAGAATATAAAATATATTATTATTTAATTTATAATTATATATTTAATTTAATGGCGGCAGCGTTGGAGAAGAAATATCGTGGTAGAATTTCATCTTCGAGCTTGTGGCAATGATCATCCCAATCCATGAATTCACTATGACGGGGATCAACGACCACATCAGCATCGTCGCCATCAATCCTCCCCTGCTCAAAAGTACTCATCACCGATGAGTTGGTCTGAAAGTACCGGCGCAGGAGAGCATCATCCAAAAGAGACACCTCCGATTCAAGAAGCCAAGAGTCATCGGAGGCCGGACGATCACGCCATCGAATCAAGTAGTGGCAAACATCACCACTTGGAGAGGAGAGCACTACATCTTGGAGTATCCTGTCATACAAAAAGGTGGTCCTGTGGAACCTTGGAAATGCATTAGGCAATATAGGAGAAAAGGTTTCTACATCAACAATCAACGTACCTCCCTTGGAGACCGATGGAGAGAGCGATCCAAAAACAAGCTCACCCCCCAACCCATTAGAAAATGCAGTGGAACTAAACGGACATGCAGATAATTCAAGTGGTGGAGAAACATATGGCGTTAAATCAGAAACATTAAAAATAGGGGAAATACCCCAATCAGTGGGTAACTTCAAAAGATATTTGTTTTCTCCTAATTTCTTTAACATTCGAAAAGGTCCAGCTCACCGATTCGCCAACTTTTCTGTAGTGCTCGAAGGTATCTGTTCAGGGACGAGACAGGCCAAAACTAAATCTTCAACCTTAAAGTGAGACGCTCTTTTATGTAAGTTACCATGAAATTAATACGATGTATATTGTGTGGTTTCGCTTCACTAATGTGCTAATATTAATTATGAGCATGAGAGGCAAAATCCTATGCGAATTGACTTGACCTACAATATGGTTGTAACGAAATCAAGTCAAATGGCTCTGGTGCTTTATATTCTTGCACGATCTCATGCGGAGATAAACTAGCATGTAAGTAACAAGACGCAACTTTATTAAGTAATTTTTTAAAAGTGCGCTTAAGTATCTTACTACTGTGAGGAGTGAAACCATGTGCTACATGATTTAACCCAATTATGAAGGATAAAGGGGTTAAGTTTTGGGGCACGGGAGCCTTATGATCAAAGATGATTTTAATAGACCCCAGACTCGCAGTTTTAATTTTATATTTTAAATACTCACGCTTGGCATGAAGATATGCCAAGGAGAAATGCTCATCACGAACAATAGAGTTGGACGCTCCCGGATGTGAAAGGATGTGCGAGCAATATAACTCATGGGGCCTTTCTATAATCACTAACATGTGGAAATGATGGTCATCAAAAGGCGCTGGTTAAATGTGTGTGATCGGGTGTGGTATATAAGTATGTATATGGGACACCACATCGAGAGACACAATTGCCAAAGAATCAGAATCAGTCATAGTCAAAGACAAAACCAAAGACGGACACGCAAAAAAATGAACTGTCAAAGGTGACACGTAGTCAGATCTACGAGGTGTGGTGAAAAGACCAAATATTAATGCACTCAACTTAGTAATTTGCATACGCTGAGACAATGCCAATGTAGGAACTAATAAAGTGGGTGTCAAACAAAAACTCATACTAGAAATACTGGTACCATGTCCTAAAAAGCCAACTAATGTGGGCAAATAATCAGGAAGAAGGGTAGGCAAAATCAAACCCGGGGTAAAATCTAAATCAGTATTGATTTCACCCAACGGTGACAACAACAAAGAACTCTCATCCGGGTGTACTACAACAGAATCGTATAAAATTACAACTTCCTCGCTTGGAATTTCTTCAAACACACAAGAGACATCATCTGAATCAGAGTCAGTAAGAGTCTCAGAAATTGGCAAAAACAAACCCGTCAGAATTTCTAATTCAATTTGAGATTTAGGAAATGGTGATAACGTCAAATAAATAGTTTTCAGGTTCTCATCGCTAAAATCATCCAAAAATATATGTCCCTCATAAGGTAATTCATCCACAATAACACTTAGGACTTCCTCACTCTCAATCTCCTCAGATAACTCAGATACAATCTCAGTGGATGCAATCGTAGACTCTAACACGAAGGGGATAATATCCTTGAGAGGGCACTCAATACAAGGGTGGACAGACGCAACACTAGCAGTGCAAGTAATAGGTAACATAATACTATCGCAGATCGGAATGTAATCATCTCATACATCGTCTTCTAAATCACTAGGGATTCCCTCACTTTCAGAGTCATCAGACTCGTCGGGCTCTATCATATGTGAAGGAATACTCTCACCTAGGTGGTCATCTTCAGAATCCAGAGATACTATATCCACATCAGAATCCTCAGAGGTATCAGTCACTATCTCAAGGAGCTTAGAGGTTGAGGCTAAAGGAGACGGAGCTCTAGTAGTAACATCTTTTGAGTCCAAGAGATATGATCTATTAGGAATGTTTTCCCTAAAGGTGGGAGTAGGCACACTATAGGTAGGCCGACCTGTTGGGAGAACTAATCTAGCATTAGGTATATAATCATTCCTATAGGCATGTATGAGACTAGTTCCATAACGATACTCACTCACAGGCTTGGTGTTAGTATTACGGAGATAGGCGGGATCAAATTGATCCGAGAGTAGGCTACGCATTGCACGCCAAGTACGTTTATAACTACCAACATGACGTTCTTCGTTGAACCAAAATACCTGGGCTTGACGTATTAACTGCTCTCGGGCGATGTTATATAACACCCCAAAATGAGTAGTGGTCATTGGCGGCTACCGCGCGGCGATAGGTTTATCACATGTGGTAGCCCAGTGATTTAAAAGACCTAGCATTCGGGTTGCCTACCGCGAAGCTAGCACGCCGCGTTAGCCACTCAATGCTTTTGACAACTCACCGCTTTAGACCACTCAATGCTTTCGAGCACTTAACGCCATCAATCAATCATCGAGAATGCTAATGTCAGGCAGCAGAAGTTACCGCGCCGTGCTAACCGATCGACGAAAGTCGAACGGGTTACTGCCAAGCACTAAAATGTTACCGCGGGGACCAAGCTCTGATAGCGGCGCCGACTGGGTAAAGAGGTTACCGCCTATGTTACCGCGTGACGGTAGTAGTTACCGTGCGGCGGTATATTTTGTATAAGAATGGACTTGATATTTTATTCTCATCTTCTCATATCCTTTCTCTGATGTACTTCTAGAGAGGGAATAGGAGGCATGTCTAGGAGCTTGTGTGAGTGTTGATCCAAGATTTGCTTGTGATTGGAATCACGAGTCGATGCTAGATCCGTGGCGAGGAAGTTGTGGCAATCAATTCCATCCAGATCATAGATCACGGTCATGGCTCTGAAGAGATCTTCAAGGGTAACGATCTTCCTTCTTGGACATGTGAAGTCCTACTTTTGTATATGTATGGAATCTTGCACCAGAAGGTGGAATTGTTATGTGAATTTCGTTGGGTCGATACTCGTATTCCCAAGTCAGTTTGCTTATAGATCTAAAAATGTGTAGTACGGAATAGGCATGCTGTGTGAAGCCTATCTGGACAGGTTGGTCTAGATTGGTGATGTTTTCTTTTACGAATGCGAACCAGAGAAGTCTCTACACATAAACGAGTATTTTATGAAGTCTGTGGGTTATGCCTATGAATGGAAGTAATATGAAGTATTGTAGAGGATCTCCAGGAAAATACCTGGGTGAAATCACTGTTTTGGTAATTGTCGATATTGCCGGGCAACAGTGGGTGTCGCTGACGGCGATAGCTTCCAAAGAGCTATTTGTGATGTGAAAGACCAATTTTCTAGCACAGCAGGTTACTATAGTCTTTGGGTTGAGTTTGGGCGCGGAAAGAGAGTTATGTGGATCACGCCAAGCGATTGTGATGAACGCTGGCATTAACTCCCTTTTTTTGTAAAGTCAGTCCTTAGGGGACAATGTGGCTATTGTGAGCTATGAGCTCTTCATGCCGAATGGATAAGGGAGAAGCTGACCCGCGTCACTTGTGGCGATCTGAGCAACGAGTAGGGCTGACCTGACTCCGCGTTATGGTTGTCAACTTGAGTTGCCCAAGTTATTGGGTATTCGTTGTAGCACACAATGAGAGTCTTAGGCCTACGTTCCATTAATACAAAAGTCTCCAGCTATAAGCCGTGGAGCGCAATGCTCAAGTTTGTCGTTGAAATGGTGGTAGGGCCTGAAACTTCGGTACAGCAAATATTGAATGCTGACTGTTGCCTTATTTGCCACCCTCGGGGTGGATTGTCTCTATGCAGGTGTTGGAGAGCCAAGCGGGAAATAACAGGCTGAATCCCATGCTGTTATGTTGTCCCTCGAAGGCTGAATGGAATAGTTTTGTCGTTTTCATGTGTGGTTGGCCTACGTGCCGATGTTTGTAATCCACACCTATGAAGTTTAACTGTAAGGCATTAAGGCCAAACATTTTGTGTATTTTGTAAACATTCCTTGGATATATATAAAGGTGGTTATTTATATATAGTGGACATTCATGATAGTTGAGTTCAATCATAACCCCTAATGCTTCCTCTAGAATGCCCTGAGTTAGGATGCGTGTTGTAGTCTTTGATATTAACATGTAACCTCATCGTGTGTTTGTGGTATATATTGTGGGGCCCCGACCGGACCTTCTATTATGTCATTTAACGGATGATGGTGTTACAATTTGGTATCAACTTGTCCTGGTCTTCTTCCTTCGACTTCGTGGTCGAATTCTTTTGCGGGGTGGCAAGCACGTGTATGTTCGACCCGTTATAACATAAATGAACTCAAGAATGTCCACTTAGGAATGCAAATACACATTATTGGGGAACTTGTGTGTTCCTGGTATTAATTTTTTCAATATTTTAGTTGCTTAATTATTTGATTCATGATTATAGGTGACTAGAGCAAATGACGGGCAGCAAGAACACCAGCATTTGATGGGGATTAATATGCCATCTGCCAACACCTCCTCCTTCGGTAGATACGATCCGGTTGATCGCTGATGTGGTCTTTACAATGATCAAGGACCAACATGAGAGGCATGAACAACCGTCCGTTTTGGTGGGGAATTCAATGCTGGTTGGTGTACTTGAGGAGATGGCAAGGGTAAGAGCATCGGCTCCGCCGTTGAATATGTGTCTGAGTCAAGGAGTATACACGGTCGAGGAATACTTACATGCATTTGTTATACTGAGACAACATGCTGAGTTTGTGTTTGAAACCGAGGAGACTAAGACAAACAGTTTTTATGATGGTCTGCATGAGGAACTAAGAAGTCTATTGGTGGGTCCAAAGTTAATTGGATTTGATGCCTTGGTAATGACTGCAAGGTCGTTGGAAATGGACTTGAATAATTTCAGGGCGAGGCACGGGTTCAATGTGTCGATCTGTGCAAATATGTCGAAATCAAACTCTTACAAGTGGAAGAAGAAATTACATTTATCCACAATCATGGGAACAAAGAAAAGGTGTGGTCCCTATGTTTGCTTTTCATATGGTAAGGTAGGACATCGTGTCCGAGAATGTCGTGGTGATGCACCAAGGACAACAAAAGCTAAGGTTGGAGCAGTTGCAGGGCGAACTCAACACATGTGCTACTTGTGTGGCGAAGAGGGACATAATGCCTGAGAATGTCAAAGTGGACCTTAGACAACACCAAACAAGAAGGTAATGTTGATGTATGTACATAAATAACTGTAATGATGTATCGTATGGTTCCTAGTAATGAACGATTTATACAATAATAATCAAGAAGTCGTTTTCTTATGGCTTAATATATGCCTTGTGTGCTTATTTTGGTACCACAAATACGAGTGGAATGACATGGTCGTAATGAAAAGAGTGTATATGGAGGTAGAAAATGATATGGTAAGATTTCATTATGAGGTCATATCAGGACGTAGGAGAGTCTGTGCTGAAAATCATTGTGTTTGATGTGATCATAGGTATGGTCTATCTCTTTGAGCAGTGTACCAGTATATATCACAACTTCACGGAAGTTGCACTGGGAAAGATCACCGAACGAGGGACTAAGTTCGCTTGTTTGGCTATGCATGAAGTAATTCTTCATGCCTATAGTGACCTTTAGGCCGAAGCTCGGTTGAGTGACACTCCTATTGTGTTGGCTTATACAGATATGTTTCTGAATAACCTCCAAGGGTGATGCCCCTCGGGAGACCAACTACACTATTGCGGAGGTGCCAGGTATGAATCTTGTATCCCGCTTGCCCTATTGAGTAGTGCCAAAGGAAATTGAGGAACTAAAAGTACAACTATAAGAGTTGTTGGAACTAGGGTATATATGCACAAGTATGTCACCTTGGACCACACCTATTCTCTTTGTGAAAATGAAGGACGGTAGCTTACGATTGTGCATCGACTATCGCGAGTTGAATGAGCTGACAGATAAGAACAAGTATCCAATACCTCGTGTTGATGTCTTATTTGATCAGCTAGTGGGATCAACCATCTATTCGAAACTGGACTTGATGTCAGGTTACTACCAGTTGAGTATTCGGGAATGTGACATTCCTAAGACAGCATTTGGAACATGCTACTGTCACTATGAGTTCACAGTAATATCGTTTGGGCTAACAAATGCGCCATCGGTGTTCATGGACTTAGTGCATCGAACATTTCGAGAGTACTTGGATTTGTTTGTAATTATTTTCATCGATGACATTCTAATGTACTCTCAGTCGGAAGAAGATCATGCGAACCATTTACGAATGGTGTTTCACACCCTGAGGAGAAACAAGCTCTACGTCAAGTTCTCAAAGTGTGAGTTTTGGCTGTCGTTAGTGGTCTTTTTGCCATGTGGTTAGTGGAGAGGGCATTGTCGTGGATCTGTCAAAGATAAAAGCAATATGGGAGTGGCCAGTGTTGTCTTTTGTGGCCGAAATTAGGAGTTTCCTTGGACTGGTAGGTTACTATCGACATTTTGTAGAAAGCTTCTTACGGATTACTTTGCCTCTTACCACATTAACGGGGAAGGATCAGAAGTTCATTTGGACGACAGACTGCGCATGAGCTTTTGAAGAGCTGAAGAGTCGCTTGACCACGACGCCAATCTTTACGTCGCCATGTGGTGCGGACGGCTTTAAAATTTATAGAGATGAATCAGGGAGTGGCTTAGCTGCGCTATTCTTTAGTTTGGAAAGCCGTTCGCTTATGGCTCACGCTAGTTGATAGTGCATAAGCGGAACTATCTCGTCCATGACTTGGAGTTGGCAGCGGTGATTTTCACACTTAAACTATGTCGTCATGATTTAGATGGCGTGAAGGAGGATATATATTCACAGACCATAAGAGCCTAAAGTTCTTGTTGGATCAGAAGGCTCTCAACATGAGAAAACGTAGGTGAAGGGAGTGCCTCAGGGACTACACCTTCTAGATTCATTATACTCCAGGGAAGGGAAACGTCGTCGTAGATGCCTTGAGTTGTAGGACTCCTACAAAGGCAACTTGGTTGTAGTGGTATGATGAGCGTCTGATCCAGGAGTTGGAAGCGTTAAAGATTTCTTGTGTTGACAAGAATTTCATAACAAATGTGTGCTTGGCCTGGACGGAGGTATAGTATGACCTTGCGGATGGTCGTTTGTGTGTCCCAAGTATGTGTAAGTTAAGAGACGAATTGATGTATGAAGCTCATTTTATGAAGTATTCAATTCACCCAGGGAGCACAAAAATGTATAAAGACATGAAAGAGCTGTTCTGGTGGCCAGGCATGAATAAAGACGACACTTTATGTGGCTAAATGTCAGACTTGTGCCTTAGTGAAAGGGGAATGACAGAAGCCTGGAGGTTTCTTGGAGTCGCTACCTATTTTGGAATGGAAGTTTGATGACTTTCGATGGATTTCATGCCCGGTTTGTCGAGATTACAATGCAGGAAAGATTCTATTTGAGTGATCGTGTACCGGTTGATTAAGGTGGCTCACTTTATTCCGAATAAGAGGGACGACTTAATGGAAATATTGAATAAACTTTACGTCGAGCAAATCGTATGATTGCACGGTGTGCCCCGTAACATCGTTTTTCGTGATGGGCGCTTCACTTCGAATGATTGGAGGCTAAGCCATCAGTTGTTGGGGACAAAGTTAATATTCAATACGGCCTTTCATCCACAAACGGAAGGCTAAACTGAAAGGACCAACAGAATAATGGAAGATATGCTCTGAATGTGCGCCTTATATTTCGGGAAGAGATGGGAAGATCATCTCTATCTGATAGAGTTCGCCTACAATAATAACTATCAAGCTAGTTTAAAGATGGTGCCTTTTGAAGCTTTGTATGGTCGGAAGTGCTGTACACTGTTAGCTTGGGAGAAAATAGGCGAATCTAAGTTGTATAATCATAAGGAAGTCGAAGAGGCTAATTTAACAATACGCTCTATTAGGACAAGGCTATTGATTGTCCAAGAGCGGCAGGCAAAGTATTACAACGCCAAACACCGTCATATGGAGTTTGCGGTAGGCGATTGGGTATATTTAAAGATCAATCCATTCAAAGGCGTATCTAGGATTCGACTCTTCAAAAAGCTGAGTCTGAGGTATCTTGGCCCATTTGAAGTGGTGGAACGAGTTGGAGAAGCTGCCTATCGGCTAGCTCTTTTGGCAGAATTGAGTGGGTTGTATGATGTGTTTCACATATAAGTGCTTCGAAAAGCCGTGAAGGACCCAACTCATGTGATTGCGAATGATCGTGTACCGGTCGAATCCGGTCTAACGACAAAGGTTAGGCCCATTTGGATCGAGTATTTGGTAGTTAAAAAGTTGCGGAACAAGACAATAGGGATGGTCAAATTCTGGTGGGACAATTATGGCCACGAAGAGCTAACATGGAAACATGACCAGACAATGCATCATGAATATCCCGAGTTGTTTGTATAAATTGTTATAATATTATTAGTATGAAAAATACGTTGTTGTAACTTTTAATTTGTTGTCTTCCTTATAACTGTCTGTAAATTTCGGGTCGAAATTTCTGTAAGAAGGGGAGGATTGTAACACCCCAAAATGAGTAGTTGTCATTGGAGGCTACCCCGCGGTGATAGGTGTTTGGTCTTTGATCCCAATTTCTCAAATTTGTAAGAAGTCAAATGGATCAATGACATAAACACATAATGTATTTGATGTGTGCTTTAGTTCATGCATGCAGGTAGTCTATGATTAGACAGGTGAAGAAATGAGTTAAGTAGTAAACTCAGATTTCGTCGAACTCAGCTCACAGTTCGTCGAGCTCAGCTTACAGATCGTCGAGCTCAGGTCGACATTCCTCAAGAGCTAAATTCAAGTGCTCCGAATTCAAAGTTCGTCGAGCTCAACTCACAGTTCATCGAACTCAACTCACTAGTCATCGAGCTCAGGTCAACATTCTTTGAGATAAGCACAAGAGATCAGGTTTCAAATTGTGTCAAGCTCAGCTTGAAGTTTGTCGAGCTCAGTTTACAAATCATCAAACTCTGTACAACACTTGTTAAGCTAAAGCCAAAAAAATCAACTAAGGCAAAAAGTGCTAAGACCGCTGAGACGATTAAAGTTCGTCGAGCTCATCCCACAGATCATCGAACGCAGTTAAAGCCAGAAAATTTGTCTAAGGCAAAAGCGCTGAGACTGCTGAGAAGAAGGCGTTGGGTAACGCCCCGAAACTCAAAAGAGCGACGGGAGGCGTTCCGGGCCAAATTTGGAATTTGACAGGAGGTACACGTCCTGGGACACGGGTGTTTCCCAGGGCATGTCGTGTTGGGTTCGACGATTTGGCCGAGAGGTCGACGAAATTAGGTTCGACGATCGTCGAGCAGCAAACACGGCCCTGGACACGGGCGTGTCTCAGGGCGTGTCGGGGTAGTTCAATGTTGGCAAATCGTTCATGCAGAAATCTGGGTTCGACGATCGTCGAGCAGCGCTTGACGATCTCGTAACAATTCTACGGTCGACGATCTGTCGTTAGTCTGCGGTCAACGATTGTGCCGTGGGTTCGACGATCGGGTTGTGTGTTCGACGATCGAGCCATGGGTTCGACGATCGGGCCGTGGGTTTGATGATCGGGCCAGCGATCTCCGTTCGACGATTTGGCTGCGTTCGATGATTTGGCCAGAGTGCTGCGTTCGACGATCTGGCAGTAGTCGACGATCTTGGTTCGACGTTCGTCGAGCGTGGGGCGGATTGAGGTGTGTTTGACTCGGTCGACGCGGAGTGTCGAAGCAGGGGTTTTTGGCGGGAGTTGACTAAATGTTCCGACATGGTTCTGACGCGGACGTGTCCTGCTCCTATTGGTGTACCATGCGGTGCATAGCCCATTTGTCCAGGTCAGACCTAGATCGTGTCATGCATTTTGCTTTTGTGGGATCTGACGGCTGTGGTTATCCCTAAGAGGTTATACCCGAGAGAAGGGTTTCAAAACCATTATTTTTTTGCCATGAGTTCTCTGTCTAAATTTTAGAGAGAAGGGAAAGCAAAGGAGGAAGAATAAGTCTAGATCCAGTCTTTGGAGGAGTTTTAGAGCTCCAAATCGCGAGCCGACTTCGGATCTACGAAGGCAAGGAGATTGCGGTGCTTTTCATCCGCTTACATTTCCATGGTGCCAAGGAAGAACGCTAGGGTAACGATTCTCTACTTGAGCATGTGAAACTCTCCTTCTTTTGCATAGGAAGCCCGCTCTCGCGAGTTTGCGGTGAGTTGGAGGCATTCCTTCGGGTAGATATGTGAAGTCCCCATTGTGTAGAGTCTGTAATCGAGAACGGATATAGGCATGATGTGTGAAGCCAATCCGGACATGTTGGTCTGGATCGGTGATGTTGCATTGCATAAATGTCGGAGAAGACTCCGTGCGAATGTTTGTTTTTCGGGTTTTCTACGTGGTAGATTGCAACAGGGAGCCTTTGGGATTAACCCTAAGGTGCACCCAGAAAACTGGGAGGATGCGTGCTCTTGCCAACTTGGTGGCCTGGGAGCCAACTTGAGCATAACCGGGTTATGTGAAGTATGTAACGGAAATGGGACTCGGGAGAAGTTTGACCCGCATATATGGCTTAAATTGTTGTTGCGATGTGAGTACGGGTTAGGCGGAATCGTACCCATTCTATGTCATTCGGTTAGATCCGTTGGCATAGATGAGGGTCTTCGGCGGTCTATGGCTTAGATTGACGTGACCCATACCAAGAAGACAAAATCCTCATAGTGTGGCCGTCAAAGTGGCGGTGGTGAGTCCGGAATGTCTATGGCTTAAATTGACGTGACATTGGCCGGTTCACAGAGAATGTGCCCTGAGTGCACGGGGTGTGTGGTCGTGTGTGCCTATGCCTGTGATGTAGTGATATTACTATATTGCTTGATTATACTAATAAAATGTAGGGAAGGAGCATCGCCGTACCGAATTGGGGGCGGGGTCGTTATAATTTGGTCAGCATTGCTGACCGTTGCTTTTGTTTGCCACCGTGTGGTGGTTTGTTGCTTGCAGGTGCTGCTGGACCAAACCGTCAATAGTGGGCTAAAGCCCAAATTGCGAAGCCGGCCCTCGAAGGCCTAATTGGAGTGTTTACTTGCTTTTGTTCATGTATAATCGGCCTGCGTGTCGTGGTATGGAAAACATGTAATAAGAGTAAACCATTTGTAAGGCCTTAAATCCAGTACATATGTATGTACTTAATTCCTTTTTGGCTTGTTAGTGGACATTCATGCTTGTTGTTGGGTTCTTTTTATTGCAACTATTTAAACTGCTTCCGCTACAATGCTTTGTGTAGGACGTTGTGATTGGTTGGATGGTTTCCATTGAGTAACCACCCGGTCTGTCTGTGGTATATGGTGTCGGGCCCCAGCCAGACCTACTGCTATATGTTATGTGACAGATAGGGGGTGTTACACATTGAGACCGCTGAGACAGTTGAGATAGCTGAGAAGATAGCATTGAGATCGCTGAGACAATAGAGACAAAATTGGCTGGATTTCTCTAAGTCCAGAAGCTTTGAGTGAAGCAGATTCACTCAACTCTTCTAATAAAGTAGAAAATGCTGAGACTGTTAAGAGGTAAACAGCTGAGACAAAACTAGCTGGATTTTTTCTAAGTCTAGAGCGTTGAGTGAAGCAGGTTCACTCAACGCTTCTAATAAAGAAGGAAGTGCTGAGACAGTTAAAAGCAAGAACTGCTGAGACAGCTGTGAAGATACCACTGAGACAGAAACTTGTCTCAGCTAAAGAGAAGAAAGCACTGAGACAAAGGCATGTCTCAGCTAATAATGAAAATCCACTAAGACTGCTGAGACAAAACCGCTGAGACAATGCCAGGGAATTTTCTAAGTCCAGAAGCGCTGAGAGCCAAGGCTGATGGCGTTGAGTGTCTTAACATCACTCAATGCTTGATGGAATTTTGGAAAATTTTCTAAGTCTAGATGTTGATGACCACTACTGACGTCATCAAAGTCAAAATTACAGGAAGCCAGTGCGGGAAAGCTGCTGCAGCGCCAAAATATGTTTGGTCCCTTTCTGATGGAAATGGTGCTCACCAATCCTTGGTGGTCCCACATTCTATTGTGTCGTTGTTTCAAATCAACGTATATAAAAAGGAAATTGTAAAGGGATTATGGTTAACGAATACACAAGGATCAAACGTAGAAAATATAGAAAGAAAAATTGAAAGAGGCGGCTGGACATTTTCTTCCCATCAAGCTTGAAAGCCAAAGTCCAGCCAAGTTAGCCTGAAGGCAAAGAAAGATAGCTGAAGTACTTCAAAGTTCAGCAAGTTTTTCTCATCAGAACAGTATAGTTGATTCATCTCTTTAATAAGTTGGTAGCTTCTTATCTGTGCAGCAGAAAAGTATGAGCTATAGAAGAAGACTGATTCCTTCTACATCAAGAGGGTTGGACTGATATCTGCTCAGTCCAGAAAAGTTGACTCAGAGATACTACTCTGAGTTAGTTTTTTTTTTGTTTTTCTTATACAATTTGTATTAACATTCTGTAGGATTCAGTAAATCTGAATCTGTGTGTTGGGAATTTTGTGCCGGAGGTAGGTGACAAATTTGTCACTAAGGTAGGTGCCCTGTTGGGGTACTAAGGTAGGATCCAAGTATGGATCTGAGCTATAGGGCTTTATTGCCTGAGGTAAGAGAGTGTTGCTCTCTGAGATAGGATCCAAGTGTAGAACTGAGGTTGGGCTGTCCTCCCATCCAGAGTGTATGGCCTTCTGTCAGAGGTAGGTGACTGGATAGTCACTGAGCTGTAGGTGACAGGTGTGTCACTAAGTTGTAGGCCTTTATTGTTGTATGGAGACCAGGCGGTCTGGCTGTCTGATTCTGGCGGTTTAGAGACCACGCGATCTGTCGGTCTTTCTCCTGCGGTTTGATGGCTAGATTATGGCTGTGGTTATCTGGGCGGTCTGATGGTCTGTCTCAGGCGGCTTAGTGACAGGGCGGTCTGGCGGTCTCTTATGGCGACTTGTTCCCTGTCTCTTGTGGTGGCCGGGAAGTTAGCCTTTTCATCTAACCGCACGGCCTGTTTGGCTTGTTTTTTTATGTTAAACCACTTACACCTGTAATTATTTAGTCCCACAGTACATAATTGTAATCTCTCTCATCTCATCCATTCTATAAAAGGGAGGCTATACCTTTGTAATAGATACCTTTTTTGGATAATAAAGTTTACATTACTCCAAATTTTTGGTCTGCTCTTTTCTGTTCGCACAAGGTATCAGAGCAGTTAATCTTTTCCTCCTGATTCTATGAGCTTCCTCTTTCCGCGTGACCTGTCCGCGCGGCTTGCTCCTTCTTGTGACTTGTTTGCGACTTGTTTCCTCCGCGCGACTTGTTTGTATAGTCGCTGCCATTGTTTGTGACTTGTTTGTCTCCGCTTGGTCGCTTCCCTTTGTGTACGCAGCCTGTCTCTTTCTTTGTTTCCGCGACATGTTTTCGCGGTTTCTTTGCCTCTTCTCTCCTCGTGATCTCCCTTTCTTCGTGCGGTCAGTTTTTGTTCGTACAGTCGCTGCTCTGTTCGCACTACCTATTTGCCTTTCTCGCGTACTCCTCCCAGTTCGCGTGGTCTTCTCTTTCTCCTGTTCGCACGACCTTCTCTCTACTCGTGCGACTTCGTTCCCTCTGCTTTGCTCTGCTTCTTGGCTACAACCTTCCTTGCCGCTCGTCATGCATATTGTTCGCTTGGCTTGGTGTTTCTTCCCTTGGCGTCGCGACCTTTTTCTTTCTGACTAATGTTTGATCGCGCGGCCTCCAGTTTGATCACGCGGCCTCTCTTCTATGGCCTCCACCTCCACCATGCAGTCCGCCTCAGTGGTCACATCTTCTGGTAGTGCCCATGTTGTTACTCACGGTAGATGGTTGATTTACTCTGGTGCTACCAATCATATAACAGACAATCCTCGGCATTTTTCTCTTCTAGAAACACATGATCGGTTGCCTTCGGTCAATTTTTTACGGACGGCTCTTCCTCACCGGTTAATGGGACAGGAGTGGTTCAAGTCACTTCTTCTCTTCGCCTGGCAAATACCCTCTATGTGACCAAGTTCCCTTGCAATTTATTATCGGTTACTTCTCTATGCAAGCAACTACGATGTTCCGTCACATTCACTCCTACTTCTTGTTCTTTTCAGGATCCGGACTCCCAATGGACGATTACTACTAGAACTGAGAGCGGCGGCCTCTACTTCCTCGACAACATTTCTGCTTTATCCTCCTTCTCCTCCTCCTCCTCTATAGATCTTCTCCAATGGCATGTTTGCCTTGGACATGCTCCTCCCAGGCTTCTGCGCCAGCTTCTGCCCCACCTCCCTCCTCATCATCCTCCTCTAAACTGTGATGCATGTCAGATCGGCAAGCATCACTGCTCATCCTTCCCACCAACGCAAAGTCGTGACTCTTCCCATCCGTTCGACCTCATTCACTCTAACGTTTGGGGTCCTGCTCATACCCTCACCATAGGTCAGTGTAGTTCATATTTTGTCACATTTATTGATGATTTTTCTAGGTGTACGTGGGTGTATCTTTTAAAGGATCGCTCTGAACTATTCTCTGTTTGGATATTATTTTATTATATGATTAAGACTCAGTTTGATACGTCTATTAAAATCCTTCGTTCTGACAATGCTAAGGAGTATCTTAGCCATGATTTCTCTTCTTTTTGTATGCACCATAGTGTTATTCATCAAACTAGCTGTATCAGCACCTCATAAAAAAATGGGGCGGCAGAACGCAAAAATCGTCACCTCCTTGATGTCGCTCGCACTCTGCTGACCCAATTGCATGTTACTTGCTCCTATTGGGGCTACGCTATCCTCCTCTCCTGTTATCTCATCAATAGCATTCCCTCTATAGTTCTCCATGGTGCCACCCCATTCTTCTTTCTTTATCCAAATAAGAATCTGTTTCCTCTTACTCTGCGCATCTTTGGGTGCACCGCCTTCGTGCACTCTCCTGCTGCCACCCGTCACAAATTGTCACCATGGGCCACTAAATGTGTCTTTTTAGGGTACTCTACCACTGAGAAAGGTTATTTATGCTTTGACCGCGTTACCCCCAAGCAGTTTGTCTCTGCGGATGTCACCTTCTTTGAAAATGTAGCTTACTTCTCTCCCGCTTCCTCCTCTACTTCTGCTGATCCTACTTCTCATACCCACCCATCCATTCCCTCTGCTCCTACTAACGTTCCGCCACCTCCACCATCTCCACCATCTCCACCCTCTCCTCCGCCATGTCCTCCTCCCGCAATATCTCCCTCCTCTCCGCAGCCGCCTCTCTCTACTCCTGGGCCAGGTCTCTCCACCACGGATGCTCCGGATACTGAGGAACCCACGGACCTGGATCCCCCCCATTGCTCTTCGCAAAGGGGTTCGGGCATGTACCCAACAACCGCTTGCTGCAGTTGGTTCCTATCATTATCTTACTCCTTCTCGCAAAGCTTTTGCCCTAGATATCTCGGCCACTACCACCCCCCGTTCCTACCAGGAGGCCCTTACTATTCCTCATTGGAAAGCTGCCATGATGAGGAGATTGCTACTCTCGCTGAACGGGGTACCTGGACCCTGGTTCCTCCTCCTTTCGGCATAGATGTTGTTGGCTGTCGCTGGGTCTTTGTGGTGAAGTTCCTCCCCGATGGCAGTATGGATCATTACAAGGATCGACTTATTGCCAAGGGTTTTACCCAAACTTATGACGTTGATTACTTTGAAACTTTCTCTCCAGTTGCTCGTCTCAGTACTATTAGGGTCCTTCTCTCTGTGGCTGTCAATAGGGATTGACCCATTTCACAGCTGGATGTCAAGAATATCTTTCTTTATGGGGATCTTCAGGAATATGTTTACATGTAGCAACCTCCAGGGTATGTTGCTCAGGGGGATACACAGGTTTGCAGGCTCAAGAAGGCTATCTATGGCCTAAAACAAAGTACTCGAGCTTGGTTTGACAAGTTTAGCGGGATTGTGGCGGTCGTAGGTTTTACGAGAAGTTCTGCTGATCACTCCCTATTTACTCGTAAAACTTCTCTTAATATATTGGTGCTTGCAGTATATGTGGATGATATTCTTCTTACTGGAGATGACCAAGCTGGGATAATCCTGACAAAGAAGTATCTTTGGCAACACCTGGTTTCAAAGGATATGTGCTCTCCAAAATACTTTCTGGGGATAGAAATTTCTCGGAAGCCCGATTCTCTTGTCCTCTCCCAACGGAAGTACGCTCTTGACATATTAAAAGAGACAGAGTTGACTGAGGCTAAACCTGCCTGATGTACCTTGGCAACTGGGGAAGATAAAACATGGACGGATGACTCTCCTCTTCTTTCTGATGTTATAAGGTACAGACGTCTGGTTGGTAAACTCATATATCTCACAGTGTCCAGACCCAATATTGCTTCTGTTATAGGAAAGGTTAGGCAATTCATGCAAGCTCCTAGGGAGTGTCATCTACAGTCTGCTGTGAGGATATTGGAGTATACTAAATTAGCTCCTAGGAAAGGACTTCTCTTTCAGAAGAATGGACATTTGAGTATTGAAGCGTACTCAGATTCAAGCTATGCTGATGACAAAGGAGACCGCAAATCAACATCGGGCCTTTGCACCTTTGTGGGAGGAAATCTTGTGAGCTGGAAGAGCAAGAAACAGTCTATCGTCTCCAGGTCCAGCGCTGAAGCAGAATATCGAAGTATGGTGTCGACCATATGTGAACTGAAGTGGTTACAGGCTCTCATGCTTCACTTAGGAGAGGTCTACAATCATCCTCTACCTATGTTTTGTGACAACAAGGCCTTTATATACATCTCCAGAAATCCGGTCTTACATGAGAGAACAAAGCACATTAAAGTTGACTGTCACTTTATTCAGGAAGAGATTTTGATGAAACAAATTTGTACTACATTCGTCACCTCCGAAAAAGAGCTGGCAGATATTTTCACCAAGCCGGTGTCCGCCTCCTTTCTTCACATTTGTGACAAGCTGGACATGATCGCTTATATGACTACTCGAATAATTTACTTAAAACTTTCTGGAGAAGAAATTCTGTTAACATGAGAATGAGAAGAGATCTACTCGAGTAGTTTTCTTAACTACTCAAGAGCTATAATGTGGCTACTCGAGAGCTAATACATTTACTTGAGTACTTATAGTCTTACTCGAGTATTGACTAAGTATTTCACTCGAGTATGTAGGTATCTACTCGAGTAAAGTACTTAGCAAAATTATTTCAACAGAATTTTCTTCTTCTTTGGTGAATACAGCAACAAGCCTTTCTCCAATTAGTCGTAGTGCTTGAATATGAAGTGTATCCCAATAAAGAGGCCACACATGAGTCAACACCATTGATCACACAATGAGGGATTACATTTTATGGTCCTGTGTTTGGTGACCATTGTATACTGATATTGGTCTACACTTGACATTAGAATCCTGCAAACACATAACTTAAACAAAGCATCAAATACAACTTAATTCATCTTAGTTCAAGGGTGACTTCATCAAATCTAGGTTAATGTGGATACAATACCCAACAATCTCCCCCTATTTGTAGAATTCAGAACCCTTTATACTAACGTGAATTATATATATAAAAAGAGCTAAACATGTAAATAGATAAATCAGTATAAGCAAGCATAAGGCTATAATCAAGATTATATGACCAAAATTGAGAATTATATAAATGTGATTGTCCAAAATATCATTTCTATGAAAATCATTTCCACACTCTCATAATCCTTAATGCTTCAACTTAGTGATGATGCTTGCCTTTCCTCTCTAGGTGTCTCCTTTGGTAGTTAAATGGCTTGGGATAGTACTTTGGTGGCTTTGGAGGGGTAGCAGGGTTTTTTCCTTCCAAATTCTCTATCATAAAGCCTTCTCTTTGTCATAGACTTCTCATATAATTCCCATTCCTGGGAGCTGTAATGTTCATTCCTGCTTTCATTGTAATTCATAACCACTTTGAGAGTATCTAAAATAAGAGATTTTGAAGCTGAAGACCAGATCTCTGCAAACTCAGGAGCTTTTCTCTTTTCTGTATCTAGAACTGGGATAGACCTACTGGCTGAGGCACCATCACCATATTTTCTCTTCTTCTTAGAAGTGATGATCTCAGGAGGAGCTTGGAGGAATATATCTGTTGGGTCTGCCTCCCAAACTTGAGCATATAAATCAGGAGGAGGACCATCATGGCCTTCAAGTCTGGGAGAAAAGGTAGGTTGAGGATCTTGAACTGGACCAGCAGCAGCTAAGGGGTTTAGGTGGTGAGGAATGATGTTTGGATCAACTGGGAATTCTGGAAGAATCTGATTGTGCATCCAAACAACTGTGTCATAGGTATAGAACTTGACACTCTGAATTTGTCATAGCACATCATCATGGATCTCTTTCATCTTGGCTTCCCATTGAGTCTGCCTTAGTGTATCTGATTTCTCAAAATATTCTTTCACTAAACTCTCCCCCTTTCTGGCTTCTACAGTCAGTTTATTGATGGCATCATCTTTGAAGATTCCAACTTCTTCACAAATATTCAAGCTTTGGCTCTCTTATCCAATTCTATTTGGTTACCTGCAAGAGTCACACCTTACTCCATGACTTGACCAACACTAGTAATAGTGTGATCTAGAGCCTTTCCACCAATTTGGAAGAGGTGTCTGAGTTGATCTGTATTATGCTGGATCTCAGCAAATCCCCTGCTCATCTCAATCTCGAGAGTAGTAACTTTGTCAGTAACAACTTTGAGAGAAGCATCAAAATATGTCCTTTGTTCTTGAAGCAGAAGTGCAAACTGATTCATCAGATCACTAGAAGGAGCAGCAGCAGCAGGTGGAGCAACAGAAGAGGGAACAAGAAGAGGATGAGTAACCCATGGAGCTATCTCTGTAATTACTATAGAGCTCTCAGCTCTTGTAGTATGAATCAGGGCATCCCCTTCATCAGTGACCATGGGGATGGAGAAGTCCAAGGATCTTAGTGGAGCTTCAGCTGGTTCAGGAGATTGCTCATCAGAAATGAAGATGGTGTCATCCTGATTTTGGTGTGTAGCAGGAGACTGAATGGAGAGGTTGTATGTGATGGAGAGGGTACTGGGGTGGATGGTTGGGAACTTCAGTAGTTGATTCTTTGGGAAGAGGGTAAAGGGGTACATCTGTAGTCAGTTCTTCAATCATCTCACTGATTTCTACTTCTGTGGATAGGAGGGTTTCTTGAAGTTGGGATTCAGAAGGAATTTGTTCAGGAGTCTGAGGTGGAGGAGATGTAGGAATCCTTTATGGAACAGAAGGAGCATGTTCCCCCTCAACAGTTGCACCAAAGGAGCTGACAACTTGAAGTGGAGAGGGAGATGGGGTCATGTGCTCTGTATCTGGAAGCACTTGAGCTTTGGAAGCTTGAACTTGATTCTGTAACTTCAAATCCCATCTCTAAATTGATGAGATAGAGACTTTCTTCATGTGATGGAGGACTGTTCCTTTGGAGAAGCTGAAGATTTCTGGATTGATTTCATGGAGGAGGAGAGAAATTATCCTGGCATAACTGGGAGCCTTAATACTGTCCTTTATCTTGTCCAAAATCATCATCCCAAACTGAACTTTCTTCCTGCAGATTATTGCTTCCATGATGTCAAAGAAAGAGAGAGAGATCCCTTATGGAATTTGTCTTGCATTGAAGAACTTTGCCTATGATATCCACTAACAGCTTCCCTTCTAGGTTCATGTCAGACCTCTTGATGTATTGGACCTCTGGAGAAAGTCCACAGAACATACAGGTCCAGTCAGATTCATCAGGACCAAGATGATCTTCTTCATCAACAAATAGCAGTCGGAGAAGTTGGGAAACAGAGATCTTGGTGAATTTGATTTTGATTCCTCTGACTCTGGACTTGAGGATTGTACCATGGCTCTTGACTTTGACATTTTTGAAGAACTATGCAACTTATGGAAACAGGATTTTACATGTCTCCTGGAGAACGGAGGTGAGGCCGGTGATGTCAAGAAGTATCAGAAGGTTTCTGAAATCATCTGAAATTTTGGCTATACCGGCGACAACCATTTCTGAACCGATTCCAATCTTCGAGGAAGAGGACATGATCCAGAAAGAGGAGAAAAATATACGGAGGGGAGGAAGATGACGCGGGCTCTAAAACTTCTTGGCGTAAGATGAACCGTCTGTCGGCTTACTCGAGAGAGGGAAGTTGATTCGTGTAGAAAATGATTTTGTAACTTCTGATTTATATAACCCTAGGTTTATGTCTAAGTAAGAGATATATAATGCAAACATACCTGGGAGAGGGCGGCATAAGCCTCGGGTTGTGAATAAATAAATTTGAATCAAGGAACAAAGCTTGTCTGTCAGATACTCGAGAGACTTGGCAGTACTCGAGTGAAGATATGGAGGTACTCGAGTATAGACTGCGGAAAGTACTTGAGTGATGTCTTGAAGTACTCGAGTGGATATATTAAAGTACTCGATTAGTTATACTGAAGTACTCGAGTGAAGCTCTATTACTCGAGTAAGTCATTCTGTTACTCGAGTAGGTTACTCGAGTGGCTGATAAGGTACTCGAGTAGGTCAAGTGGATTACTCGAGTAGGTCATTTTCTTACTCGTGTAGTTTGCTTCTTACTCGAGTCAAAGAGTTAGAAATTTGTAGAATTCCAACTTTTAACTGATTCTTGTTCTCTGAGCCTTCTTATGAGTCCACCTTCTCTAATCTTCTTTATTGAGCATTCTAAGTTCTGTTTTGAAGAACGAGAACTTGGTCTCATCCAGCGGCTTCGTGAAAATGTCTGCAACCTGCCTATCTGTAGAGACATACTGTAGATCTATATCCCCATGCTCCACATGCTCTCGGATGAAGTGATGCCTCAGCTCTATGTGTTTTGTCCGACTGTGCGAGACTGGGTTGTTGGCTATTGCAATTGCGCTGGAAGAGTCGTAAAATAATGGAATGTTCTGGAACTTCATATTATAATCTTCAAATTGATTCTTTATCCACAACAACTGTGCACAGCAACTGCCTGCAGAGATATACTCTGACTTAACTGTTGATATTGCAACACAGTTCTTCTTCTTGCTACTCCAGGAGATAAGCCTTCTTCCAAGAAATTGGCAAGTCCCGGAAGTGCTTTTCCTGTCGTCTTTGCTACCTGCAAAATCTGCATCTGAAAAACCAATTAGCTCGCTATCATTACTTCTTGGGTACCATAAGCCAAGATTTGGTGTACCTTTAAGGTATCTCAAAATCCGATTTGGATCAGCGTAGTGAGATTCCTTAGAGTTCACCTGAAATATAGCACATACACATATTGAAAACATTATATCAGGTCTACTGGAAGTAAGGTAGAGCAAGGATCCAATTATGCTTCTGTACTTGGTTTCATTAAAAGGTTTCCCTTTCTCATCCTTGTTCAGAGACACAGATGAACCCATTGGAGTCCTCATAGAGGTTGCGTTCTCCATTCCGAATTTCTTAATTAGCTCTTTGGTTAACTTAGTTTGCGAGATAAAAATTACATCTTCAGATTGTTTCACCTGAAGCCCTAAGAAATACTTCAGCTCGCCCATACTGCTCATTTCGAACTTCCCTTGCATAAGTTTTGAAAACTTCTTGCAGAGGTTGTCATCAGTAGAGACAAAAATAATGTCATCGACATAGATTTGCAATAGCAAAATCATGTCTTTTATTTCCCTATGAAATAATATTTTATCTATCTTTCCCCTTGTGAACTTGCTCTCAAGTAAAAAGCTAGATAACGTCTCATACCAAGCTCGAGGATCATGTTTCAGACCATATAAAGCTTTATGCAATAAGTAAACATAATCAGGGAAGTTAGAATCAAGGAAACCTGGAGGTTGTTTCACATATACCTCTTCCTTTATGTCACCATTAAGGAAGGCAGACTTCACGTCCATCTGATAGATGGTGAAGCCTTTGAGTGCAGCATATGCTAAGAATAACCTGATGGCCTCCAACCTTGCCACTGGAGCGTACGACTGGTCGAAGTTGATTCCTTCGTCTTGACGATATCCTTTAGCGACGTGTCTGGCCTTGTCCTTTATGATTGTTCCATCATCGTCCATCTTGTTCCTGTAGACCCATTTTGTCCCGATGACATTCTTTCCTTTGGGTCTTGGAACAAGTTTCCATACTTGACAGCATTTGAACTGATTTAGATCTTCTTCCATCGCCATTATCCAAGATGCGTCTGAGTTCGCTTCCTCAAACTTCTTTGGTTCAACCTGTGAGAGAAAACTTAAATATAAATTCTCGTTAGTTGTACCTCTATGAGTTCTGACACCATCCCTGGGATCTCCTATGATTTGTTCCATCGGGTGATCCTTCAGAAGTCTGAGCTCTAAGGTCCTTGCATCTCGATTGTCTTCAATCACTTGCGTGACTTCATCAACTTGGAAAATTTCTTCATCTTGATCATCAACTTCTCCAATAAGGGTTGGAGTGGTGATCTTGATGAACTTTTCACCTTTCCCTTCGGACAGTTCATCCAAGCTAAGTTCTTTCAACTTTGTACCAACATCTTCAATGAACACACAAAAAGAGTTGCCTTACAGCAAGCTCGTCTCATCAAATACAAAATGTATTGATTCTTCTACAACCAGAGTTTTTCTATTAAATATCCTGTATGTCTTACTATGGCTACTATATCCTACAAAAATACCTTCAAAGCACTTTTCAGTAAACTTGGTAGTATGATACTTGCCATTGTTAAGCACGAAGCACTTACAATCAAAAATTCTAAAATATTAGACAGTTGGTTTCCTGCCCTTTAGAAGTTCGTAAGGTGTCTTATCGTTGTTTTTGTTAATGAGGGTTCGATTTTGCACGTGACATGAGGTTGACGGCTTCAGCCCAGAAGTATTTCGGAAGTGAGGCATCACTCAACGTGGTCCTGCAGGCCTCTATGAGTGTTATATCCCTTCTCTCAGCCAATTCATTCTGTTGTGGAGTACGAGGAGAGGAAAACTCATGAAAGATACCCAAGCTTTCACAGAATTCTGTCATGGCCCCAGACTTGAACTCTATTGCATTGTCACTTCTGATTTTGACTATGGAGCAGTTGTATTCATTCTGGACTTGCCTGATAAAATTAGTAAAGATGTCGAAGTTATCTGACTTGTGTTTCAGAAAAAACACTCACACAAAGCGCGAGTAATCATCAACAATTACTAACGTATAGTCCTTACCTCCCAAACTTCTAATTTGTAGTGGACCAAACAAGTCCATATGGAGTTGTTGGAGTTACCATGGTGATCTAGAAGTGGTCAAACATGTAATCTCACTGCCAACGCGATATGAGGCTGCAGGGTCGCACATAAGAGATGTGGAGAAGTTGGATGATTGACTGTGGTGGTAAAGGTTACCAATCACCGACCTGAATGGGTTTATGGGCAAAGTGTTGCCTTAAAGGATCGTCGGGTTGGGCAAATGTTGCCTTGAAGGATTGGTACTTTGATTCTCGCCGATCGACGTGAATCGTCGAGTATTGTACTTTGATTCTCGCCGATCGATGTGAATCGTCGACCCACGTTCGACGTGAATCGTCGAGTATTGTACTCTAATTCTCGCCGATCCTAGGTGATTCTCACCGAATCTGCTGGTCGCCGACTGATTCTCGCCGAATCTGCTAGTCGCCGACTGATTCTCGCCGATCCTAGGTGATTCTCGCCGAATGATTCTCACCGAATCTGCTAGGTGATTCTCGCCGATTCTGGAACCCTAATTTCCTGGGTGGTCTGCAGATAGCGATATTCCTAAGTCTATTTATGACTTTGGTATAAATTGATACTTAGGGTTTTCGGGATCGCATCTCTGATCGGATAACTGATCGAATCGAATCTTCTTCGTTCGTTCCGCTGATTTAATCGGAAGGGTTCCGTCATTCCGCCGATCCCGAATCCCGTGCAACGGAAGTGTTCCACCGCCGTGCTCGCTCCGACAACCTCCTCCTCTCCGGCGATTGTCGCTGGTATTGCTATTCCTGGCGCGGACCTAACAGTCCGTGTAAAAGCAAGGTGCGGTCTCTCTCCTTCCCGATTATCCGTGCGACGGTTAGGTCGGCGTTCTCTCGCTCGTGTGGATTTCAGCAGAGACGTGGATATCATTCCACGTAGAACTCGCCACCAGCAAGAACACGAAGCTTGGAGCATCTCCGTTGAGTTGTGACTCAACGCCACCGAGGTAATTTTTGCCTAGTTGTATGTTAACTTCTTGATTCAACTACCATGGCACGATCCAATCTCTTTTGGGTTTTCTTGATGATTTTATTCTTCCGCTGCGTGCACAAATGTTGTGCCATCCTCATGGAGAAACCCAACAGTGGTATCAAAGTAGGTTGCAGCCATGATTGTTGTATTGGAAGTTTTGTTATTTCAGTGCGTGTAAACCTAGGGATTTAGAAGTGTTCTAAATGTCTAGATTTAGTCTTGGTACCCCACCAAGAACGTCTGGGATTGCGTGGAAATTTCTAATTGTTAGAAATTGTAGTCTCCTTAGCAGTAACCATACCTCGAGTTTATTTTGGATTTTGAATCCAACATAGAGAGATGAGCTTGTCTACTGCTTTAAGTTGAGTTGTCTTTGCTTTTGTCCAATGCATGTAAATATGAGGATTTGGAAGTTTCCGGATGTTCAGATTTTGCCCTACCTTCTATCAAATGTTGATGGTGTCAGGTTGTGCACATAAGGGATGCATGTGGTTTTAGAAAAATTGTTTTTCTTTGGATGTGCACATTGATCAAATGTTGATCATGGTTAACTGTTAACCTATAATCAAAATCCCTTCATCAAATATTAAGTGTTCGGATGCCTTCCGATGGATGACACTATTCCTGCCTCGATCGATGAAGTGTGGGCTTGCCAAAGCAAGGTGCATTAATCTATCTTGGTAAGGGTGCGAGCGGATAATTGTGATATCCCACTGTCGACATCGAGTCCAGCTTAACTAGGTGACCTCAAAGGTTGAGTGCCTAGAGGCATAGGGTTGGCATGCACCATATGATGGATGCGAGTAAGGAGTTATTCACCAACCATACAAGAATTGTATGAGGATGCAATTGGCAAGCGTTGCCTACCTAAATAACCGCATCGTGAGAGGAAAGCCAAAGCTGACTCATTGTGTTGGTGAAATACGGATCTTGTGCACTAAGAGAGTAGATCGCATGAACTCTCTGAATTGTTAGTGAGGGCTATCATTTCGAATAAAATAGTGGGAGTGTTTTAATTGAAGTCCAAATTAAAATAAATTGTATTTGAAATTTTGGTACTGATTTTATTTTGCATAAATTCTTGTAGAATTCCATGGTAAGTGTTTCACACTCCACGTTGTCTCTGAGAGCCATCCTTGAGAAGGATAAGCTCAGTGAGACTAATTACATGGACTGGTACAGGAACCTGAGAATTGTTCTCAGGCAAGAGCGAAAGCTCTATGTCTTGGAAGAAGAAGCCCCGGAGGTACCGACTGGGAACTCTTCCCATGCTGAGAAGGATGCTTATAAGAAGCATACTGATGATGCTTTAGATGTCGAATGCCTTATGCTTGCCACTATGAACTCTGAGCTTCAGAAGCAACATGAGAACATGGGGTGCAAGGAGATTGACAAGCATCTCAAGAAAATGTTTCAAGGGCAGGCTCGTCAAGAGAGGTTCGACGTCACAAAAGCGTTGTTTCAGTGCAAGATGGGAGTTCGAGACTCAGTAGGGACTCACATACTCAAGATGATTGGGTATATAGAGAACCTTGAAAGGCTGGGTTTTCCTCTTGGTCAAGAGTTGGCCACAGATCTGATCCTGCAATCGTTGCCGGACAGTTATGAGCAGTTCGTCTTGAACTACAACATGAATGAAATAGACAAGACACTGGCCGAACTCCTAGGCATGTTAAGAACTGCCGAAATCAATATGAAGAAGGCCAAGCCTGCCTGCCCCATACTGATGGTGCATAAGGGCAAGGGCAAGGCCAACGGCTATAAGAAGACGAAGGTGGGACCTAAGTCATATCTTGAGCCCAAGTCTTCTGCACTGATGAAAAAGAAAAGCACGGTGAAGGAAGGGAAATGCCACCACTGTGGCAAGGCTGGTCATTGGAGGAGGAACTGTCCTTCGTACATTGAAGGTCTGTAGAAAATGAAGGGAGGTATGACTTCCGCTTCAAATGTTCACGTTATAGAGATAAACCTTTCTGCTCCTTCATCTTGGGTATTGGATACCGGATGTGGTTCTCACATTTGTACAAATGTGCAGGAACTGGGAAGGAGAAGATTTCTGAGTAAAGGGGAGGTGGACCTCCGCGTCGGCAATGGAGCAAGAGTTGCTGCTGTAGCCGTAGGGGTTTACCGTCTTTCTTTGCCCAGTGGGCTTGTAATAGAACTAGATAATTGTTATTTTGTTCCGGCCATAACTAGAAACATTATATCTATTTCATGTTTGGACATAATTGGATTGTCCTTTATAATTAAGAACAACTATTGTTCTATATTTAAGAATGATGTTTGTTATGCTGTAGCCCAATTGTTTAATGGTCTTTATGTTTTGAACTTGGACCATCTGATCTGTAATGTAGAAAATAATAAAAGACTAAGAACAAATGACTCGAACCCTACATTTCTCTGGCATTGTCGTTTGGGCCATATCAACGAGAAGCGCATATCCAAGCTCCATAGAGATGGACTTTTGGACTCATTTGATTATGAATCATTTGAGCAATGCGAATCTTGTTTGTTAGGCAAGATGACTAAAGCTCCTTTCACTGGTTATACTGTGAGGGCTGAGGATCTCTTGGGTGTTGTACATAGTGATGTATGCGGACCCATGAGTTCCATGGCTAGAGGTGGGTATTTCTACTTTGTTACATTTACTGATGATTTCAGTAGATACGGATATGTGTATCTTATGATGTGCAAATCCGAGACCTTTGAAAAGTTCAAAGAGTTCAAGAATGAAGTAGAAAACCAGTTGGGTAAAAGGGTTAAAGCACTCCGATCTGATCGAGGTGGCGAATACCTGAGTCATGAGTTCTGTGATCATCTGAAAGAGTGTGGTATTGTATCACAGCTCACTCCACCTAGAACACCACAACATAATGGTGTGTCTGAGAGGAGAAATCGTACTTGTTAGACATGGTACGTTCGATGATGAGTCATGCAGACTTGCCTGTTTCCTTTTGCGGTTTTGCTTTAGAGACTGGTGCAATGACATTGAATCGCGCTCCAACGAAAACGGTTCTGAAGACACCATATGAGATATGGACTGGGAAGCGTCCCAGTATGTCGTTCATTAAAATTTGGGGTTGTGAGGCATACGTGAGATGTCAAATGCCTGACAAGCTGGAACCCAAATCGGATAAATGTTATCTGGTGGGATATCCTAATGAAACGAAAGGGTATTACTTTTACCTACCGTCTGAGGGCAAAGTGTTTGTCGCAAGGACTGGTGTCTTCTTGGAGAAAGAGTTCTTATCAAGAAAGACTGAAAAGGTAGAGCTTGAAGAAGTTCAAGAACCACATATAGTGAATGAACCAGAATTGGATTCTGAGACAGGACTACAAGATGTTATAGCTAGAGAACATGCTCAAGGAACACAAGTCCTACGTAGATCTGGTAGACCGAGGTTTTAGCCTGAGAGATATGGATTTCTCGTGTCTCAAATAGGTAATGTGTTGCTTATGGATCATGATGATGAACCAGCAACCTACCAAGAGGCTATGAATGGACCGGACTCCGACAAATGGCTTGAGGCTATGAAATCCGAAATGGACTCCATGTATGCAAACCAAGTTTGGAACTTGGTGGAACCACCTGAAGGGGTACGACCCATAGGGTGCAAGTGGGTCTTCAAGAAGAAGACCGACATGGATGGGAATGTACAGACATTCAAAGGGCGACTGGTGGCTAAGGGTTTCAAGCAAATTCATGGTATTGACTATGATGACACCTTTTCCCATGTTGCCATGGTAAAGTCCATAACGATATTGCTTGCTGTTGCTGCGTATTATGACTACGAGATCTGGCAGATGGATGTCAAAACGGCTTTCCTTAATGGAAACCTCCTTGAGGAAGTATATATGACACAACCCGAGGGTTTTGTATCCCCAGATGAAGCCACTAAAATATGCAAGCTGAATAAGTCCATCTATGGACTGAAATAGGCCTCTCGAAGTTGGAATCTTCGTTTTGAAGAAAAAATCAAAGAGTTTGGTTTCATAAAAAATGAAGATGAGTCTTGTGTTTACAAGCAAATTAGTGGGAGCATTGTTGTCTTCCTGATATTGTATGTAGATGACATACTGTTGATTGGGAATGACATTTCTACCCTGAAAGTTGTTAAGAACAACCTAGGGAACTGCTTTTCAATGAAGGATTTGGGTGAAGCGACTTATATACTCGGTATTAAGATCTATAGAGATAGATCGAAGAAGTTGCTGGGTTTGACCTAGAGTACGTACATCGAAAAGGTGTTGAAGCGGTTCAACATGCTTGAGTCCAAGAAAGGATTTTTGCCCATGTCTCATGGTGTGAATCTCTCTAAGGACAAGTGTCCAAAGTCTTGTGAAGATTAGGACCGCATGAAGTTGATTCCATATGCTTCGGCAATTGGATCAATCATGTACGCGATGTTATGTACTCCACCCGACGTCTCCTTTGCTTTGAGCATGACTAGCAGGTATCAGTCAGACCCCGGTGAGTGTCACTGGATTGCAGTCAAGAATGTCCTGAAGTACTTGAGAAGGACTAAGGATGTGTTCTTGGTGTATGGTGGAGAGGAAGAGCTCGTTGTAAGTGGTTACACGGATGCTATCTTCCAAACTGATAGAGATGACTCCAAGTCTCAGTCAGGTTTTGTGTTCTGCCTGAATGGAGGAGCTGTGAGCTGGAAGAGTTCCAAGCAAGAGACAATTGCTGATTCTACAACAGAGGCCGAGTATATCGCCGCAGCTAATGCGGCGAAGGAGGCTGTATGGATTAGGAAATTCATCGGCGAGCTTGATGTAGTTCCGAGCATTGTTGGTCCCGTAGTTCTCTGCTGTGATAACAATGGTGCAATAGCACAATCTAAGGAACCTAGATCCCATCAGCGCTCCAAGCACATACTTCGGCGGTTTCATCTTATTCATGAGATTGTCGAACGAGGAGATGTGAACATTTGCAGAGTGCCGACTGAGGAGAATATTGCGGATCCACTGACAAAGCCTCTCGCATAGAGAAAGCATGATGGTCATACTAGATCGATGGGTATACGATACCTAAATGATCAACTCTAGTGAGAATCTTGTGGATTGCATGTAAACATGTACTTTGTTGGTCATTTGTTCATATGATGAACAATGTACCTAGTTTTTCTCTTACAATTAATGTCAAGTTCTTTTATTATAAGTTTTTTCTATATGATAGTTAAATGTTAACATAATAGATACCCTTAGAATGTTCGCTTCCATGGGACATCAAGTACGTGACTTGAATGTGAGAGCCCATGATTTATTTGAAGCTTCATTCTTAAAAGGTCCCTGGTCGAGTATCATCATAGAAGCTAAGGGTGATGATGGTACATGAAGACTAGCACGTGCATTGACTGATGACCGGTTCTCACAGGTCATGATATTGTGATATCAAGTCATCATGTGGGTACTTGTTAGTGAACAAGTTGTACTGGACAGACCCAACTTGAGACTACTCTGTGGATTGTCATCCAATCGTGTCACGAGTAGGTCTCAATTGATAATGGTGTTGTGGTCCTTTGACCTGAAGTCACAGCATTCATCAAGTGAGGAAGAGCGTGCTTTGATGCCATCTAAAGTCTTCCTTGAGAAAGGTTGATGATAAGGGTGGTTGTTGGGCATGTTACGAATCATTTGGGTGTTTGTGTGTGAGCAGATATGAGATTTGTCCTCCTGTATGACAGGAGTTGCATCCATGGGCCCCTTGATGGAACTGGACTGAGAAATGCATGGCCATGCTTGGTTGAGTCAATATGTGATATTGGACTCACCATTCTCTGCAAGTCCGTCCTGGATCAAGAAACTTGGATTGAGCTACTACGAGGGTGACACGGTCCATGCCTCTAGTTCTTTCCGGATGTAAGGGACAAAGGGACAAAGACAACGCTGATACATTGGTCATAAAGGCTTATGAGTTATAAACTCTTATTGCTTGGGGAGCAATGATGCATTGCTAGATGCCGCTTATTTTTTGTGAGGTTTTGGGTGTGATACTTTCAAGATCAAGTGGGAGACTGTTGGAGTTACCATGGTGATCTAGAAGTGGTCAAACATGTAATCTCACTGCCAACGCGATATGAGCCTGCAGGGTCGCACATAAGAGATGTGGAGAAGTTGGATGATTGACTGTGTTGGTAAAGGTTACCAATCACCGACCTGAATGGGGTTATGGGCAAAGTGTTGCCTTAAAGGATCGTCGGGTTGGGCAAATGTTGCCTTGAAGGATTGTTACTCTGATTCTCGCCGATCGACGTGAATCGTCGAGTATTGTACTCTGATTCTCGCCGATCGACGTGAATCGTCGACCCACGTTCGACGTGAATCGTCGAGTATTGTACTCTGATTCTCGCCGACTGATTCTTGCCGATCCTAGGTGATTCTCACCGAATCTGCTGGTTGCCGACTGATTCTCGCCGAATCTGCTAGTCGCCGACTGATTCTCGCCGAATCTGCTAGTCGCCGACTGATTCTCGCCGATCCTAGGTGATTCTCGCCGAATGATTCTCACCAAATCTGCTAGGTGATTCTCGCCGATTCTGGAACCCTAATTTCCTGGGTGGTCTGCGGATAGCGATATTCCTAAGTCTGTTTATGCCTTTGGTATAAATTGATACTTAGCGTTTTCGGGATAGCATCTCTGATTGGATAACTGATCGAATCGAATATTCTTCGTTCGTTCCGCTGATTGAATCGGATGGGTTCCGCCGTTCTGCCGATCTCGAATCCCGTGCGACGGAAGTGTTCCGCCGCCGTGCTCGCTCCGACGACCTCCTCCTCTCCGGCGATTGTCGCTGGTATTGCTATTCCTGGCACGTACCTAGAAGTCCGTGGAAAAGCAAGGTGCGGTCTCTCTCCTTCCAAATTATCCGTGCGACGGTTAGGTCGGCGTTCTCCCGCTCGTGTGGATTTCTGCAGAGACGTGGATATCATTCCACGTAGAACTCGCCACCAGCAAGAACACGAAGCTTGGAGCATCTCCGTTGAGTTGTGACTCAACGCCATCGAGGTAATTTTTGCCTAGTTGTATGTTAACTTCTTGATTCAACTACCATGGCCCGATCCCATCTCTTTTGTGTTTTCTTGATGTTTTTATTCTTCCGCTGCGTGCACAAATGTTGTGCCATCCTCATAGAGAAACCCAATAGGAGTATATGGAGACATCTATTAGAATCTTTGCTAACAACGCTTTTAAAGGTAGCCTTGTTTGCTTGCCTTTTACACATGCATGACAAGGTCTATCTTTGATATACTTGACATTTGGGGCATCATTTACTAAATTCAGTGAAAATAATTTATTAATAGTTTTGGAATTAATATGTGCTAGTCTCTTGTTCCATTGGTCACCAAGAGACGCACTATCTTTTGCTAAAAAGCAAACTGGTATAGAAGAGTCTATACAAATGAAATTTAAACAAAATATGTTCCTGCTTCGAGTGTCGGATAGAATTGTTTCCATATTGTCAACGGATTTTATCAAGCACTTATCAGCGTGGAATTCAACTATGTATCCTTTATCGTAGAGTTGGCTTATGCTTATAAGATTGTGTTCTAATCCTTCAATATAAGCTACATCTGAGAAGGATACACTACCGTTAGTGATCATACCACAGCCTTTAGTGATTCCTCGGTCTGAACCTCCAAAGATGACCTTTGGTCCGTTCAAGACTAGAGAATAATTCTTAAGTAGGCTTCTTATCCCGGTCATATGCCGAGAGCATCCACTGTCCAAATACCAGATAGACATTTTGGTGGCCTTTGAACATATCTGCAATCATAATCAGTTTGCCTTAGGAACGCAAACACGTTGGGGTCCTTGGTCTCGTATTAGAATAGTCCCCTACGGGTATTAGCCTTATGAGTGGTCTTTCTCATACTGCCAACTTGAGGAGTTGTAAACTTTCTGGAATTAAACCAGCAGTCAATGGCAAAGTGACCAACTCTGCCACACCACCAACAGTCAAACATGTTGTATCTTTGCCTTATATTTTCCTGCTTGACCTTTTGAAGTTGTGGTCTAGCTAGAGCAGCATTCTTGGAGGAAGAAGCTTCATGATGATGACAATCACATGATTTCTTCTCCTTTATTGGTTTTTCCACAATCGGCTTTACCTTTGGTGCTTTCTTGAAGTTATGACCATGATTGTAAGGGTCATAGCTCTGAAGAATGACTTCTTCATAAGGTGTCTTAAAGACACTCTCACCAAAGTTTCTGGGGCGAGTCCATCCTTGGTAATGGGTCTTTGGCTCTACATAGGTAGGCCTGGTCAAGTGACCATAGGATGAGTCAAGATCAAACTCATTAGTTGGAAATATGACTTTCTTGAACAAATTCTGATCTTAAGGGTCTTTCCCCTTCTCTTTGGCCAAGGCCTTCTTGGCATCCTTATTCTTTCTTTGAGCCTTGTTCCTCCTAGAAGGTTTACTAGGAGCTTCTACATGGCCTAGTCCAGCAACTTTGGCCTTAGCTGAGAATTCAGCAACGAATGGAAGAACAGTCTTAGGCTTCGAGAAACTTTCAACAAGTTTCTTTTTAGCAGCGAGTTGTTCTTCCAACTCTTTGATGATTTTCTCTTTTAAGTCAAGGTGCTTAAGAGCCTTGTTGTATTCTTCAATAGAATTTTTGAAGTTCTCTTTGAGTTATTCAGTCTTAGCGACTTCCTCTCTCAATATGCTCTCTTCAGCTTTTAAAGACTTTATCTCTTTAGCCTGAGGTTTCATGACTCGACGAAATTTGTCGTAATCCATGATCAACTCCTTGTACTGGGCCATGAGTTCAGACTCATCGTCAGAAGAGCTGTCCTCATTATCATGCTCAGAAGCTTCAGATTCTGAAAGAGGAGTGTGAGAGTTTACCTTCCCAGTGAACTGGGGTTCTTGTTCGTCATCTGTCTAAGCCAAAAGCCCAAAGTCGGCTTCTTCTTCTTCACTTGACTCAGATGAGTCGGAGTCACTAACAGTTTTGCCCTTCTTAGCTATCAGGATATTCTCTGTCCTCTTCTTATTGTATGAGGACTTCTTTTCCTCTCTTCTTTCACACTCCTTCTTATGGGGGCAGTCAGCAATGATATGACCTGACTTATTACAACAGTAACAAACGATGTCAGTAGAAATATGTTTATTCTGTTTAGGAGTATACCTATCATGGCTGCTTGAGCCTTTTCTTTGTCGATCACTATTATGTCATGATCTTTTATAGGAGGCATCCTTGCCTTTCCATTGCTTCTTCTTCTTCAAGAATTTCTTGAACTATCATGAGAACAGAGAGAACTCTCCTTCAGATAGCTCAGAGCTTGAGTTACTTGGCTCTGAGGTTTCTTCTTCACTCACTTCTTGTGTCGGGGAAGGAGACGCAGCCTTTGACTTCCTTAAGGTGTCTGCCTTTAGAGCAACAGACTTTTCCCTGGATGTAGACATGCACTTCTCTTATTCAGCCTTTTTGGTGTTGCGTTGAAGCTCATATGACATAAGCTTCCCGAAGAGATTCTACGGGTCTATCTCGGCTAGTTTTCTTAATTCCCTGATGGCACAGACCATGTTATCCCATTCCTTGGTTAGGGATCTCAAGAACTTATCATTTAATTCTCCGTTTGTGAAGACTCGTCCATAGAACCTTAGGCTATTGACTATCTTGAAGAAATTTTCAAAGGTGTCAGCAATGGTGTCCTTGTTTCCTTATCAGAAGGCTTCATACTTTTGATTCAGAAGGGATCTTCTATCATCCGTAACTTCTTATGTACCTTCCATCAAAGTGATTAGGGACTGCCACATCTCCTTTGTAGACTGGCAGTGGATCAAGTTTTGCAGCATGGAGTCATCGACTGCACTTGTTATTATGTTCTTGGCCTTCTTATCTAAAGAAACAAGTGCAATCTCGTATTTGTCTAGATCCATTAGTTTTTTTGGAACTTTCATTGTTGGATCTATTGTGGAGATGGTCATGGGAATGTAAGGACCTTCTTCAACGATCATGAAGATCCTTGGATCCACAGCTTCCATAAAAAATCTGATTCTTTCTTTCCACATGGGGAATTTATTCTTGGTGCACAAAGGAAGCTTGGCAAAATCTTTAGCCTTGTCCATGCTTGGTAGATCTCAAAAGATAACTAGGAAGATCTGATCATGGTGTTAACCTTTTAATTATCAACATTGCTCTGATACCAACTGAAAGTGTTCAGTTGTCTACCTAAATCACCTAGAGGGGAGTGAGTAGGTGAGTTGTGCGTCTTTTCGTGGAATAAAAATTTTAGATCTATGCACATAATTATCTACCAAACAATCACATACAACAAAAGATTTATAGTGGTTCCCCAACCTTGTGTACATCCACTTTCCCTCACATATCTAGCAATACACTAGACTCGGCTACTCCACTATCTCGGATTGAATACCAATCTTATGCCTCGTAATAAAGTTCCTACAATCTCAATCCACAAAATAGATCTACTCTAGGAAGATAAAACTTCCAACAACTCGGAGACAAAAGCTCCTACACTCGGATAGAACTCTCCTACAAGAATGAAATTGAAAGTATGTAGAAATACAAACAGTACAACTTTATCAGATCTGCAAACAGTCGGCCTGGATCTTCTTCTTTAATCCTTATGCCTTTATTAGAGAAGTTGAAGAAGAATCTCGGCAAAGGCTAGATCTGAAATTTCTTGGCTTCACACGATCGGATAAATGATGAAGAACTGAACGACGATCTTGATCTGTGAATCTTCTTGATCTGAATCTTCTGGAATCGAAAACCCTAGACGGATGTGCACGATGAAGGTCGGCAGCGGTGGCTTCCGATTTTTGAGAGACAGAGAATGAGATTTAGATTTCCTTAAAATAATATTCGACAACCTTGGTTAGAGTTTGTCGGTTTCTGACAAGACTTTATATAAGATCTTCAATAACAATCATAATTAGTCTTAATGACGTACACGTGGACCAATCATGTCAAGGCTGCTTGAAATTTTTGTCAAATCTGGACTTAACAAAATTTTCTGAAAAAGAATGACTGACATACTCGAGTGAAGATTAACCTACTCGAGTACTATACAAGACTAGTCGAGTGAATAGAAGAAAGCTACTCGAGTAAATGACTTGGAGAGATATCCGAAACAGAGAGCAACTACTCGAGTACACAAAGACATACTCGAGTGCTAAAATAGTTACTCATGATGTGGAGTTTAACTACTCGAGTACAAGAAGTACTACTCGAGTGAAAAGAAATTAACTACTCGAGGGGTAGAGAAGCTACACGAGTCAATGACTTAGAATGTTTTCTGGAAGAGAAATCCGGGTTACTCGAGTAGTGAAACTGAACTACTCGAGAGGATATACACTACTCGAGTATGCATATATAGCTACACGAGTAATGGACTTAGAAACCTTTTGAGGGAAGACAATCTTGTTACTCGAGTATTTACTCTGCACTACTCGAGTAGTAGATGGACCACTCGAGTACATGAATTTCACTACTCGAGTAAGGAAAAATTACGCGAAATCCAGTCTTCTGTAACTCGAGACAAAAGACTAAACTACTCGAGTACTTATATCACTACTCGAGTAATTTACTTAGAAAATTTTTTGGAGAAGAAATTCTGTGAACTCGAGAATGAGAAGGGATCTACTCGAGTAGTTGCCTTATCTACTCGAGAGCTATAATGTGGCTAATCGAGAGCTAATACCTTTACTCGAGTACTTATAGTCTTACTCGAGTATTGACTAAGTATTTCACTCGAGTATGTAGGTATCTACTCGAGTAAAGTACTTAGCAAAATTCTTTCAACAGAATTTTCTTCTTCTTTGGTCAATACAACAACAAGCCTTTCTCAAATTAGTCCGAGTGCTTGAATATGAAGTGTATCCCAATAGAGAGGCTACACTTGAGTCAACACCATGGATCACATAATGAGGGATTACATTGTATGGTCCTGTATTTGGTGACCCATTGTAGACTGACATTGGTCTACACTTGGCAATAAAATCCTGCAAACACATAACTTAAACAAAGCATTAGATACAACTTAATTCATCTTAGTTCATGGGTGACTTCATCAAATCTAGGTTAATGTGAATACAATACCCAACAGCTTATGTGGAAGGGTTGCAACACAACCTCATAAGCATAAGCCAACTATGTAATCTTGGTTATGACATTTCCTTCCATAAGGATAAGTGTCACATTAAGAGGTTAAGTGACCAACGTGTCATCTTAACCGACACTAGGAGTGGGAATGTCTACTGCTTAAATTTTTCTTGCTTAGATAATAGTTCCCCTATATGCCTAGTTGTAAATGACAAAGTCTCATATTGTATCCAATGGCACAAGAGACTAGCTCATTTGAATTATAAGACAATTGGTCAGCTCTTCAGTGATGAGCTTATTAGGAATGGTCCCAAAATAAAATTCTCCAAGGAGGGTATCTGTGCTACTTGACAAAAGGGTAAGCAGAGTAATACCTCTTTCAAGAGCATTGGGGCTAAGGACTTAGTGAGATTCTTATATCTCCTGCATATGGACTTGTTTGGTCCTATACCTGTTCATAGTCTAGGTAGGAAGGTCTACACCCTTGTGGTGGTTGATGACTATTCCAGGTTTACTTAGGTGTTCTTCCTTAGAAGCAAGGATGAAACCCTTGAAATCTTCATGAATTTTGTCAGGCAAATTCAGAATTAGCTTGCATGCTCTGTGGTCAAAATGAGAAGTGACCATGAAACTGAGTTTCAGTCTGCTGCTATGACTACATTTTGTGAAGAGCAAGGGATTCATCAAGAATTCTCCTCTCCAAGAACATCCCAGCAAAATGGGTTAGCTGAGAGGAAAAACAGGACTCTCATAGAAGCTGGGAGAACATTATTGAGTGGCACTTTTATCACTGAATATTTTTGGGCTGAGGCAGTTAATGTTGCATGTCATGTGCTCAATATAGCTTCTATCAGCAAAGGCCACAGGAAGACTCCCTATGAGATCTTGACGGGCAGAAAACCAAACATATCCTATTTCACGATCTTCGTGATGGATCGTGTGGCACCCTTAGAGGGGGGGGGGGTAAATAAGGTTTCTTTAAATTTTTCTTAAATTCAGACAAATTTGCTTGACAAATAAAAATAATATAATTAAAGAATGAAACTGTTTACTAGCAAAAACAACAAGGATATATTTCAAATGTGATAAATTGAATACAAGGTATCTCTATAGAGCTAGAGATAAAGGCTCATGAAACAAAAAAATTACTTGTGTTTTCACTCGTCCTTCTACCAAGAACCGACAGGCTAAAGCGTATCTCTTCCTAGATCTTGCTACTAGCCTCCCCCTAAATCTAATCACGATCTAGACGTTGCACACAAGGCAACGATTTATCCCTAAGCCGCACAAGTACTTGGACGCCACTCACAAGGCGGCAATTTTCTCCTAAGCCACACAAGGACCTAGACGCCATGCACAAGGAGGAGATTTTCCCTCTCGATTACAATGAGAAAATAATAGAAACAAGAACAAAACAAATTTAACACTTTATTCTAGACACTCCCTTCAAACAATGCGCTGAAGATGCCGAAGAATCCTTGTTAGAGTTGCTTCAAATGCTGCGAACGTGTCGTCAATCTTCTGCGCTTTGGCCCTCTTGAGAGTATGGAGTATATCTGAGATGTGGTGCTCTCTGAATCGTCTTAACAGGAGAGTACACTCCAGTTAATAAATGTTTTTTTTTAATTTCCACAAGAAATTGAATGCCTTTTATACTATGGTGATATCACCTAGCTACACTGGGTATCGCCACGTAGCGATATCTTTAACTGGATATCATCGTCTGGCAATAGCGATGTAACAGATGCCACATCGCCCACGAGCTTCGTCGAGCGTCGAACGAAAATGTGTCGAGTGGCGCTATCGCCTGTCAGCGCTACTCAATATCGCTTGGCGATATCTCCTGCGCTGAGTTCTGATCTGATTCATCACCCAAAAGACATTAGAGATAGACCTATGATATCTACACACCAAAAACACCCAAAACTCAAATACAAACATGATTTGTTATTAGCAAACCTGGAAGCATGGAATGCATGCTCCAACAATCTCCCCCTTTTGATAATAACAGATCCACTAAGAAAGAAATCATGAATGTTATAGGGTCCACCCGATTTGAGTATCAAGACGAAGCATGTGTATGTGCACAAATTGCTCTTGGATGAAACACTCCCCCTATATGTGTACTCCCCCTAAATTGAAGCATAGTGAACTTTTCCGTGGTTAATATAAGGATTATGAGTGTATATGAAAATTCTCAAGGATTATGAGTGTATATGAAAATCTTAAGGATTATAAGTGTATATGAATGATTTTCTTTGAAAATTATCCCCCTTTGGTATTGTCAAAAGATAGATTAGAGTGGGGAGGAAGCTAAAGAAGGAAAAACACAAAGGAGAAACTCTTGATAGGACAGGTGAGCAATGTATAGTAAAGAAAGAAATGAGTAAACACTAACATTGGCAATGTTCAGCCAGCTATATAACAAATACATACACTAGCGAATAATATTTTTGTAAAAAGTTTCAGTCCAATTCTCATAAGAAGAATTTTTAGAGAGGATAATGTTGTGTACACGTGATATGGTGTGAGAAACACTTATGCAGACTCTTACAAATACATGAACACGGGAATGTTAAAAAAACAACGTAACATAGAGTTGGATATGCTGAGCTATACTTATACCCAAGAGTGTAGAGCACACAACAAAAAAAATTATCCAGTTAAAGATTTGCACAAGACACTTTACAATTCTTTCCAAGGTGCTCAACCTCACAATTCTTATTAAGACATATTAGGAGGGTAAGTAGTGCTTGGTGGAGGTTCCTTGTCAGCCCTTTATTATTTGTTTTTTTGTTTTGTGTGAAACGTATCACCAAAGGTGCGCACTTTTCGGACCATAAAATTTTTTATCATTATGTTTTTGTTTGGCTGGACAAAGGAGTCTGAATTCACTAGTGAGAGCATACAGGATAATTAAATATTAGTGTTGCACTATACAAACTCGGATAAAGCATTTGCAGGAACATGCAACACTAGCGGTTATTGTAGAACATTCACAATTCACACATGTAGTAAGGTGAATGCATATGAATATTTGCACAACCGTGAGTGAAAGAACATTATCATAACTAAAATATTTATCATACTTAGTGGCATGCGAAAATAATTTCACGAGTTTAATAACACTAGCACTTAAGTATGTAGAACGGATATAAGAATGTTGAACTATGGAACCGAGCTATTGGGAACTCAAAAAAACATACATTACACCATGCCTAAATCTGAGTAACGAAGAAAAATTGGTGGAATAGTGAATTGTCACTCTGGCCTGGCGATACCGGGTATCGCTGATTGGCGATAGTGCGAAAAATATAAAAACTGTGGCATTAGGTCAAGGCATCAAATCTATCAGTTTTACCTGAAGGCTGGTCGCGGAACTCGAATTAAACGACGGCGAAAACCTAAGACCAAGGTAAGGAACTTTGATTTTTGCTTTCATGCTTTAGATTTTTGTGGTTTTAAGTGTTTGTATAGTGGAGCATAGAACTCTAGATGAGAAATTTCCAAGTTTTGAAGTAAGATGGACCATGAGAAATTTTCTTTGTGTTCGTGAAAAATGTGCCTATATTGAGGGATCTAAGTGTTTGTAATGTGTTTTGTTAAAAAAAAATTCAGATCTGGTAGTTTGGATGAGTTAAAACCCAGATCTGGAGTCGGAAAAATTTAAGTGTTTTTCTTGTTTTGCTTACTATGGCGATTCATTAGTTTGAAATGTCTAGGATTCCTAGTTCTAATCTTAACAATGAAAAACGAGAATCTGGAAGTGGTTTCATGAAAATATCTGCAAGCTGTGAATCAGTGCTTATAAAATTGACTTTGATCGTATTTTATTTTATGTGGTCTCTTATGAAATGGTGGTGTACGTAAATGTATTTGTGTAACCCCTCCATTCGTTGCATGGAATATAACGGTGGGTCCGGCCGGGGCCCCACGCCATATTTCACAAACAAACGGCGGAATTACGTATGAATATCAAATCACGTTCTACTCGCATCTTAACTCAAAGCATTCTAGCGAGAGCATTTTAAGTTGTAAGAACTCAACATAATGAATGTCCACTAAATATATAAACCACACATTTATATATATCACCAAGAATTTATACAAATACCCAAACGCTCATGGCTTTATGGCCTTACATGTTTTGCTTTCCAATATGGCTTCATACATCGGCACGCAGGCCGGCGACACATGAATTTTAAAACTTCGCACGACCTTCAAGGGCATTTAGGCAGCAAGGGCTTCAACTAGCTCAATCCAATTCAGCCCATCAGCACCTGTAGTTGGACATCCACCTCAAGAGTGGTAAACAAAGCAACGATCAGCATTAGCTGACCAATTATAACAACCCTACCCATTACCCGGGGCAGTGGTTCCACAAGCACAACATATATATATCAATAAGTGCTCTCAGGCACAATAGTATCACAAGCGCCCACCTCCGCCAGATGCCTCGTACACTCCGGGCACATTCTTGGTGTACCAGACTCCTTGGCACCCCCACCGATCAGAGGTTTTTAACTCGTTGGCTATGGGTGGCCCTAGTCTACCAACACACATGCTGGGGACATCCCGCCCATCCCACTCAGAGGTGCTAACCTCATGACAAACTTGAGCATTTAGATCGACCCACCACCATGGTGCAGCAACCCGAGTCTGGCCCGCAGCCTCCCATTTGCATTGCCGCCAATCGATCTCTCACAACACAGGTCTAGGTGAGCCTTTTCCCATTGCTCAATTCGTCAATAGCGTAGATATTGATGTCGGTCGTCCTTCCCTTTCCTGCTCAGCACACATCTCTCGCAGAGCCTCCTTTCAATTCAGCACACACAATACAAGAGTTCATCCAAAGCTTCCACACAGTTCTCACAGAGCTGCTTTCCAGTTCAGCACACACAATACCAGAGCTCATCCAGAGCTTTCTCGGTATTCACAATATATAGTCATCCAAACAATACACAAAGTCTTCTCCGGTTCACAATATAAACATCACCAATCTGGACTAACCGTCCGGATGGGCTTCACACAGCATGCCTATGTTGAACTACACATTTCCGGCTCAAAATGCAGACTCAATCGGGGATATCAACTATCAATACACTGGAATCGCTTAAGATTTCCACCGCTTGGTGGAGGATTCCATGCTTATGCATAAAGAAGGACTTCACTTGTACAAGAAGGAGATAGTTACCCTTGAAGATCGCTTTGGAGCCATGAATATCTAGTCAGATGGGAATCACCGCCACGGCCTTGCCTCCACGAATCTGAACTCGGCTCTCGATTCGGCACGCTCAAGCTCCTCCGGCAGTCGTTTTCCTTCTCCTCCTTCCTTCCTTCCTCTCCTCCCCCTTTATCTCTTTTAAAGAGAAAAGCCAAGGATGAATGAGAGCTCATCCTTCCAATCTCGGCTTTAAAGCAACAGGGAAGGTCCTGGACCCTCAGGTTCTAGTTGAAGGAAATGAACAGCTATGATTTGCCTAGAGAAGCCTTTTCTTGGGATGACATGGCTTGTGACATGCCCGTATCACAGGCCTTGTTCCTTAAGCGGCAAAGGAACCGACTTAACCCGACAAGGACAAGGGCTTAGATATGCCCGTGTTACCCTTGGCATGCCCGTGTCAATAAGTACACTCACGTGTTGTGGGGTGTGTTTCTCAATCGACATAGGACCAAAACAACCCGAAAAAGACACGGGTTCCGGACATGCCCGTGTCGATTTGACACGCCCGTGTCAACCAGAACATGACTGTGTTCGCTGTCACGAGTGAATTTCATCGGCCACTCATGAAGTTTGTCGACCAGAGGAGGACACGCCCGTGTCCCAGGCCGTGTCCCTCACTCGAGGAACACTCGAGACCCACTCGAGACCCACTCGAGTACAGAGCTGTACACTGCTTGGGACACGCCCGTCTCCCACGCCGTGTTGCCCAGCCTGAACCCAAATTTGGGATTTAAGGTGTTATAACCCTCCCCTCCTTACAAAAAATTTCGTCCCGAAATTTAGCTCAACTGTAGACACCAACATAACCACGCCTTTGTTGCACATTGAAAAATCGATACGGGTTAGGGCTCAGAGGCCACAGCATGTCTCGCCCCACGGTATCACACAAAATAGTCGTTAACAAACATATTGTCATACATACATACCATATATTTACATCACGAAAGGAACAAAGTTCACTTATTTCTGCTCATCTACATCTCTCATAATCCGTTTTATGGCCTCATGTACTTCCAGACTAAACACACGAGGCTACTGTACTTCACCGGTTGAGATTTGCGGCTCCTGTAATTCGATATTGTACACTCGCAGTTACGTCCGGGATGCTGATGACTCTGTCACTGCCTTACCCATTTCCTCATAAGACGCACCTGTCTTTTTCTCACCCCTTGAAGGGCCACTCCAACAATCATGGGCTATATGTCCCTGCTTCCCGCATTTAAAACATGTACGTGTCTCAACACGTTCTTGTCCATATTTTCTCTCGACGCAACATTCATAGAAGTTTGTTCAGCAGACCTGAACCTCTTCTTATCTCATCTCCTAAACTCTGATTGTTCCGACTGTGGAACTTTGAATTTCGGCTTTTCCATTGCCATGTTCTTCTTGTCCTGCACCCGTTTCAAATCTTTCTCCAGTGCACGGGCTGTATCTACTAACGCTTGGAAGTCTTGGTTCACCGAACTCAGGAGTGCCAACCTCAGCTCATCACGAAGTCCCTCATAGAACCTATTCGTCTACCGCACCTCCACAGTAAAAGTAGGCCCTGTATAGCACCACAGCCTAGTAAAATCATGCAAGTTAGTATCAACACTACTCGTACCATGCACCAGGCGTTGGAACTCATTTTCCATGGCAATTTGCTGCGAAACTGACAAATACTTGGCCAAAAATAATCTGGAGAATTCTTCAATCGATATCTTCTCTAATCCTTGACCTGCCAAATGGTGCAATTCCACTTCATCCCACCAAAGCCTCACGTCTCCTTCCAGCAAAAAAGTGGCTAAGGTAACTTTCTGCCCCTCTTCAGTCTTGATTGCGGTCAGGATCCTCTTCACTCTTGCGAGCCAATCTTCAGCCTGCATTGGGGAACCCGCCACTCCAAACATAGGTGGATGAAAATCCATAAACCATTTCAATTGCTCGTCAGCTGCTTGCTCATCAACCAGATCCTCAACAAGCTCTTGCCTTGAACCAAGCCGTACCGGCACCCCTGCAGGCCTTGCCTGCCCAATAGGCTGTGCATGTAATATGGTGATCACTGTCTCAGTAACCAAACGTATTGTCTCCGCCGAGGGATAAGGTGTACACAAATCAGCTGGTGCCGCACTCTCATCAGAATGTTGGGGCTCAGACTGCCCAGCACCACTCCTCTTCACCTATCAATGTACAAAACACCATTATCGTCCATTCCATAACGGTAATTATACGTTGTCGACACGCACATGCATGTAGTACATTCCTAGTGGACATTATTGAGTTCAAATATGTTCTTCCTACCAAAAACCCAAGCCTCTGATACAACTTTATAACGCCTCCATTCGTTGCATGGAATATAACGGTGGGTCCGGCCGAGGCCCCATGCCATATTTCACAAACAAACGACAGAATTACGTATGAATATCAAATCACGTTCTACTCTCATCTTAAGTCAGATCATTCTAGCGAAAGCGTTTTAAGTTGTAAGAACTCAACATAATGAATGTCCACTAAATATATAAACCACACATTTATATATATCACCAGGAATGTATACAAATACCCAAACGCTCATGGCCTTATGGCCTTACATGTTTCTCTTTCCAATATGGCTTCATACATCGGCATGCAGGCCGGCCACACATGAATTATATATAAAATTTCACACGACCTTCAAGGGCCATTAAGCAGCAAGAGCTTCAACCCACTTAATCCAATTCAGCCTGTCAACACCTGCAGTTGGACATCCACCCTAAGAGTGGTAAATAAAGCAACGGTCAGCATTAGCTGACCAATTATAACGACCCTACCTCTTACCCGGGGCAGTGGTTCCTTCCTTGTATGCATCGCAAGCACAACATATATATATAAATATATATATATATATATATATATATATATATATATATATATATATATATATATATATATATATATATATATATATATATATACATATATATATATATATACATATATCAACAACTGCTCTCAAGCACAACAGTATCACAAGCATCCACCTTCGTCAGACGCTTCATGCACTCAGAGCACATTCTTGGTGTACCGAACTCCTTGGCACCACCACTAATCAGAGGTTTTTAACTTGTTGGCTATGGGTGGCCCTAGTATACCGACACGCATACTGGGGACATCCCGCCCATCCAACTCAGAGGTGCTAACCTCACAGCAAACATGAGCATTTAGATCGACCCACCCCCATAGTGCAGCAACCCGGGTCTGGCCCGCAACCTCCCATTTGCATTGTCGCCAATCGATCTCTCACAACACAGGTCTAGGTCAGCCTTTTCTCATTGCTCAATTCGTCAATAGCGCAGATCTTAACACAGGTCGGCCTTCCCTTTCCTACTTAGCACACAGCTCTCGTAGAGCTGCCTTCCAATTCAGCACACGCAATACAAGAGCTCATCCAGAGATTCCACACAGCTCTTGCAGAGCCGCTTTCCAGTTCAGCACACACAATACAAGAGCTCATCCAGAGCTTTCTCGATATTCGCAATATATAGTCATCCAAATAATACACGGAGTCTTCTCTGGTTCACAACATAAACATCACCAATCTGGACTAACCGTCCGGATGGGCTTCACACAGCATGCCTATGCCGTACTAAACATTTTTGGCTCTAGATGCAGATTCAACCGGGGATATCAACTATCAACCCACTGGAATCGCTTACGCTTTCCACTGCTTGGTGGTGGATTCCATGCTTATGCATAAAGAAGGAGATCGTTACCCTTGACGATCGCTTTGTAGCCATGAATATCTAGCCGGATGGGAATCACCGCCACGGCCTGCCTCTATGAATCTAAACTCGGCTCTCGATTCAGCACACTGAAACTCCTATGGCAGCCGGTTTCCTTCTCCTCCTTCCTTCCCTCCTCTCCTCCCCCTATCTCTTTCAAAGAGAAAAGCCAAGGATTAAGGAGAGCCCATCCTTCCATTCTCGGCTTTAAAGAAGCAGTGAAGGTCCTGGACCCTCAGATTCAAGTTGAAGGAAATGAACGTCCACGATTTGCCCAGAGAAGCCTTTTCTTGGGCTGACACGGCTTGTGACACGCTCATGTCACAAGCCTTGTTCCTTAAGTGGCAAAGGAACCGACTTATACTGACCAGGACACGAGCTAAGACATGCCCGTGTTACCCTTGACACGCCTGTGTCAATCAGTACATTCTCGTGTTGCGGGGCGTGTTCCTCAATCGATACAGGACCAAAACAACCCAAAGAGGACACGGGTTTTGGACAGGCCCGTGTCGATTTGACACGCCCGTGTCAACCAGAACACGTCCGTGTTCTCTATCTTGAGTGCATTTCGTCAACCACTCGTGAAGTTCGTCGACCATAGGAGGATAGGGCCTTGGACATGCTCGTGTCCCAGGCCATGTACCTTACTCGAGGAACACTCGAGACCCACTCGAGGCCCACTCTAGTCCCACTCGAGTACAGAGCTGGCCATGGTTTGGGACACGCCCGTGTCCCAGGCCGTGTTGCCCAGTCTGAACCCAAATTTGGGATTTGTGGTGTTACAGTTTGGACCTAGAATGATGAACTGGATTATATGTTAAGTCAATTGCACTTTTATTATCACACTTTAATTCAATTGTTTTATGAACAATTCCAAAGTCTTTTAAAGTTTGCTTCATCCACATATCTTGTGCACAATAACTGCCTAGTGACATGTACTCGGCCTTAGTGGTGGATAAGGCAACATAAATCTATTTCCTACGAGACCATGAAATTACTGAAGGGCCAAGTAAGTGACAGGTGTCACTGGTGCTTTTACGATCTAATGAACAGCCAGCATAATCAGAATCAGAAAAGCCATGTAATATAAAGGTATCGTTGTAAGGATACCACAAACCTAACTTAGATGTGCGATATCGCCACCTGGCGACACTGGGTATCGCCACCTGGCGATATCGGTAACTACTGTCATATGTCCTACGAACTCCTCATTTTCGCATCGCAGATCCGTCGATCGTCAAACGTGCACTATCACCTGGCGATACTGGATATCGCCATCTGGCGATAGCGATGTAACGGATGCCACGTCACCCATAAGCTTCATCGAGCATCGAACGAAAATGCGTCGAGGGGCACTATCGCCTGTCGGCGCTACTCAATATCGCCTGTCAAAATCTCCTGCACTCAGTTTTGATCTGATGCATCACCCAAAAGACATTATAGATAGACCCGTGTTATCTGCACAACAAAAACACCCAAAAATCAAATACAAACGAGATTTTTTATTAGAAAACCAGGAAGCGTGGAACACATGCTCCAACACTTTGGTTGCATGTGTTTCATCCTGAACAATGGTAAGTCAAAAGTGACTAAGTTCGCTGCCAAATCCCATGAGAAGATCTTTGTTGGGTACAACAATAATAGTAGGTCATATAGAGTCTATAACTTGACAAATCAAGTTGTAGAAGAATCTATCCATGTAGTTTTTGATGAGTCATGCATGATTGACAGTGAGATGTCAAGCTCTTTGCCTAGCCCTGCAGGTACAGAAGTCATGATGGAAAAGCTCTCCATCAAACATAAAGAACCAGCTATGTAAGAAGAATGTGAAGAAGGATGCTGTCCAGAGAAAGCATAGGCCAGTCAAGCTGGAAATGAAGACCAACCTGCTGAAGAAAATAATAATCAGCAGGAAGTTGTCAGGCTACCCCCTGCAGTCAGATATCTGAGAGATCATCCTCAGATCAGATAATAGGTGAGGTTAGGCAAGGTGTACAGACCATAAGAAGTAGAATCAACATAGCTCTATATTACAGCTTCCTGTCACAAGAAGAGCCTAAGAAATTTGAAGAAGAAAATCAAGCCCAATTCTGGATTAGTGCAATTCAAGAAGAACTGAATCAGTTCAAAAGATGCAAGGTCTGGAAGCTGGTTCCCAGACCATATAAACATAATATCATTGGAGTCAAGTGGATTTTCAGAAATAAACTTGATGAAAATGGCATTATAATAAAGAATAAAACATGACTGGTGGCCAAAGGATACAGACAGGAAGAGGGGATAGATTATGATCATACCTTTTCCCCAGGTGCAAGTTGGAAGCCATCAGATTATTCCTTGCATTTGCAGACTTCCAGGGATTCAAGGTATTCCAAATGGATATCAAGTCTGCCTTCCTGAATGGAGACTTGAAGGAAGAGGTTTATGTTGAGCAGCCTCTAGGTTTTGTAGATTCTATCTCTCCTACTACTGTATATAGACTTAGGAAAGCTCTTTATGGGCTCAAGCAAGCCCCAATAGCATGGTATGAGACATTGTCTACCATCCTCATTGAGAACAAATTTATAAGGGGGAAGATATACAAGACCCTATTCCTAAGGGAATCTAAGGGCAAGATCATACTAGTCCAGATTTATGTTGATGACATAATATTTGGCTCTACTGATGACAACCTCTGCAGGAAGTTTGCAAAACTTATGCAGGGGAAGTTTGAGATGAGTAGTATGGGTGAATTGAAGTTTTTCATGGGACTCTAAGTAAAACAGACTGATTATGGTCTATCCATATTCCAGTCAAAGTTCACTAGGCAGATAATCAAGAAATATGACATGGAGAATGCTTCCACCATAAGAACTCCCATGAGATCAAGTATGGCTTTAGGCAAAGATGATCTAGGGAAGCCTGTTGATAAAACTCTGTATAGAGGTATAGTTGGCTCCCTTCTCTACCTCACTACAAGTAGACCTAACATTATGTATGTAAATGTGTCTGTGCTAGGTATCAGGTCTGCCCTAAAGAGTCTCACTACACCGCTGTGAAAAGAATCTTGAGATATCTTAAGGGCACCCCAGATCTTGGCCTATGGTACCCCAGGAATGGGGAATTTGAACTAACAGGCTATTCAGATGCAGATTTTACAAGGTGTAAGAAGGACAGGAAGAGCACTTCAGGCTCCTATCAATTTTTGGGTGGAAGGCTTGTCTCCTAGAGTAGCAAGAAACAAACGAGTGTAGCAATATCAATAGCAGAGTTAAAGTATATTTTAGCTGGAAACTACTGTGCTCAGTTATTGTGGATCCAGCATCAACTTCAGGACTATAATATTCAGATAAGTAGAACTCCACTCTTTTGTGATTATACTAGTACAATTTCTATAGATAGGAATCCTTTCTCCCATAGCATGACTAAGCATATAGAAATTAGGTATCATTTCATTAGAGAACATGTGGAAAGGGAAGACATCTCCCTTGAATTTGTCTCCACAAACAAGCAAGTGGTTGATATATTGACTTAGCCACTAGATGAAGCCAAGTTCAACACCTTCAAATTTGAATTGGGCATGTTGAATCTTATGTAGCTTCAATTCTCTCTTCTATCATATGTTGTACTGTTTATTTTGGAGGTAGAACATACTCTTCCTCTAGATTTTGAAGAGAGTGTGCAACTGTTGAGGGGGTGCCAGCCCAACAGCTGAACTATATTCATTTACAGTGAGAATATCTACTCCAGACAGATAGGGGGAGAAAAACCCCTCGGTATGCTCCCAGTCAAAAAGGAGGAGGATAGAAGTCAAGGGTTGAGAAGAACAAATAAGTGGAACAGTAAGGATGACAACATGCCACGGGGAGTAAGTAATTCTCCAAAGGCTGGAGAAATATGATAACATTTCCACACTCTACTAATGTTTATTATTCTATGATGAATATGTTGTGTTGTCAATGACCTGTAGTGTTTTGACTTCTTCAAATAGGGGAGATTGTTGGGTCTATTGATCCCAATTTCCCAGATTTGTAAGAAGTCAAACGGGTCAATGACATACACACATAATGTATTTGATGTGTGTTTTAGTTCATTCATGCAAGTAGTCCAAGATTAGACAGGTGAAGAAATGAGTTAAGTAGTAAACTCAGATTTCGTCGAGCTCAGCTCGCAGTTCGTAGAGCTCAGCTTACAGATCGTCGAGCTCAGGTCAACATTCCTCAAGAGCTAAAGTCAAGTGCTCAGGATTTAATGTTTGTCGAGATCAGCTCACAGTTCGTCGAACTCAGCTCACTAATCGTCGATCTCAGGTCAACATTCATTGGGATAAGCACAAGAGTTCAGGTTTCAAATTTTGTCGAGCTTAGCTTGAAGTTCGTCGAGCTCAGCTTACAAATCATCGAACTCAGCTCAACACTTCTTAAGCTAAAGCCAGAAAAATCAACAAAGGCAAAAAGCGTTGAGACCGCTGAGAAGATAAAAGTTTGTCGAGCTCAACCCACAGGTCGTCAAACGCAGCTAAAACCAGAAAATCAGTCTAAGGAAAAAAGTGTTGAGACTGCTGAGAAGAAGGTGTTGAGACTGCTGAGACTGCTGAGAAGATAGTGTTGAGACCGCTGAGACAGCAAAGACAAGACAGGCTGGATTTCTCTAAGTCCGGAAGCATTGAGTGAAGCAGATTCACTCAATACTTCTAATAAAGCCGGAAATGCTGAGACAGTTAAGAGGTAAACAGCTGAGACAAAACTAGCTGTATTTTTTCTAAGTTCAGAAGCATTGAGTGAAGCAGGTTCACTCAACGCTTCTAATGAAGAAGGAAGTGCTGAGACAGTTAAAAGAAAGAAACGCTGAGACAGCTGTGAAGATACCGCTGAGACAGAAACTTGCCTCATCTCAAGAGAAGAAAACACTGATACAAAGGCATATCTCAGCTAATAATGAAAAACTGCTGAGACAGCTGAGACAAAACTACTGAGACAAAGCTAGGGAAATTTCTAAGTCCAGAAGTGCTGAGAGCCAAGGCTGATGGCGTTAAGTGTCTTAACATCACTCAATGCTTGATGGAATTTTGGAAAATTTTCTAAGTCAAGATGTTAATGACCACTGCTAACATCATCAAAGTCAAAATTGCAGGAAGCTATTGCGGGAAAGCTGCTGCAGCACCGAAAGATGTTTTGTCCCTTTCTGATGGAGATGGCGCTGACCAATTCTTGGTGGGCCCACATTCTATTGTGTCATTGATTCAAATCAATGCATTTAAAAAGGAAACTGGAAAGGGATTAATGTTAACGAATACACAAGGATCAAACACATAAAATATAGAAAGAGAAATTGAAAGAGGCGACTGGACATTTTCTTCCCATCAAGCTTGAAATCTAAAATCCAGCCAAGTTAGCCTGAAGGTAAAGAGAGATAGCTGAAGCACTTCAAAGTTCAGCAAGTTTGTTCCCATCAGAACAGTGTAGCTAATTCATCTCTTCAGCAAGATGGTAGGTGCTTATCTATGCAACAGAAAAGTGTGAGATATAAAAGAAGACTGATTCCTTCTACAACAAGAGGGTTGGACTGATATCTGCTCAATCTAGCAAAGTTGACTCAGAGATACTTCACTGAGTTAGTTATTTTTGTTTTTCTTAAACAATTCGTATTAACTTCCTGTAGGATTCAATAGATCTAAATCTATGTGTAGGGCATTTTGTGCCTGAGGTAGTTGACCAATTTGTCATTTAGGTAGGTGCCCTGTTGGGGTTCTGAGGTAGGATCCAAGTGTGGATATGAGCTGTAGGGCTTTATTTACTGAGGTAGGAGAGTGTTGCTCTCTGAGGTAGGATCCAAGTATGGATCTGAGGTAGGGATGTCCTCCTAGCCTGAGTGTAGGGCCTTGTGCCTGAGGTAGGTGACTGGAGAGTCATTGAGTTATAGGTGACAAGTATGTCACTGAGTTGTAGTCCTTGGAGGAGGCTGAGCTGTAGGTACCTGTTTGGGGTACTGAGTTGTAGGAGTGTTGCAGCACTTTGAGAGTAGGGATGTTTTCCTGAAGCTATAGGGCTGAAAAGCCTGAGTGTAGGCCTTAGAAATAAGGCTGAGGTAGGTGATCAGTGGATCACTGAGTTGTAGGAGTTCTGCAGAGCTCTGAGGTAGGAACACTTGTGGTTCTGAGTTGGATTCTGTGAATAATCTGTGTAATAGGGTGAGGGCCTGAGGTGTAAGCTCTGAGGAGCATAGTAGAGGAGTTTGTGCCTAGTCCAACAAATAAGTTGTATAGGTGGGATGGAAAGTGGATGTACCCAGTTGGGGAACCAGTATAAATCCTTGTGTTTGTTGTATACTTGCTTTTCTTTGTTATTACAGGATTTAAGGACAAGCTCTAGCTAGAACAACTTGAAAACAACAAAATATTTTATTAAAGCTCAAAGACCTATTCACCCCCCCCCACCCTCTAGGTGATTAACTAACCTTTAGTTAAATAACTTTCAATAGATTTATCACAGGTGGTATCCCAGTGATTTAAAAGACAACTCGGGTTGGGTACCGTAAAGTTAGCGCGTCGCGGTAGCCACTCAGCATTTTTGACCACTCACCTCTTTCGACCACTCAATGCTTTCGAGCACTCAACGCTGCCGACCAATCATCGAGAACGCTAATGCCAGATGGTAGAAGTTACCGTGTCATGCTAACCGATCGAAGAAAGTCGAACGGGTTACCGTCAAGCGCTAAAATGTTATCGCGGGGATCTAGCTCTGATAGCGGCGTCGACTGGTTAAAGCGGTTACCACCTATATTACCATACGGCGGTATATTTTGTATAAGAATGGACTTGATATTTTATTCTCATCTTATCATATCCTTTCTCTAATGTACTTCTAGAGAGAGAAGAGGAGGCATGTCCAGGAGCTTGTGTGGGTGTTTTTCCAAGACTTTCTTGTGATTGGAATCGCGAGTCGACACTAGATCCACGGCGAGGAAGTTGTGGCAATCAATTTCATCCAGATCATAGATCATGGTCATGGCTCCAAAGAGATCTTCAAGGGTAACGATCTTCCTTCTTGGACAAGTGAAGTCCTAATTTTGCATGTGTATGGAATCCTCCACCAAAAGGTGGAATTGTTAAGTGGATTACGTTGGGTCGATACTCGTATTCCCAAGTCAGTTTGCATATAGATCCAGAAATGTGTAGTACAGAATAGGCATGTTGTGTGAAGTCCATCTGGACAGGTTGGTCTGGATTGTTGATGTTTTCTTTTGCGAACGCGAACCGAAGAAGACTCCGTATATAAACGAGTATTTTACGGAGTCTGTGGGTTATTCCTGCGAATGGAAGTACAGGAAGTACTTGAGAGGATCTCTAGGAAAATACCCGGGTGAAATCACTATTTTAGTAACTGTTGATATCGTCGGGCGACAGTGGGTGTCGCCAACGGCGATAGTTCCCAGAGAGCTATTTGTGATGTGAAAGACCAGTTTTCTGGCACTACAGGTTGTTGCAGGGTTTGGGTTGAGTTTGGGCACAAAAGAGAGTTCTGTGGATCCTGCCTAGCGATTGTGATGAACACTGGCATTAACTCTCTTTTTGATTGTAAAGCCAGTCCTTAGGGGACAGTGTGGCTATTGTGAGCTATGAGCTCTTAAAAAGGCTTCGTGCCAAATGGATAAGGGATAAGTCGACCCGTGTCACTTGTGGTGATTTGAGCAACGGGTAAGGCTGACCTGTCTCCGTGTTATGGTTTCAACTTGAGTTGTCCGGGTTATTGGGCATTCGTTGTAGCACATAATGAGAGTCTTAGGCCTACGTGTCATTAATACTAAAGACTCCAGATGTAAGCTGTGGAGCGTAATGCTCAAGTTTGTCGTTAGAAACGGTGGTGGGGCCTGGTACTTCGATACACCAAATATGTGCCCTGAGTGCACGGAACATTTGGCCGCTTAGGCATTTGTTTATGATGTGTTGAACTGTGCGTGAGTGCACGTTCTTGTGATATATCTTCTTGTGAAAATGTTATGTCTGCAGGGAAGGAATACCACTGCCCCGAGAAAGGGGTAGGGTCGTTATAAATTGATCAGCTGTGTAACGTCCCCTTTGCTGTCCGTGGATCAACACCAGTAGGCCTCCGGCAGAACGTTACCAGGCTGCATCCAAAGCACCCCAACCCCTCTCCCTCCACAGGCAGGTTGTTGGTGGCCACAACCTCCCTTTGATGAGCGAACTCGACAGTTAAGTTGGGTCGTATGGGGAATTCCCAGGAGATCACCCATCCCAGTACTACTCTCGCCCAAGCACGCATAACTATGGAGTTCCCTCACTTCTCATCACCCAACTGGTGATGATAAGTGAAGTGTTGGGTCCGACGTTCCTTCACTTATTTAAGAAATTAAGTAGCGCCCTCTCCAACAGTCCGGGCTTTTGGTGCAGTTGGGTATGCGCTTGATCCTTCAATTGGTATCAGAGCAGGGTTCCTTTGGTTGGACAAGTTAACCCTTGAACCAAAGATCCTTTGTTAGATCTACACATTACCTTCCCTCACATTTAACTTTTAAAGTAGAAACACAGCCATGGCACAGAACAAGGATTATGCAAGCACCAGACCTCCAGTTTGCAACTTGCAAAAGTTTGGAATCTGGAAGGCAAGAATCAAACTATATATGAATTCTATTTATGAAGATATCTTTGCTTCCATCTTAACAGGAGTACCTGCACCACCTGCAGCTCCTCCAAGCAGCTCTACAAATATGACTGCAGTACCTCCTCCAGATTATAATGATTCTTACAGGAAAGCCAAGATGGCGGATGCAAAAGCCATGAACATTTTGGCACAAACAATGCCTGATGACATTTTCCAGAAGGTTGCTGAGTGCACATCAGCAAAAGCCATTTGGGATTCCCTAAACCAAATGGTTGATGGATCAGCTGATGAAAGGAAGGATAGGAGATCAAATCTCATATCCCAATATGAGAATTTCAAGAAACAGGAAGCTGAGACAGTTTCTGAGATGTATAGTAGATTAAGCTCAATTATTAATGAACTAAAAACTCTGGACAAGGTCATCACTCTCACTGAAGTGAATGACAAAATTCTTATGTGCTTCCCAAGCTCATGGGACATAAGAATTTGGCCCATCAAGGAGGCCAGATGCCTAAATGAGATTTTAACTAAATCTCTATTGGGTAAACTGAAGTCTTATGAGCAGTTAATAAAGACAAGGGAGGCTGCTGAGCAAAGAACACCTCCAGCAGCCAGAAGAGAACAGAGCATAGCTTTAAAAGCCTCAGAAGAATCAGAATCCCCAACATCAAATGAGTAACTTATAAGTCTCTTGGCTTAGAGATTTTTCAAGATGGCTAGAAAAGACTTCAGAAGAAAGTCATCAAGAAAAGATGACAGGCCAAAGTATGATAAGACACCAACAAAGGAAGTGGTGTGTTATGGATGCAGGAAGCCTGGGCACTTTCTCTCTGAGTGTCCAGAGAACCAGAAGAAAGAGAAGAGAAGAGAAAAGGAAAATAATTCCAAGAGTCAGTACACCAGCAAACCCTCTTCCAACAAACACGAGAGGAAGGAAAAGGGGTTTGTGGCGGAGACCTGGAGCGATACTGAAGAAGAGTCAACATCCTCAAGCTCCAGTGAAGATGAGGAAGAAGAAAGAGCAAAGGAGGTTTGCCTCATGACAATTGATGCCTCAAGGAGCAACTCAGAAGAAGGAGATTCAGAAAATGAGGAAGCTTCTGAATCAGAAGCTGATCAAGTATTATCATGGTTTGATTATAGTTTAGAATATTTTAAATCATATTTTAAAATCATGTGTTTGGATTTAATCAACTCTGAGAAGGAAATCAAACTTCTCAGAGATAAACAAGTTAACTATAATATCTTAGTTTTAGAAAACACAAAATTAAAAAAATGAGATAGACATGTTTAGTGAACAAATCACTCTACTGAAAGGTGAATTAAGTAAAGCAAAACAACTAGAAGAATCACTAAATGGAAGAAACAAACAACTAGCAGTAATCACCAACATATCTAATGTTAGATTTAATGGAAGTTAGGATTATGTGCATCATCTAGTGAACCACCTAGTATTCAGAAAAACCACCTATCACAACCCATAAATTTTATTTCTGAGAAAGGAAAGAAGAATACTGATCAAGTATATAAGGTAAATAAAATTCTTGAACAAATTAAAACTAAGGACAAAATTGAAAAACAGAAAACACCCAATAAAAATAAAGTTCAGCAATTTTCGTCGACCTCAGATCGACGAAAAGGGGCTAGTTCGTCGAACCCGGATAAACGAACTCTGAACGCCAACTATAGTTATCATTATTCGTCTAACTGCAATAGACGAACTTTGTATGGTTCGTCGAGCAGAGCTCGACGAATGTGGGGTATAGAGAATGAACATGTTCATTCTCTGGGCATAGATCAATGATCTCAACCCAATTCGTCGAACTCTGATTGACGAACTTACATAAATTCGTCGAAACCAGGAAGACTCGGTCAAAACTATAACTTCAACAGAAACTTACAAACTTCTAGGAAACAATTTAATCAATTGGCTGACTGGACCATTCCACCTAGGAGATATCACCCACTATGATATAAATCCCAGACAGAATTTTTTGTTATTTCTAGTTTCTCTTATCAGCCATACAAAGGGCCCAAGGTAACCTGGGTCAAAAATCATTAACTGTTTGTATTGCAGGTGAAAAAGTGTCCAGGGGAAAATCAGACTTGGTACCTGGATAGTGGATGCTCCAAGCACATGACTGGCAGCAAGGACATTCTATTCAACTATAAGTCCAAGATGGGGCCAAAGGTTATCTTTGGTGACTCAAAATGTGGTCAGTTAGAAGGAGTTGGAGAAGTGAGAATAGGGGCTGTCACATTTAGAAAGGTGACATATGTAAGTGGACTAAAGCATAACCTCATCTCCATAAGTCAATTATGTGATGATGGTTATCAGGTATACTTTAACCCATCTACTTGCTCTATTATTGATAAAAATAACCAAACTATTTTAACTGGAAGTAGACAAGGAAATATTTACTTAGTAAATTTTCTTTCTGCCACAACTGATATCTGTTTTCTAAATTTAACTAGTAATCAGAATGACTTATGGCACAAAAGACTAGGACATGTAAACCTGAAAAACATTGTTAGGCTATCTAAGCACAACCTTGTTAGAGGTCTACCTTCTGCTCCCTACAAGAAGGAAGGTCTCTGCAGGGCTTGTCAATTAGGCAAGCAAACTAAAACTAGTTTCAAATCAATTAATAAGAGTGATTCACATAGGATCTTGTACTTGCTACACTTGGATCTTTTTGGACTCATTGCTGTACAAAGCCTAGGAGGGAAATCCTACACTTTAGTTATAGTGGATGACTTCTCCGGGTTCATTTGGGTATTCTTTCTGAGAACAAAGTCAGATACATTCAAGGTTCTTACAGATTTTCTCATGACCATATAGATTGAGTTCTCTACTCATGTTGCATTGATCAGAAGTGATCATGGCACAGAGTTTCAGTCTCTTCTTATGCATGAGTTCTGTGAGAAGGAAGGTTTCTGGCATTGCTTCTCATCTCCTAGAACTCCCCAACAAAATGGGGTAGCTGAAAGTAAAAAATAGGACACTCATTGAAGTTGTAGGTATATTGCTTGCTGATGCATACATGCCACTAACCTTTTGGGCAGAGGCTGTAAGCACTATAAACTATGTCCTGAATAGGAGTTTAATTCACAAACTGAAGAACAAGACTCCCTATGAATTGCTCAAGGGGAAGAAACCTAGAATAAACTATTTTTAAGTTTTTGGTTGTACATGTTATATACATAATAACAACAAGAAATATATTAGAAAGTTTGAAGCTAAGGCTGAAGTGGGAGTTTTTCTAGGATACTCCCAAGTAAGTAAGGCTTATAGGGTATTTAATAAATCAACATTAAAAGTAAAAGAGTCAATTCATGTTTTTTTTGATGAAACTAACATGTACTGTAAGGAGAAAGAAGTTTCTACCAGTAGTAACTTACAGGTACCCCACTTGTGTGAGACATTGGATGGACTAAACCTCACCCAAGAGGTTCCCACTCATCCCTCTCCACAAGTCATTGAAGATAGTGAAGAAGATGAAGCTGAAGAACACGAGCCTCAACCAACAGCAAATATAATTCCACAAGAGGAACTTATTCAAGATACTATTGCACAACCAACTCCACCCACTGATTTTGTCACACTTAGGGATCACTCCAGATCTCAAGTAATTGAAGACATATCAGCAGGTGTACACACAAGGCATCAACTCAACCAAGACTTGATGCATGCCTGTTTTCTCTCTCAGATTGAATCTCTAACCATTCATGATGCTGAGCAAGATCCCCACTGGATCCTTGCAATGCAAGAGGAACTAAACAAATTTGAGAGATGTAGATTTGAGATTTGGTTTCAAGACCCCAAAACTTCCCAGTTATTGGAACCAAATGGGTTTTCAGGAATAAGCTTGATGCCCAAGGAGTCATTGTGAGGAACAAGGCTAGGCTTGTTGCTCAAGGATATAGGCAAGAGGAAGGAATTGACTATGATCAGACCTTTGCACCTGTTGTAAGGTTGGAAGCTATAATGATCTTCCCTGCCTATGCAGCATTCAAAAGGTTCAAAGTCTTTCAAATGGATATGAAAAGTGCTTTCTTAAATGGAGTATTACAAGAAGAGGTTTATGTAGAACAACCTCCAAGTTTTGTCTCTCCAACTTATCCCTCTTATGTTTTTAAATTAAATAAGGCTCTTTATTGTCTAAAGCAAACTCCAAGAGCTTGGTATGAGACCTGAGCAAGTTTCCTATTAGAGCATAAATTTACAAGTGGAACTGTAGATAAAACTCTTTTCACTAGACATCATAAGGACCAAATCTTGTTAGTGCAAATCTATGTAGATGACATTATATATGGCTCTACAGATTCAAAATTGTGCAAGGGGTTTTCTGACCTCAGGCATTCTAAATTTGAAATGAGTAGCATGGGAGAGCTTTCATATTTCCTTGGTCTCCAAGTGAAACAGCTTCCTGATGGCATCTTCATCTCTCAAGCAAAATATGCTAAAGAACTTCTAAAGAAGTTTGGGATGGCTGATGCCTCAGCTAAGAAAACTCCAATGGCCACCAATGTTGTTCTGGACTCTGATATACCAGGAAAACCTGTAGATCAGAAACTTTATAGGGGCATTGTAGGGTCCCTATTATACCTCACAACAAGTAGGTTAGATATTATGTTTGCTACATGCCTTTGTGCTAGGTTTCAGGTGAACCCTAAAGAATCTCATCTAATTTTATTAAAAAGGATTTTAAGATATATAAAGAGTTGTCCTGATCTAGGCCTATGGTATCCTGCTGAATCAGAATTTGAATTAACTGGATACTCTGATACTTATTTTGCTGGATGCAGGGTAGATAAAAAAAGTACTTTAGCAACTTGTTAGTTCCTGGGTATGAGAATTGTAACACCTCACCTGTAGTGAACGTATAATATGGGTCCGGCCGGGGCCCCACAACATACGAACGCCACAACTTTAGTATTAAAAGTTGATATAGCTACCCAAACTCAAAACACTTTGCACAACACAGCAGAAACAAAACAGGACTAGAAGTTATCCACCACTAAAGAGTAAAACAATTGGCCTTATGGCCTTAGAACAAGTGTCCAAAAGCAAAAAATACAACAGTCATAAATGTGCTTAGCACTCCTAGTCTACCTCGGCATGCAAGCCGGACAACATGAGTCTCAAACATATAACATCACATAAGTAAAGCTACAAAAGTAAAGCACTTCATGAGGCTTTGGCCTTTCTGGCCGGCGAGCTAGCTCCTGCATGCGATCCTTGCCCTGTAGAATTTAATGGTAATGTGGGTCAGCAAAGGCTGACCTCAAACTGTGTAACAACACATCTCCTCCCGGCCGCCCCTAACGGACCCCGGGGTACCCCTCCAACCTGCAAGTTAGCACTTCGTATGCGATAATCATAAGCAAGAAAGGCAACTACGGAAACAGGCTTGGATGTCACATACATCATACATGTTCTCTACTGGTTGAGCACATAATAAAAGGGCCTACTTATGCAATCATGTATGCAATAACCTGGGTTTCACCCAAGGCACCCTAACTCGTATGCATCTAGCACATCATCACATCATATGGGTACTCATCGATTCCCCATTGGCATAAAGCCGCAATCAAAGGGGGGGGGGTCACCATTTCCCCAACGGCTCACAGTCCGCCTCATGGAACTCTTATCAAGGCCCCAACCGCTCAAGGTCTTAGCCCCGGGCTTGCCCACAAGCTCTGACGTCTCATGTCAGGATTCCAACAAACACAAAACTGACCGATTCTAAGAAGCCTTGCCGGACCCCACCCGCTCATGGCCTCATTGCCCGGGCTTGTCCCCATGCTTGGCATTCTTGTCAGTCTCACAGAAGGGCACTAGTCTCGCCGGGACACTCTCCACATATGACGTGAATGTCACGGGATAGCCAACCGACCACGGAGACATAGCCACGCCTTGGCACAACACAAACCAAGACAAATCCACCATAGTCCCTCATTTGTACTGCAGCGTTCCCGCGCACCAAGGAAACCATCTCCAACTCATGCGGAGCTAACCTTGTACACCAAGGAAAACATTTACCGCCACGAGGAGCTAACTTTGTCCGGTTCTGACTACACGTACTCACTCGAGAAAAAGGGGGAAAACATCACCACATCACAAACGGCGTCTTTCCGCAACGGAATCTCTACGAATCCTTAACGCTCGTATGTAACATCATCGAGTCGGACTAACGGTCGTGACTACGGCTTCACCCACCATGCCTAATCCACTAATGGAGCGGATCTCTAATGCAAAATATGTCGGGGATGGACTCAATCAACCCGGAGGTTCCTCTTGAACCTTGGCAAGCCAAAACCCCTCTCATTTGAGAGTTTGGTGCCCAAAAGCTAGAAAGAAAAGATGCTAAAGACATGCATCCTAAGACCGAGAGGAGAAGTGTCGTTACCTTCCGACTCCTCTTCCTTGCCATGGCGAAATAGCCGGATGAAAACCTTCGCAACGATCTAAGCTCCACGGATCTGGACTCGGCTCGCGATTTGGAGCACCGAAACCTCTCCTATAACCCAAACTCTCCTTCTCCTTCTTCCTTGTTCTCACTTCTCTCTAGATCTTTAGTAAGAGAATGCTTTTAGAAGAATGAGGGTTTTCAACCCTATTCTCGGACTTGATTCCTAACGAAATGATCTGAACCATCAGATCCTAAAACCAGGGAAAGAAAAGGCCACGATCCGATAGAAAAATAAAAGACCTGGGGCGAACACGGTCTGGCACACGCCCGTGTCCAGGGCCGTGTGCCTCATTCGCCATCTCAAATCGACGCGCCTGGAACAGCACATGGGCATCCGACACGCCCGTGTTCAATTCGACACGCCCATGTCCCCAGTGACACGGCCGTGTGGCCAGCCGTGTGCCTCCATCGACACGGCCTCAAAACCAACTCGAGAGGTGACACGGCCTGGGACACGCCCGTGTCCCAAGCCGTGTGCCAAGTCTCGACACCCATCGACAGGCTTTGTGTAGACACCGTGGAAAAACGTCGAGCGAATATCGTCTACCCAGCGGGACACGCCCTGTGACACGCCCGTGTCATAGGCCGTGTGCCCCAGTCTCGACACTCGACACTCGACACTCGTCGAGTGAGCATCGTCGACTGAAGATCGTCGACAGACCCACACAGCCTTGGACACGCCCATGTCCCAGGCCGTGTGCCTTGTATCGACACCCTGTCGAGCGAATGTGTCGACGCCCGGGTCGAGTGTCGACACGGGCTCGACACGCCCTGCGACACGCCCGTGTCGCAGGCCGTGTGCCCTAGTCTCGACACACCGTCGAGCGAAAGTGTCGACACCCGGGCCGAGTGTCGACACGGTCTCGATACACCCTGCGACACGCCCGTGTCGCAGGCCGTGTGCCCCCTTCTAGAAACCAAAAAGTTTCCAGAAACGCAAACCGACCCTCTTTCAAAACTGGGGTGTTACAACTCTCCCCCACTTAACAGAATTTCGTCCCGAAATTACAAAACAAGAGGGGTACAAAAACTTAACTTGTACCTGAAATGAAGAGTTCTGGATACTCTTCTAGCATGGCCTGTTCTCGCTCCCAAGAGAACTCCTCTCGACCGCAGTTGTCCCATCGGACTTTCACGAGTTTAACTTCTTTATTCCGCAACTGCCGAGTCTCCGAATCCTGTATAGTAATTGGAAGGACTTGTGTCCTCAAGTCTTCCTCAATCGGCACCGATGCCGGCACAATCACCACACTAGCCTCCACCAAGGCTTTCCTCAAAACGGAGACATGGAAGACGTCATGCAATCCAGTCAACTCCGCGGACAATGCCAACCGATAGGCTGCTTCTCCCACCCGTTCAATAACTTCAAAAGGCCCGAAAAACCTTGGACTCAACTTCTTGAGTCGGCGAATCCGTGAGATGCCTTTGAACGGTTTGATCTTCAAATAGACCCACTCACCTACCGCAAACTCCAACTTCCGGTGACGAGCATTAAAGTATTTTGCTTGACGGTCTTGCGGCACCTTCATACGCTCTTGTATGATTCGTACCATCTCACAAGCGTCAACTACCACCTCCTTTCCCAAAATTTTGGTGTCTCCCGCCTCTGCCCAAGACATTGGTGTTCGACACCGCCTCCCATACAAAGCTTCGTATGGCGCCATTTTTATACTTGCTTGAAAACTGTTGTTGTATGCGAATTCCACCATGAAGAGGTGATCCTCCCACTTTTTGCTGAAGTCAAGAACACACATTCTCATCATATCCTCCATAGTACGGTTCGTTCTCTCCGTTTGCCCGTCAGTTTGAGGATGGAACGTCGTACTAAACTTTAGCTTCGTGCCCAAGCTCTTCTGAACCAATCTCCAGTCCTTGGACGTAAACCGTCCATCTCAATCACTGACTATGCTCTTAGGAATTCCGTGCAGTCGCACAATGTTGGGAACATACAACTCCACCAGCTTCTCCACGCTGTCCTCTTTCCGATTTGGGATGAAGTGAGCCACCTTGGTTAGGCGATCCACGATCACCCAAATAGCATCATTACCCTGCTGCGATCTAGGCAAACCATGCACAAAGTCCATAGAGATGTCATCAAATTTCCATTCAGGGATTGGAAGGGGCTTCAGGAACCCGCCCAGCTTATGACACTCGGCCTTCACCAAGGCGCAAGTCTGGCAACGATTCACATACAAGGCTACTTCCCGCTTCAACCCCGGCCACCAAAAGGATTTATTCATATCCAAGTACATCTTTGTACTGCCCGGGTGAATGGAGTACTTTGTGAAGTGAGCCTCAAACATCAACTCCTCACGGAGTTTGCCGAACTGCGATATATAAACACTTCCGTCCTTCCTCAGAATCTCATCAATCATCTCCTAGGCGCTGCTCTCGCCCACTTGAGCCTCCAACACAAAGGGTTGAAACTCCACATCCAACCGAGTCGCTTCCCGAATGCGATCGGACAAGTCGTTCTGCACTTCAATCCAATTCAACCGAGCCATGCTGGACTCGCCTCTCGCAACACATTCCAAACCAAGGGACTCCCATTCCCGAACCAATCGCTCATCATGAGCTTCGATCCAATTCCCTTGCCCCGAGTACTTCCTACTCAAGGCATCTGCCACCACATTGGCTTTACCTGGCGTATACTGAATCGTCACCTCATAGTCTCCAAGAAACGCAACCCACCTGCGTTGCCGCATGTTCAAGTCCTTTTGGTCCAAGAGATACTTCAGGCTTTTGTGATCCGTGAAGATCTCCACCTTTGCACCATAAACATAATGCCGCCATATTTTCAACGCAAAAATTACCGCCGCCAACTCCAAGTCATGGACGGGGTAATTCCTCTCATGAGGCTTCAGCTGTCTAGACCCAAAAGCTATCACCTTCCCATGTTGCACCAAAACGCAACCCAAACCGCATCCTGATGCATCACTGAAGATCAGAAATCCCTCGGTCCCTTACGGTAGACTTATGATTGGAGCCGTCATTAGTCTCTTCTTCAGTGCCTCAAATGCCTGACTACACTCATGAGTCCACACAAACTTATGATCTTTACGTGTGAGTGAGGTGAGGGGTAGAGCTCTCCACGAACCTCCTGTAATACCCGGCTAGCCCAAGAAAACTTCGGACCTCCGCCACGGTCCTCAAAACCGGCCAATCTCTAATGGCTTCAACTTTTGTTGGGTCCATTGCCACCCCATCCCCACTAATTGCGTGGCCCAAAAATGCCACCTTCTCTAACCAGAACTCGCATTTGGAGAATTTTGCATACAACTGATTCTCCCTCAACACTTGCAGAACCACTCTCAAGTTGGTCTCACGCTCCACTTCCGATTTGGAATACACCAAGATGTCATCAATGAAGACAACCACAAAAGAATCCAAGTATTCCCGAAATACCCGATTCATAAGATCCATGAACACAGATGGTGCGTTCGTCAGCCCGAACGGCATCACCGTAAAATCAAAGTGTCCATACCTTGTACCAAAGGTAGTCTTGGGTATGTCCTCATCCCGAATTCTCAACTGATAATAGCCTGACTTCAAGTCCAATTTTGAATACACCACTGACCCGACCAATTGGTCGAACAAGTCATCTATCCGGGGAATCAGATACTTATTCTTGATGGTCAATTTATTCAGCTCTCGGTAGTCTATGCATAGCCGCATGCTACCGTCTTTCTTCTTTACAAACAACACTGGCGCACTCCACGGTGAAGAACTGGGTCTGATATACCCTTGCTCCAGCAATTCCTGCAACTGCACTTTGAGTTCTGCTAACTCCTTTGGTGCCATCCTAAACGGAGGACGTGACACCGGCCTAGCCTCCGACACTAACTCGATCGAGAAATCGATCTCACTCCGAGGAGGCGCTCCAGGAAGTTCATCCGGAAACACATCCTTGAACTCTGCCACAACGGGCACTTCCTCAATAGTCAGCTGGGAGAGACGAACCTCCAATAACGCTACAAGCGCTACACCACCCTGGTTAACAGTCCGCACCAACTGCATGGCCGAAATCAAGGAACAGGCCACTCCACATAGGCCCTCAAATTTGACCTCCGCCTGCCCTTTGCTCTTTAGAGTCACTACCTTAATTAGGCAATCAATACTGGCGCGCTGCTCTGCAAGCCAGTCCATGCCCAAAATGACATCGAACTCAACCAACAGTAAAATCGCTGCTACCAAAACGAAGTCAACTCCGTCTAGCTCCCAACAGATGCGTCCTTTGACCACAGTGGTCATGGATGACCCATTGGGCATGCGCACTTTCAACTCCGCGTCCGTCGAGAAAGACTCTACTCCTATTCTCCGGATGAAGCTCTTCGCAAGAAAAGAGTGCGATGCTCTCGTATCAAACAATACCCTAGCGAGGTATCCGGAAACTTACACGAAGCCTACAACATAGACATCACACAAACAGGGGGGTCTAAAAGTATGAAGCACAAAATTTCAAATTAAACTTTCTTCATACCTGTCACCACATCGGTTTGGCGGATCGCTTCCGGCTGTCCAAGGTTGTAAGCCCTTGGTTGCATCGGTTGGAACCGAGAAGCGCTCGACTTTGCCATCTTCCCTTTCTCTGCAGCACTGTGGCCGGAGCGCACAGTCTGCTCCTGCTTTGACTCTTGCCCCACTCCTCCTTCGGGAGAAACACGAGCTATGTGCCCCACCTTACCACAGTTGTAACATGTCGTCGGTCCCCTAGAGTGAGAACCCCCAGGTGTCCAATTGCTCTTCTCACCAGATCTGGAAGTGTGAGGCTTCTTCCTCCACCTACTTCCATCAGACTTTCCATGAGATTGGGAAGGCTTCCCTTCCCCTTGCTTGGTAGTAAAACCCTTTCGGCATTGGGTTCGCTCCAAATCGCTTTCCAAAATCCTGGCATCCTCAACTAGTTCATTAAATCCCGCCCTCTTCATGGAGATGAGGGGTTGCCTCAGATTCTCCCTCAGCCCCTGGTAGAATAGGTTATCCCTCTCGACATCATCTGCCATCGTCGTTCCCGCGTAACGACCCAAACGGGTGAACTCCTGCACATACTCATCCACTGTCTTGTCTCGCTGCATTAAATACAGAAACTGCCTCTGAAGGGCCAAACGTGTAGAAACTGGAATATACCTATTTAGAAACGCATCCCCAAACTCCTCCACTGACGGGGTGTGTCCCGGGAACTGGCGGCCGCTATGGCTCACCCACTATAACTTGGCGTCTCCTTCCAACATGAAAGCCGCATACTCAGCTTTCTTTTCCTCTGTCGTCTCTGCCGCCCTTAACAGCTCTTGCATGCGAACCCACCAGTCCTCCGCATCCGTTGGCGTACCAACTCCCTTGAATGACGGGGGATGGAAGCTCAGGAAATACTTCAGGTGCCGGTCTCCATGTCCGACAACTACCCTCTCCGCCAAAGGCTCCACTCGCCTGGCTTCTCCTGCTGGCACGGCTGTCGCCGTATCCGGTGTAGCAGGGGTTGCTAACTGAGCTGCCGCTGCAGCTTGGGCTGCCACCATCGCTTCTGCAAGCATGCAGCAGAAGTCATTCGGGTTTACACCCGTGCCCAAAAGACCTGGAGCAGTAGCACTGCTCGCCGAAAGCTCTTCTCTTGCTCTCGACGTTCCCGCCTCGTTGCTTGCACTCTTCAATAAACATGAAACAAGGCTTCAGTCTCAAATCTCAAGACTTAAACATAAGGACACTCATGGTCCCGCGTTACTCTTAAGTGGATAACTTCTCTACGCGTTGACCTTGAACCAAACCTGGCACTGATACCAAATTGTAACACCTCACCTATAGTGAACGTATAATATAAGTCCGGCCGGGGCCCCACAACATACGGATGCCACAACTTTAGTATTAAAAGTTGATATAGCTACCAACACTCAAAACACTTTGCACAACACAGCGGAAACAAAACTGGACTAGAAGTTATCCACCACTAAAGAGTAAAACAATTGGCCTTATGGCCTTACAACAAGTGTCCAAAAGCAAAAAATACAACAGTCATGAATGTGCTTAGCACTCCTAGTCTACCTCGGCATGCAAGCCAGACAACATGAGTCTCAAACATATAACATCACATAAGTAAAGCTACAAAAGTAAAGCACTTCATGAGGCTTAGGCCTTTCTGGCCGGCGAGCTAGCTCCTGCATGCGATCCTTGCCCTGTAGAATTAAATGGTAACGTGGGTCAGCAAAGGCTGACCTCAAACTGTGTAACAACACATCTCCTCCCGGCCGCCCCTAACGGACCCCGGGGTACCCCTCCAACCTGCAAGTTAGCACTTCGTATGCGATAATCATAAGCAAGAAAGGCAACTACGGAAACAGGCTTGGATGTCACATACATCATACATGTTCTCTACTGGTTGAGCACATAATAAAAGGGCCTACTTATGCAATCATGTATGCAATAACCTGGGTTTCACCCAAGGCACCCTAACTCGTATGCATTTAGCACATCATCACATCATATGGGTACTCATCGATTCCCCATTGGCATAAAGCCGCAATCAAAGGGGGGGTCACCATTTCCCCCAACGGCTCACAGGCCGTCTCATGGAACTCTTGTCAAGGCCCCACCCGCTCAAGGTCTTAGCCCCGGGCTTGCCCATAAGCTCTGACATCTCATGTCAGGATTCCAACAAACACAAAACTGACCGATTCTAAGAAGCCTTGCCAGACCCCACCCGCTCATGGCCTCATTGCCCGGGCTTGTCCCCATGCTTGGCATTCTTGTCAGTCTTACAGAAGGGGACTAGTCTCGCCGGGACACTCTACGCACATGACGTGAACGTCACGGGATAGCCAGTCGACCACAGAGACATAGCCACGCCTTGGCACAACACAAACCAAGACAAATCCACCCTTGTCCCTCATTTATACTGCAGCGTTCCTGCGCACCAAGGAAACCATCTCCAACTCATGCGGAGCTAACCTTGTCCACCAAGGAAAACATCTACCACCACGAGGAGCTAACCTTGTCCGGTTCCGACTACACGTACTCACTCGAGCAAAAGGGGGAAAATATCACCACATCATAAACGGCGTCTTGCCGCAACGGAATCTCTACAAATCCTTAATGTTCGTATGCAACATCACCGAGTCGGACTAACGGTCGCGACTACGGCTTCACCCACCATGCCTAATCCACTAACGAAGCGGATCTCTAATGCAAAATATGCCGGGGATGGACTCAATCAACCCGAAGGTTCCTCTTGAACCTTGGCAAGCCAAAACCCCTCTCATTTGAGAGTTTGGTGTCCAAAAGCTAGAAAGAAAATATGCTAAAGACATGCATCCTAAGACCGAGAGGAGGAGTGTCGTTACCTTCCGACTCCTCTTCCTTGCCATGGCGAAATAGCCGGATGAAAACCTTCGCAACGATCTAAGCTCCACGGATCTGGACTCGGCTCGCGATTTGGAGCACCGAAACCTCTCTTACAGCCCAAACTCTCCTTCTCCTTCTTCCTTGTTCTGACTTCTCTCTAGATCTTTAGTAAGAGAATTCTTGGAGAAGAATGAGGGTTTTCAACCCGATTCTCGGACTTGATTCCTAATGAAATGATCTGAACCATCAGATCCTAAAACCAGGGAAAGAAAAGGCCACGATCCGACAGAAAAATAAAAGACCTGGGCCGAACATGGCCTGGCACATGCCCGTGTCCAGGGTCGTGTGCCTCATTCGTCATCTCAAATCGATGCTCCTGGAACAGCACACGGGCATCCGACACGCCCGTGTTCAATCCGACACGCCCGTGTCCCCAGTGACACGGCCGTGTGGCCGGCCGTGTGCCTCCATCGACACGGCCCCGAAACCAACCCGAGAGGTGACACGGCCTGGGACACGCCCGTGCCCCAAGCCGTGTGCCAAGTCTCGACACCCGTCGACAGGCTTTGTGTCGACACCGCGGAAAAATGTCGAGCGAAGATCGTCGATCCAGCGGGACATGCCCTGTGACACGCCTGTGTCACAGGCCGTGTGCCCCAGTCTTGACACTCTACACTGGACACTCGACACTCGTCGAGTGAGCATCGTCGACTGAAGATCGTCGACAGACCCACACGGCCTTGGACACGCCCGTGTCCTAGGCCGTGTGCCTCGTTTCGACACCCTGTCGAGCGAAAGTGTCGACACCCGGGCCGAGTGTCGACACGGGCTCGACACGCCCTGCGACACGCCCGTGTCGCAGGCCGTGTGACCTAGTCTCGACACATCGTCAAGCGAAAGTGTCGACACCCGGGCCGAGTGTCGATACGTGCTCGACATGCCCTGCGACACGCCCGTGTCGCAGGCCATATGCCCACTGCCAGAAACCAAAAAGTTTCCAGAAACGCAAACCGACCCTCTTTCAAAACTGGGGTGTTACAGGAGAGGACCATCTCTAAGCCTTCTAAGGCTTCCACCTCTTCCACCACACCTTCTAAAGGCACAAGGGATATTAAAGCCACTCCCCACCCTGCTGAAGAGAACATTCCTTCGACATCTTCTCTTCCAGCCCCTTCCAACAATAACAAAATCCCCAGTCACTCCATCTTTACCAATCACCATAACTGACATTCCCTCTTCGTCCCTTCAGGAAAATCAACCACCTACACCTCTTAAATCCCCTCATGACACATACATTTCTACACCACCACAGTCTCCACTTCCCCCACATCTATCTTCCATACCATATTACATCCTACCATCAGACACAATGATGCAAGATGCCACCCTTCCATCCCTGTCAACATCTAACCTCCATATACCTGATGTTCCACCCTCTATTCCATCAATAGTTGCCACCTCTTCCACACCAACTGCAACACCATCTATGACTTTCTCATTGGACCCCTCTACCATCTCATATATCATCACCATCATCACTCCCCTTCTTAAATCACTTATAAAAGAGGCCATTACACCTCTTGCTACTACCATTACCTCTTTATCTGCCCGAATATCTGCTCTCACTGCTGCCCCCTCCTCAGTTAGGGGCCTGGCCTCAGTTCCCACTGAAACCAGGCAGGGGGAGATGCCTGATGATGAAGTAGTAGTTACAGCTTCAGAGTCTTCAGCTCCAGCACCAGCAGATACTCCAGTCTTCACAACAGAATATACAGATTGTATAAGTAAAAAAGTTAATTGACTTCATTGATACTGACATGGATTGTGATGAGTCAACTGTTGAAGGATTCCAAACTGTTGGTGACTTTATCCTAAATCCCACAGTTAACTTAGAAAAATTGCTTAAAAGTTTTGACACTGTACATATGTATTATCTTCCAGAAGAATTTACTAAGCCACATTTGGCTATTATCCCTTATACCTCTCCTGTCAGTCCAGCAGTTGCTAAGCAACTATGTGATAGCTTTGTAATTCCAGTATCTGCACCAACCCTGGCAGTCATTCCATCCCCTCCAGTAGCTCCCACTACACCAACTTTTGTAACCGATGACTCCCCTATGCCAGATCTAGATGAGTTGATCTTGGCTGACATTGCAGAAGAAGCAAAAGTAGATGAAAGCTCAGTTCAGGTTCAGACTAAAAAAGTTATTGTATCTGAGGACATTTTGAGAGATATAGATGCTTTATATGATAATCCTCAGGAATCAGATGATGATGATGATGATGAAGATTTAGATGAAGAAGCTGCTAAGAAAAAGAAGAAACTTCTGTCAAAGAAAAGGAAATCCCCTCCTCCTGCTGCTAAGCCAAACCCAAAGAATGACACTCCATTCTATATCCTCCAAAATATCACTCCATACAAAGGAATGTCAGCATGGATGTGGTTGTCTAAAAATCATCAAAAGGAGAAGAAAAGAAGTAGAAAATATTCTCCTCCACTAGTTCATCAGTACAGAAGAGATCCACCTCCTCTACCTCCTCCAACAGTTGGTGCCACTGGCTCTAGCTCTAAGAGGTCTGCACCATTCAAACCTATCAGAGACACCAATGGAGACCTTCTGGAAATAGTCAGCAAAGGCACTACACTTCTGAAAGACAGCAGTGACATCAACAACAGCAACATCAGCAACAGCAGCAAACTACAGAACAGAAGGCTAATAGTCCTGAAAGACCATCTTCACCTCCTGTTCCTTTTGAGGATCCTGAAACAGCAAACACTACTAGAATGGCTAGATTCCAGGAAATTGTTTGTCTTTATTTGATTAATAATGCAAAAACTGAAGGCAAAGATATATCAGGATATTCAACTATGTCCAAATACAGAAAGGAAGAACTCAAAAGATTTCATAAAGTAAACAAATTCTTCAATGTTGATCATTACATGAAGCTACATCCTGAAGCAGTTGTCCCCAGGGCTACATCCTTGAAGATTATTGGGGCAGCTGACATGACAATGACACAGGCACAGACTTTGGATCCAAAAAGAGAAATTATCTTTACAAATCCAGGTGGAAAGACTAAAGAAGATAAGCCCACGGATAAGGAAAAGAAGAAATAATCTTTATATTGCTTAAAATGTTTTTCTCTCAGCATTAGCCTTAAAACTGATCTGTCTGTTTAAAACAAAGCTCATGTACATATATATCTGATGCATGTGTTTATTTTTATGTTTTGTTTTGAGTCTATTAGTGACCTCCCCCAAATAGGGGGAGATTGTTGGATCCCTAGTTGATTTGGGCTAGTTTCACTAACTTAGGATGATGTGACCCAACATGTATAGCCAGGGTCATAGTAGTGTCCTAGAGTCTAGGCCAAGTCCTTAGAGTCAACATCAGATGGACCAGCTATCAACAAGACTATCAGAGACTCAAGACTTAGAATATTTCAAGACCACGTAAAATGAGTTTGACATTCGTCGAACTCAGGTCAACGAAAGACGTTCTCAGCTCGACGATCTTGAGATATTTCTCTGAGCTGAGCTCGACGATCTTTATTCTCTTGTCGACGAAAATTCGGATACTTTAACAAACTAAAGTCAGGATAACTCCAGATTATTCTAAGTCCAAGTTCAGACTTTGGTCGACGAACAAAATTCTGAGCTTGATGAACTTGGACCTCAAGTTCACAACTTCTCAGATCGACGAAGTCAACTTCTCAGTTCGACGAAGTCAACTTATCAGGTCGACGAAGTCAACTTCTTAGGTTGACGAACTCAGTACTCCACTCGACGAATTCTGGAACCAGAAGATTTATGTCGACACTTAGGGTATGTGTCGACACCAACTATGTCGACACCAGAAAACTTGTGCCGACACCAAGAATAATCAGTTGACACCCACTTATGTCGACACCAGAATATTTGTGTCGACACCAAGACTAATTAGTCGACACCCACCTATGTCGACACTAAAGGATTCATGTCGACACACAGAATATCAGTCAACACAAAATACTCGACTACGTCCAGAATGGTTGCTAAACTCCATTCGACGAAGTTACAAACTCAGCTCGACGAACTTCAGAAATAAAAGGCAAAGGCTCTGAAGCATACAACTTTGTTATCAGCTCGACGATCTTGGAACTCAGCTCGACGAGCAAGAAGTTGTTTGGTCAACGAATACAATATCTCAGCTCGACGAACTGGTAATTCAGTTTGACGAATTCGCCAACTGTTTGACGACTCCAGACTTAGCCATTTACGGCGTTCTGTCCCCATTCTAATGCGGCAATACCTGAGTAATTAATGCTCTACATTCTCTGAATGTATCAGTTAGAAGGAGCATTGATTATGATCTTCCTCAGGATTATTACTTGTTGATTTTCCACAAGACAGTTGGGAAATACATCAATGCAGATTATTCTCAGACCGTCAGCATTAATTACAGAGGATTCAAATTTTTGAAAAGACAGAGAAGAACAGGAGAACACACTCAAACACAAAAAGAAAGAAAAAAATACACAGAAATAGACAGACTGTTAGAGAGAACAGTAGTACAATCATTATTCAGGAAAAGCTTCACATAGACTAAAAAAAATGTACTGAAGCATACAGGACATACAAGTGACAGACAGTGATCTTCATTCAGAAGAAGAAGAAGAACAATCATACAATATCAAGAGTCTTCTTCTGCAATATTCTCTCCAGGACTTCCAAGTACAACAGATATCAAATCAGTCAAGAAGCTCCTGCATCACTGCTTGTCAAGAACTCTGATTGAAGGCCTATCACCCTACAGCAAAGCTCCAGATCTTCCCTGAATCATTCTACATCTCATGGGGAGCTGTTTGCTAACATCATTCCACATAAGTCTTCTCTCTGATTGTTGATAGAGAAGACAAAATCACTCTCTCGCCCCCTCCTGTATAAAAGGTTGTCATCTCCCTTCAAAAGTGATTCCTGGTTGCAAGTCTCCTAACCAAAAGACTTGAGTTGGCTTTTGGGGACCTGATCAAAACCCATTGGTGTCAGGCACCTGATCAAAAACCTGAGTGGATTCCTGCCAGGGTGGTAGAAGAGTGGACTACCCAGATTTGGGGAACCACTATAAATTTTCTTGTGTCGTCTAGTTGCCTATCTTTTTCTTTTTGTTCTTGTTGTGTGACTGTGATTAGGTTTATTATTTTCTGTTTTCCAGTTTTCTAATTATTGTACCTTTTCAGATTATAGCAAAGGCTGTAACAGCACCTTTATAGGGACCTAGCAAATTTTAAATATACTCTATTCACCCACATATAGAGTATTGTAGACATAACCCCCACTTTCAATTGGTATCAGAGGAGGTCACGTGTTCAAGACCGGGGGGCGCTATTAAATCCTGATTTTTCCCTTCTACCTGCGTGGGTCCGGCGGGTCAGGAAACCATGGACATGTGGTAACCCTAGATCTGAGCCAGGCGGGACATGTGGTAACTCCACCTCTGAGCCAACGGGTTGTGCTGGATGCCGGGGGGATTGTTGGGTCCGGCGTTCCTTCACTTGACCAGTGGCGCTTTGCTACTTATGTAAGAAATTAAGTAGCGCCCTCTCCAACAGTCCGGGCTTTTGGTTCAGTTGGTATGCGCTTGATCCTTCATGAAGGAACTCCATAGTTAAGTGTGCTTGGGCGAGAGTAGTACTGGGATGGGTGACATCCTGGGAATTCCCCGTATGGCACAACTTAACTGTCGAGTTTGCTCATCAAAGGGAGGATGTGGCCACCAACAACCCGCCTATGGAGGGAGATGGGTTGGGGTGCTTGGGATGCAGCCCGCTAACGGTTCGCAGGAGGCCTAGTGGTGTTGATCCACGGACGGCAAAGGGGACGTTACTATAAAAGTGCATTTTTTATTGTAACGTCCTCTGGGCCTTCCATGGGCCTCAGACCACTAGGCCTCCGTTAGACCATTATCGGGCTGCAGGCAAAGCACCCCAACCCCTCTCCCTCCAGAGGTGGGTTGTTGGTGGCCACAAACTCCCTTTGATGAGTGAAACTCTCCCGTTAAGCGGACAACACGGGGACTTTCTAGGAGGTCACCTGATGAAATGTAAATATGCGTATTTTTATGCACATTAATTTAGTCATTTTCATTTATTTTCGTCGTTTTTACTTATTTTTGTTCAATAAAATGCTCCTACTCCTGTAAATTTACTCCTAACTTGTTTTATTTTATTTTTCAGAAAAATTCCAAAATCTGCCAAAATTGGGCAGTACACGCCCGTGACACTTTGGTCACGCCCGTGACCGGGCCGTGACATTGAATTTCCCGTAAAATCGGACAATTTCTGAAGTACAAGCTTGACACGCCTGGCGACACGCCCGTGTCACCCGACACGGGGCGTGACCCAAGCCCGTGTTCACTCCACTCGACGAATTCATCTCGACGATCGTCGAGTGTCGACACCAACAGTCACGCCCAACGTCACGCCCGTGACCTGGGGCGTGACTCAATTTCCGCTCGACAATTTCGACTCGACACTTTTCGCTCGACATTCGTCGAGTGTCGACACCAACTGACACGCCCATAGTCACGCCCGTGACCTGGGGCGTGACCTTTCCAGCTAGCCCGACAAGATGCTGCCGAAGACTTTCGGCACAACCCGAGCCCGGTTCTACCTCCCCAACACGCCCAGAGTCACGCCCGTGACCTGGGGCGTGACTGCCGCGAACTCAGCCCGAAGTCAACTTTCCTGTCCAATCGCCGGCCGCCTTTATGAATAGTACTGTCACGCCCCCCTACACGCCCGTGACCTAGGGCGTGTACTTAGAATTTTTTGCCTATAAATTGCCCAATTCTGTAAGATCCAAGGGTTCAGATTTTTGGGCCATTTTAGTGTCTTTTTGTGGGCTGCATCTGTGATTTCTAAAGCTATGTAAGAAGATTTCTCCCTCTTTTCTTTCATGTTTATTTTTGCTTTAGCTTTAGCTCTTGTAATAGCTTGTAATAGTTTCCTTTAATCAATAAAATGTTAGATATTCTCTTCATATTTGGCTTTGGAATGAACACTTGTGCCCACTTTCCTTCTCCTTTTTATCCTTGGTTTTATCTTTGTTCTTCATTTAGTTTTTCATTTATGAAATGTGTGTGTGTGTGTGTATGAGTGTTATTTATTTACTATACATGCCTTTAATTTGTCTCAAGTTAGGTTTTGTTAGAAATTCATGAAATGATGAATTAGGTTTTTCCTTTTTTTATGTCTTCTTTTAATTTCTTCAACATCTTCACTCTTATGAATGTGTAAAAGAGTTACTAAAGTTTTTTTTGATTTTTTTACTTAGCTTTATTTTAGGATGAAAACCCCCTTTTTTTTCTTTCTCTTTTTATTTTCAACTTTTTTTAGCACTTTTATGAAATCCTAGGAATGAAAATGTTGAAATTTTAATTTTCCAAAAACTTTGGTTTTTAATTTGTTTTGAAAAACTTTTGTCTTCTAAAAATCGTAATTTCTTCTTTTTATTTGTTTTTGGCAAAACCTAAGCTTGAAAAAGTAAAAGTTTTAATTCTTAGGTAACTTTCATTTTGCTTTCAATTAGTGTGTGTGAGTATATGAGTATAACTTTTAATGCTTTGTTCAAATTATGTAGAGTGTGTGAGTGTAGGTGTTAAATTTTAATGCTTTCTTTTAATGCTTTTTTTAATGCTTTGTTCAAATTTTGTAGAGTATGTGAGTGTAGGTGTTAGCTTTACTACTTTCCTGAAATTCTTATGGAGTGTGTGTGTTTGTGTGTATTTATTTCCGCCTACTCGTTAAGAGTTAAATGACGCATCGTTTTCGTTTTCAGTCCTACTCGTTTGAGTAGGACTTGTTATTTTCTTTCTTTATTTTTCCGCCTACTCACTTGAGTCAAATGGCCGGACTTTATTTCCCGCCTACTCGTTTGAGTAGGATTTGTAATTTTTCTTTCTTTATTTTTCCGCCAACTCACTTGAGTTAAATGGACGGACTTTTAAGCCCTGTAATCGCATTTATTTTCTCCTACTCATTTGAGTAGGACTCGCTTTCATTTCAGTCCTACTCGTTTGAGTAGGACTTGCAATTTTCAGCTTTTATTTACCGCCCCCACTCGTTTGAGTGGGACTCGCAAATTTTCAATATGCAAATTTCTTTTATGTGTAACTTAGTTTCTGTTTAATTTATAATTTGGAGTGTGCGTGAGTTCTCGTTTTAGTTAACTTTTTAGCTTTCTAAATGTTTGTTTTGTTTTTATGTCCCCTTCTTATAATCATTAGCATTTAATTTCGAACTCGCGCCTTACTAAATTATAAGTCGTCCCCATACCGATGTGTGGCTAATCGCTATTAGCCTCGGCATCGAAGAGCATTGGGACATTTAAAATGATTTATAATAATTGAAGCTCTTTATTTTCATTTTAATTTAAGCACTTAAGGTTTACCCCGGGTTTACGAAGCGTAGGACCACATATCGATGTGTGGGCCCTATTTCTGTAGTCCATATGCTAGCTAGCCGAGAGGCCGTGCATATGGACCGATCACCCCTGGTTAAATAGAGTTGCGTGCATACCCTCGAAAGAGGACAAGCGTAACTCTACCGGATTGGGTTCCCCACCCAATAGCGGGGTTCTTAGCGTAAAGCGCGCGTTAAGAGGAATCCTTCGTCGGACTAACGTTCGGACGAATAGTCTTAACGTTTAGGTGAGCGATATCCCTATAGCTAGGTGAGCTCACATTTGTGGAACCTCCACGGCCAAGTTGCCTTATTATTAATTTGAAAACTAAGTCCTATAATTATTAAAAATTGTTTTAGTCTTAATCCGATTCGATGCCGAGCGTTAACCCTTCATCGAATATTTTTTAAATCATTTTTTTTCACTCCTTTGCTTTTCCGTCTTTAATTACTAAAAAAAAATCCACCTTACTTTCAGTAAAATAATAGTCCTCCCGGAGGAGTAAGAATAGTCAACGCGACCCCGAGAACAATACGACCTCGGTATTCCCCCGAATATCGAGTACTACTTGCGATAGGTGCACTTGCCTACCTAAGCAAGCCCGCGGCGATCGACTCACCGAACCAACCACAGTAAGAGTCTGTTCGCGGGCCTATCATCACCCATACCAGGACTTATCCAGCCTGAGCACGCTTAACTATGGAGTTCTTTCAACTCTCATCACCAATTGACCTGCAGCTCAACTGGTGATGAGAAGTGAAGGAACTACATAGTTAAGCATGCTTGGGGGAGAGTAGTACTGGGATGAGTGACCTCCTGGGAAGTCCCCGTACGACACAGCTTGACTGTCGAGTTCGCTCATCAAAAGGGAGGTTGTGTCCACCAACAACCCGCCTGTGGAGGGAGAGGGGTTGGGGTGCATAGGATGTAGCCTGGTAACGGTCTGCCTAAGGCCTAGTGATTGAGTCACGAAAGGTGGAAGGGGACGTTACAATAAAAAGTGCACTTTTTATTGTAACGCCCCAAAATTCGAAAGAAGGATGAGCAGCTTTGTGAGCCAAGTTTTGGTCTTGGTAAGGGTCACACGGCCTAGGACACGGGCGTGTCCATGGCTGTGACTTGTCGGGTTCGTCGAGAGCACGGGGAGTCTATGATTTTCACTCGACGAAGTGTCGAGACAGAGAACACGGCCTAGGATACGGGCATCTCCATGGCCGTGTCTTTCCAGGTACGTCGAGAGCCCGGGTGGTCGACGAACTGCGCTTGACGATATGTCGAGATAGTGAACACGGCTTAGGACACGGGCATGTCCAAGGCTATGTCGGGTGCGTGTTCGACGAATTTTCCACGAGGTCAACGAAGAGGCAGACTACGGTCGTCGAGAATTCGAACACGGCCTGGGATACGGGCGTGTCCCAGGCCGTGTACTTCTCGGGTTGTGTTTGGTCCTACGTCGATGGAGGAACACATCCAGGTACACGGGCGTGTACTGCATGACACGGGCATGTAAGCTCTAACACGGGCGTGTTCAGATCCTGTGTCCTTCTTGTAGTGTGACGGTTTCAGCATCGATTGGGGCACACGGCCTTGAACACGGGCGTGTCACAAGCCGTGTTTGGCCCAGGTGTTTTCATTTTCAGTTAGGATCGTGGACATTCGTCTCCTTCTTTTGGGATCTGATGGTCTAAGGTTGCCCTTGCTGAGTTAAGTCCGGGAATAGGGTTTAGAAACCCGCATTCTTCTTAAAACATTCTCTTTCTAAGATCTAGAGAGAAGGGAGAGCAAGGAAGAAGGTGAAGGAGAGATCCGGCTGCCGGAGAAGCTTCGGTGCTCCAAATCGCGAGCCGAGTCCAGATCCGTGGATGCAAGACCGTTGTGAAGGTTTTCATCTGGCTAAGTTGCTATGGCTAGGAAGAGGGGTCCGAAGGTAACGACACTTCTCCTCTTGGCTTTAGGTTGCATGTTTAGCAACTTTTATTTTCTAGTTTTTTGGGTGGCACCAATCTCTCAAATGAGAGGGGTTTGGGTCGCCAAGGTTCAAGTAGAACCTCCGGGTCGATTGATTCCGTCCCCGGCATGTTTTGCATTAGAGATCCGCTCCGTTAGTGGATTAGGCATGGTGGGTGAAGCCGTTGTCGCGACTGTTAGTCCGACTTGGTGATGTTGCGTACGAGCTCTAAGGATTCGTAGAGATCCGTTGCGGCAAGATGCCATTTGTGATGTTTGTGATGTTTTCCCCCATTTCTCGAGTGAGTACGTGTAGTCGTAAACGGACAAGGTTAGCTCCTCAATGGCGGTAGATTGTTTCCTTGGTGGGTAAGGTTAGCTCCGCATTGGCGGTAGATGGTTTTCTTGGTGCGCGGGGATGTTGCAGTACAAATGAGGGATTAGGGTGGGAATGGTATTTGGATTGTAATGTGCTAAGGCGTGGCTTTGTCTCCATGGTCGGCTGGCTATCCCGTGACGTGCAGGTCATGTGTGGAGAGTGTCCCAGCGAGACTAGTCCCCTTCTGTGAGACTGACGAGAATGCCAAGCATGCGGCAAGCCCAGGCAATGAGGCCATGAGCAGGTGGGGTCCAGCAAGGCTTCTTAGAATCGATCAGTGTGTTAGACGGAATCCTGACATGAGGAGTCAGAGCTTGCAGGCAAGCCCGGGTCTAAGACCATGAGCGGGTGGGGCCTTGGCAAGAGTTCCGTGTGGCGGCCTGTGTGTCGTTTGGGATAATGCTGAAAGTCCACCTAGTGTCAACTATCTTCACCTATGGGGGGGGAATAGGTGACGTGCAGCGTTTTTGCGGAATTTAAATTGTACATGCACACGAAAATAAAACAACACAGCACAAAAGAGTACACAAGCTATTTATAGTGGTTCCCCGATTTGGGTACATCCACTTTCCCCCTTCGACCTATCTCCCAACAAGGGACGACTCGGTCACTTCTCCAATAGGATTGAAATCCAATCCTTGCACTATCGGAAGGAACCCTTACACACGTAGGAGTCAACACTCCCACAACACGGGTTGCACCCAACCCTTACAACTAAGAACCTACGTTCCTTTACAACAAAAGTAAAACTAGAATGTACAAGAGATACAAACTACGTTTGGAGACTAAGGTGTCCCTCTTCGTTGACGACGTGTTCTTGAAGTCCACAAAGAGTCCACAACCCTAGATCTCTCTTGGAGAGGATCTCCCCGGAACCGGCGGCGGCAAGATGGTCGGCGGCTAGGTTCACGGGATCGGCGGCGATGACGATGTGCGGCTGCTGTACTTTGGAGATCCAAACTTCGTAGCAAAGCTAGCAAGGTCTACCAACGGTCACACTAGGATCGGTCGTCTCGATCGATTCGGACGGGGAAGGTTTTCCCGATCAACAAATCGAGAGACAAGAGATCTCTGGTTAGACGCGTGAGACTCTATGCTTGGCTATGCTTCTATCGCAGGGAGATCTGGAGGAAACCACGATCAAACGACCGGCGATCGACTTGCACGAGCGGCGACGGCGGCAGAGCTGTTTCGCGATTCTAGGTCAAGGTCGGCTGCTCGTTTTTCGTCTTTTTCTCTGTGTCTCTTCTCTGTTCAAAAATACCCGTATATTTATACACAAGTAAAAACCTTAATCACCGTTGTGGGTCCCACAAGAAGAAACCCTAAATCCGGTCCAAAATAAAGCCAGCGGCAGAATCTGGTCCAGCTTTTTCCCGAAAGTTGCCCAAGTAAAAATCGGCGAGAATCACCTGTGATTCTCGTCGAATCGTCGAGAATCAAGGGTGATTCTCGACGATTCGGCGAGAATCACAAAGTGATTCTCGACGATCCGTCGAGAATCACAAAGTGATTCTCGTCGATCCGTCGAGAATCACAAAGTGATTCTCGTCGAATCTGACTTGATTGCACTCTGATTTAGCCGGCGAGAATCAGCCAGTGATTCTCGACGATTCGGCGAGAATCACTAGTGATTCTCGCCGAATCGGCGAGAATCACTTGGTGATTCTCGTCGATTCTTACTTAGATGATTTTTCATCTTACGCCTCTGAGCTGCTCTTTGACTCATCCTTGCTCCTTGTCTGCTCTTGCATAAACACAGCCCTGTACTTGAAAGTAAGTGCACTCCAATAGAGAGAGTACACATAGGCCAACACACTGATCTGCTCAACGAGGGATTACGTCGTGCAGACCCGTGTATATTGACCTACTGCACCCTGACATTGGTGTGCACTTAGCGAGGAATAACTGCAAGCACCACTTGAAATATTTTGTCAAAAACATTGCCTATTTACCTTAGCTTGTTCAGGGGCTTCTTCAAATCAGGTACGTTGTGGATACAATACCCAACAATCTCCCCCTATTTGAAGAAGCCTAAACCCTACAAGCTAAGGTGAATAAAGCGTATGGGAATGAAAATCATAACCTTGAAATTTAGCTGAGAGAGATATTCATTACCAATACCAATTTCTTGAGAGCAAACATGGAGCCACCTTAGCCTTAGCCGAGAGGGTAATCTCCCCCTTTTCGGCTTCTGCAAATCTGGGTCTGTAGCATTTGACCCCTTGCTCCCCCTCAGTTCTTGCACCTGTGCTCACAATGGAGTTCGTGGCAGAGGCTCCCCCTAGAGGCATGATCCCGGAGCTTCTGTAGTCTTCATTCCTCATAATTTAGCATCCCCAATTCAGTTTTGAAAAGACTGAACTTGGCCTCGTCTAAGGGCTTTGTGAATATATCTGCAATCTGCTTGTCCGTGGGGACATAACAGAGAGAGATGTCCTTGTTCTCCACGTGCTCCCGAATGAAGTGGTAGCGCACTTCAATATGCTTCGTTCTGCTGTGCGATACCGGATTGTTGGCAATTGCAATTGCACTGGAGGAGTCGCAGTACATTGGTACTTCCTTGAACTGAAGGTCGTAGTCGGCTAACTGGTTTCTGATCCATAGGAGTTGTGCGCAACAGCTGCCTGCCGAGATGTACTCAGACTCTGTTGTGGAGGTTGCAACACAATTCTGTTTCTTGCTATTCCAGGAAATAAGTCTTTCTCCGAGGAATTGACATGTCCCGGAGGTGCTTTTCCTGTCATCCCTACTCCCTGCAAAATCAGCATTTGAAAACCTATTAGCTCGACATCATTGTTTCTCGGGTACCACAAGCCAAGATTGGGAGTACCTTTAAGGTATCTTAGAATTCGCTTTGCAGCAACATAGTGAGATTCCTTAGTGTTCACCTGATATCTGGCACAGACACATGTGGAGAACATGATATCCGGTCTACTGGCAGTAAGGTAGAGCAGGGATCCAATGATGCTTCTGTATTTGGTTTCATCGAAAGGTTTACCTTTCTCATCCTTATCCAGAGACATAGTGGATCCCATTGGAGTCCTCATAGAGGTTGCATTCTCCATACCGAATTTCTTAAGGAGTTTATTTGTGAACTTTGTCTGAGAGATGAAGATTCCATCCTCAGGCTATTTCACTTGAAGTCCCAAGAAATACTTGAGCTCTCCCATACTGCTCATTTCAAACTTTCCTTGCATAAGTTTAGAAAACTTTTTGCAAAGATTGTTGTCCGTTGAGCCGAATATAATGTCATCGACATAGATTTGCACCAACAAAATCTTGCCTTTGACTTTCCTGAGAAACAATGTTTTATCTATTTTACCTCTAGAGAACTTGTTCTCAAGAAGAAAACTAGATAAAGTCTCATACCAAGCTCGTGGAGCTTGTTTTAAACCATATAGAGCTTTATTGAGAAAATACACATGATTGGGATAAGTAGGATTGACAAAACCTGGGGGTTGAGCGATGTATACTTCCGCTTTCAGGTCTCCGTTCAGGAATGCTGATTTCACATCCATTTGATAGACTGTGAATCCTTTGTGCGAAGCATACGCCAGGAACAATCTGATTGCCTCGAGCCTTGCCACTTGTGCAAAGGTCTGGTCGAAGTCAATCCCCTCCTCCTGTCTGTAACCTTGAGCCACCAACCTGGCCTTGTTCTTTATGATGACACCATGTTCATCCAGTTTGTTTCTGAAGATCCACTTGGTGCCAATCACATTCTGCTTGTGTGGTATGGGAACCAGCGTCCAAACGTTGCATCGTTCGAATTGATGTAGTTCATCTTGCATGGCCAAAATCCATGTCGCGTCTTTGTTCGCCTCGTCGAACTTCTTTGGCTCAACCTGTGACAGAAAGCTAAGATGCAAAACTTCGTTAATAGTACCTCTTCGAGTTCTGACACCGACACTAGGATCTCCGATGATCTGATCTCTAGGATGATCCCTCACGTGCCGGAGCTCTAGAAGTCTGGCGTCTGGAGCTTCGACTACTTCTTGGGCTTCTCCTTCTTCTAAGAAATTTGTTCCATTTTGATCGTCAACATTCCCAAAAGACATGGAGGTGGAAACTTTGACGTACTTAGGAGTTTCATCTTTAGCGGTCTCTTCGAGATCCAGCTGTTCAAGTCGTGCACCTGCATCTTCAAGAATACCACTGGAAGAATTGTTGTTAAGCAAACTTCCTTCATCAAATACAAGATTAATTGATTCTTCTACCACTAGGGTTTTCTTATTGAAGACCCTATATGGCCGACTGTGGGAACTATAGCCCATGAATATGCCTTCGAAGCATTTTTCAACAAATTTAGTACGCGGGTACTTCCCATTATTCAGTACATAGCATCTGCAACCAAAGATCCTCAAGTAGGACATGGTTGGTTTCCTGCCTTTCAGTAGCTCGTAAGGCGTCTTACGATGATGCTTGTTGATCAATGCTCGGTTTTGTACATGACAAGCTGTATTGACCGCCTCTGCCCAGAAGTATTCTGGGAGAGAAGCGTCTGTCAACATTGTCGTGCAAGCTTCAATGAGAGTTCTATTTCTCCTCTCCGCAACTCCATTTTGCTGAGGAGTGAGCGGGGAGGAAAACTCATGAAAGATACCTTGTTCTTCACAAAACTCTGTCATAGCACCAGATTCGAATTCTTCTCCATGGTCACTTCTGATTTTGACCACTGAGAAGTTAAATTCGTTCTGAACCTACTTGACAAAGCTAGTGAAGATGTCAAACGTATCTGACTTTTGTTTCTAGAAGAACACCCATGTAAACCGAGAATGATCATCAACTATCACTTGCGTATAGGACTTGCCTCCCAAGCTATGAACTTGCATTGGACCAAACAAGTCCATATGTAGAAGGTAAAGACATCGGGAAGAGTCTTTGTCTGTAATGCTCTTGAAGGTAGCCCGAGTCTGTTTGCCCATCTAGCATGCAAGACAGGGGCTATCTTTGATGCACTTGATAACGGGAGCATCCCTTACTAAGTTTTTAGAAAACAACATACTAATTGTTTTGAAATTAATATGTGCCAATCTCTTATGCCATTATTCACAAAGAGATGCACTGCCTGTTGCCACAAGGCATACGGGGGTAGATGAATCTAAACTGATAAAATCTAAGCAGAAGATATTTCTGCTCCTAATGTCTGATAATACCGTCTCCGAAGAGGTACGTGAAATTATCTGACATTTATCCTTGCAGAACTTAACGTCATAACCTTTGTCATATAACTGACTTACACTGATCAGGTTATGGTTTAACCCTTCAACATAAGCCACGTCGGTGATAGAGATTATACCGTTGGAAATCATACCGTAACCTCTGGTGACTCCTCGATCTGACCCTCCAAAGATGACTTTGGGTTCATTCTCGACTGGAGTGTAATCACGCAGCAGGCTTCTTGTCCCAGTCATATGCCGGGAGCATCCACTCTCCAAATACCAGATCGGCGTTTTGGTGGCCTTTGGACATTCCTGCAAAACAAAATTAATTTCCCTTATGAACCCAATCGAACTTGGGTCCTAGATTCCTGGTTAGCATACTCCCCCTCGGTTGGTTAACCCTACGAGTTGTCGGCCTTGCATTGCTAACATAGGGAGTCTCGTAATACCTTGGATTAAACCAACAATCCACGACAAAGTGACCGACTTTGCCACAACACCAACAGTCAAATCTGTTGTACCTCTTCCTAGGCTCCTGCTTTACCCTGAAAATGGTGGGTACAGCCGGGGCCTTGGATCTGGAGGTGGAAGCCTCATAGTGATTGCAGTCACATGACTTCTTCACCTTCTGTTCCTTCAGTATAACAGGCTTGGCTCTTGGTGCCTGCTTTCCATTATGGCCGTTAGAGAATTGACCATAATTTCCCATGTGGATTTCCTCATAAGGTGCCTTGAGGGCACTCTCACCGAAGTTCCGGGGAAAGGTCCAACCATCATATCGGCTCTTTGGCTTTGCAACCGAGGGCCGGAAATGATGACCAAAGGTTGATTCAAAGTCATGTTGGTTGCAAGGAAAGCTAGGCTTTCTGAACGCAACAGGACTAAGCGGAGCCTTTCCCTTTTCATCAGCAGAGGCCTTCTTGGCGGCCTTATTCTTCCTCTGGTTCCTGTTTCTCCTGGATGAGGAACCAGATACCCCTACATGCCCCAAGCCAGCTCCTTTGTCCTGAGTAGAGAAGGTATCAACTACTGGAAGAACAGTTTTTGGCATAGAGAAGCTCTTGACGATCTTCCTTTCTGCCGCAAGTTGTTCTTCCAACTTGTCGACTTCCTCCTGCTTAAGATCAAGGAGTTTGAGAGACTCTGAATTCTTTGAAGTTAGGTCAAGGTGCTCCTATCGGAGAGAAATCAAACTGGTGACCTCTTCCCTTAGGGAGACACACTCACCCTTAAGGAATTTCACTTCCTTTTTCTCAGCCTTCAATCTCTTACGGCACTCCTCGAAAGTGTTGAGCAGAAGCTCATACTTCTCGAGGAGCTCCGCTTCACGGGCCGAAAGGCTATCTTCAGGTTCATCATCCTGAGACTCAGGATAAGATTCAGAGTCGGAGAGAGGGGTGTGAGCTTTTACCTTCCCAGTAAATGGGGGGGCATTCTCCTTCTGAGTCGGAGCGACCCACCAGCCCGAAGTAGGCTTCCTCATCATCACTGGAGTCTAAGGAATCAGACTCACTCAGTGTCTTCGGCCTTTTGGCGATGTAGCTCCGCTCTATCTTCTTATCTCTAGAGGATTTGTGCTCCTCTCCTTTCCCTTTTTCTCTCTTGCCTTAATAGCAGTCGACCACGACGTGTCCTGGCTTATTGCATCCAAAGCAAATAATGTCAGAGGAGCGATGTTTGTTCGGTTTAGAAGCATACCTATTAGAAGAATAATTTTTCTTCTGATGCCTGGAGGAGGAGCCATCTTTCTTTCTTTGATTCCTCATCTTGAGGAACTTCTTGAACTCTCGGGTGATGAGGGAGAAATCCTCCTCCGACAGCTCTGAGCTGGAGGAGCATGGCTCGGTGTCCTCCTCCTCATCCTTTTTCCTGGCACGGTATGAAATCGCACCCTTTCCTTTTCTGGAGTGACTGGCTTTTAGAGCCACTGTCTTTTCTTTGGCGGCAGCCTTCTCTGCTTCTTCTTCTGCTTTCCTGGTGTTTAGTTGAAGCTAATAGGACATCAGCTTCCCGAACAGAATTTGCGGGTCTGTTTCAGCAAGTCTGCCAAACTCTCGGATGGCACAGATCTTTGTGTCCCATTCCTTAGTAAGGGACCTAAGGAATTTATCATTGAGTTCACCATTAGTGAACACCCTTCCGTATCCTTTGAGGGCATTTACAATCTTGAGGAAGTTCTCGAAGGTGACTCCGATCTCTTCCTTAGGCCCTTGTCTGAAGGTCTCATATTTCTGGTTCAGGAGGGATCTACGATCATCCCTCACTTCATCAGTGCCCTCCATTAGGATGATCAGGCAATGCCAGATCTCCTTTGCTGTCCTGCAGTTTCAGAAGTTCTGCATCATTGAGTCATCAACCGCGCTGACCAGAATGTTCTGCGCCTTCTTGTCAAGTCCCACTAGCACCATCTCATCCTTGTCCATTTCAGAAAGTTTCTTCAGCACTTTTTTGGTAGGATCAATGGCGGAGACCTTAGTGAGGACATAAGGTCCCTCCTCCACGATCATGAAGAGTCTAGGATCAACTGCTTCCATGTAGAATCTGATCCTTTCCTTCCAGATAGGAAAGTTGAGCCTGGTGCACGCGGGGATCTTGCCTGTGAACTTGAGCCCGTCCATAGTAGCTGTTTGCCTTCTTCTTGACACTAGCGGCAGGATTCTACTCAAGGTGTTAACTTTTTTGATGAGCAACCTCCCTCTGATACCACTTGAAAGTCCACCTAGTGTCAACTATCTTCACCTATGGGGGGGGGGGGGGAATAGGTGACGTGCAGCGTTTTTGCGGAATTTAAATTGTACCTGCACACGAAAATAAAACAACACAGCACAAAAGAGTACACAAGCTATTTATAGTGGTTCCCCGATTTGGGTACATCCACTTTCCCCCTTCGACCTATCTCCCAACAAGGGACGACTCGGTCACTTCTCCAACAGGATTGAAATCCAATCCTTGCACTATCGGAAGGAACCCTTCCACACGTAGGAGTCAACACTCCCACAACACGGGTTGCACCCAACCCTTACAACTAGGAACCTACGTTCCTTTACAATAAAAGTAAAACTAGAATGTACAAGAGATACAAACTACGTTTGGAGACTAAGGTGTCCCTCTTCGTTGACGACGTGTTCTTGAAGTCCACAAAGAGTCCACAACCCTAGATCTCTCTTGGAGAGGATCTCCCCGGAACCGGCGGCGGCAAGATGGGCGGCGGCTAGGTTCACGGGATCGGCGGCGACGATGATGTGTGGCTGCTATACTTTGGAGATCCAAACTTTGTAGCAAAGCTAGCAAGGTCTACCAACGGTCACACTAGGATTTGTCGTCTCGATCGATTCGGACGGGGAAGGTTTTCCCGATCAACAAATCGAGAGACAAGAGATCTCTGGTTAGACGCGTGAGACTCTATGCTTGGCTATGCTTCTATCGCCGGGAGATCTGGAGGAAACCACGATCAAACGATCGGCGATCGACTTGCACGAGCGGCGACGGCGGCAGAGCTGTTTTGCGATTCTAGGTCAAGGTCGGCTGCTCGATTTTTGTCTTTTTTTCTGTGTCTCTTCTCTATTCAAAAATACCCGTATATTTATACACAAGTAAAAACCTTAATGACCGTTGTGGGTCCCACAAGAAGAAACCCTAAATCCGGTCCAAAATAGAGCCAGTGGCAGAATCCGGTCCAGCTTTTTCCCGAAAGTTGCCCAAGTAAAAATCGGCGAGAATCACCTGTGATTCTCGTCGAATCGTCGAGAATCAAGGGTGATTCTCGACAATTCAGCGAGAATCACAAAGTGATTCTCGACGATCCGTCGAGAATCACAAAGTGATTCTCGTCGATCCGTCGAGAATCACAAAGTGATTCTCGTCGATCCGTCGAGAATCACAAAGTGATTCTCGTCGATCCGTCGAGAATCACAAAGTGATTCTCATCGAATCTGACTTGATTGCACTCTGATTTAGCCGGCGAGAATCAGCTAGTGATTCTCGACGATTCGGCGAGAATTAGCTAGTGATTCTCGCCGAATCGGCGAGAATCACTTGGTGATTCTCGTCGATTCTTACTTAGATGATTTTTCATCTTACGCCTCTGAGCAGCTCTTTGACTCATCCTTGCTCCTTGTCTGCTCTTGCATAAACACAGCCCTGTACTTGAATGTAAGTGCACTCCAATAGAGAGAGTACACGTAGGCCAACACACTGATCTGCTCAACGAGGGATTACGTCGTGCAGACCCGTGTATATTGACCTACTGCACCCTGACATTGGTGTGCACTTAGAGAGGAATAACTGCAAGCACAACTTGAAATATTTTGTCAAAAACATTGCCTATTTACCTTAGCTTGTTCAGGGGCTTCTTCAAATCAGGTACGTTGTGGATACAATACCCAAGAAATGCAATACCCCGTTTGTTTGCTGCTTAATGCCAATGGTGAAATGATGAGTACCCAGATGATGTGATGATGTGCTAGACGCATACGCGATAGGTTGCCTTGGGTGAAGCCCGGGTTTTTGCATTCATACTGCATAGTAGGCCCCTTTTCTTTATATGCTCAACAGTAGAGAACGTGCATCTTGTTTGAGACATCCAAGCATGTTCAATAGTGCTATACTTGTTTATGTATATGGTATACGAAGTGCTGACTTGCAGGTTGGAGGGGTACACCAGGGTCCGTTAGGGGCGACCGGGAGGAGATGTGTTTGTTACATAGTTTGAGGTCAGACTTTGCTGACCCACGTTACAACCAAATTTTATAGGGCAAGAATCGCAAGCAGGAGCTAGCTCACCGGCCAGAAAGGCCTAAGCCTCATGAAGTGTTACCATCCTTGCAATGGCTTTACTACTATAATTTCGTATGTTTGATTTTGTTGTCTTCCGGCTTACATGCCAAGGTAGCTTAGGAGTGCCTATGTACTTTGATGCGTTGTGTTTTGTTGGAGATTTGGACTCTCTTTTATTGTAAGGCCATAAGACCGTATCAAGACTCTTGTGGATGTAGATAACTTGTAGTCTTGGTTGGTGTTTACTCTGTGTTTTGCTTATGAGTTTTGAGTTTGGGTAAATATATCATCTTATAATACTATGGTTGTGGCGTATGTATGTTGTGGGGCCCCGGCCGTACTCATATTATAGGGTCATTACATGGGAGGTGTTACAATTTGGTATCAGAGGCAGGTTTCGATTCAAGGTCATTGCGTATAGAAGTTATCCTCATAGGAGTAATACAGGACCGTGAGTATCCTTATGCTTGAGTCTTGTGATTAGAGACTGATTCCTTGTTTTCTTGCTTTTATTAAGAGTGCAAGCAACGAGGCGGGTACGTCGAGACCAAGAGAAGAGCTTTCGGATGGCAGCGCTTGTTACACTTTCCCTGTAATGACCGTATAATATGGGTCCGGCCGGGGCCCCACAACATACAGACGCCACAGCTTTAGTATTATAAGATGATATAACTACGTACACTCAAAACTCTTTGCACTACACAGCGGAAATACAAATAAGACTAGAAGTTATCCACCACTATAAGAGTAATAAAAAGATGGCCTTATGGCCTTACAACATAAGAGAGTTCAAACTCAATTAATACAACAGACATGAAACTGAACAAGCACTCCTAGTCTACCTCGGCATGCAAGCCGGACAACATGAGCATCAAAACATACACTGCCATAACGAGTAGAGCTACTACACAAGTTAACACTTCATGAGGCTTAGGCCTTTCTGGCCGGCGAGCTAGCTCCTGCTTGCGATCCTTGCCCTGTAAAATTATTAGTAACGTGGGTCAGCAAAGGCTGACCTCAAACTGTGTAACAAACACATCTCCTCCCGGCCGCCCCTAACGGACCCCGGGGAACCCTCCAACATGCAAGTCAGCACTTCGTATGCAATATATAAATATAAAAAGAAGTGCATTAAGAACAAGCTTGGATGTCTCAAACACCATACACGTTCTCTACGGGTTGAACATATAATATAAAAAGGGGCCTACTTATGCAACATGTATGCAACACCCGGGTTTCACCCAAGGCACCCTATAGCGTATGCATCTAGCACATCATCACATCATTTGGGTACTCATCATTTCCCCATTGGCATAAAGCCGCAAACAAAAAGGGAGACACAATTCCCCCCAACGGCACACAAGCTGCCACATGGAATTCTTGCATAGGCTCCACCCGCTCAAGGTCTTAGACCCGGGCTTGCCTGCAAGCTCTGACAACTCTTATCAGGATTCCAACAAACACAAACTGATCGATTCTAAGAAGCCTTGCCGGACCCCACCCGCTCATGACCTCATTTCCCGGGCTTACAGCCATGCTTGACATTCTCGTTAGTCTCACAGAAGGGGACTAGTCTCGCTGGTACACTCTCCACACATGACGTGTACGTCACGGGATAGCCAGCCGACCACGGAGACACAGCCACGCCTTGGCACATCACAAACCAAGACAATTCCACCATAGTCCCTCATTTGTACTGCAGTGTTCCCGCGCACCAAGGAAACCATCTACCACCAATGCGGAGATAACCTTATCCACCAACGAAACCATCTACCTCCATTGAGGAGCCAACCTTGTCCGGTTCTGACTACACGTACTTACTTGAGAAAAAAGGGAAAACATCACCACATCACAAACAGTATCTTGTCGCAACAGAATCTTTACGAATCCTTAAAGTTCGTATGCAACATCACCGAGTCGGACTAACGGTCACGACTACGGCTTCACCCACCATGCTTAATACACTAACGGAGCGGATCTCTAATGCAAAACATGTCGGGGACGGACTCAATCGACCCGGAGGTTCCTCTTGAACCTTGGCGACCCAAACCCCTCTCATTTGAGTGTTTGGTGCCCAAAACTAGAAAAGAAAAATGATGCTAAGACATGCATCCTAAAACCGAGAGGAGAAGTGTCGTTACCTTCCGACTCCTCTTCCTAGCCATGGAAAAATAGCTGGATGAAAACTTTCGCAAAGCTCTAGCCTCCATGGATCTGGACTCGGCTCGCGATTTGGAGCACTGAATCCACTCCTACAGCCCAAACCCTCCTTCACCTTCTTCCTTGCTCTCCCTTCTCTCTAGAATTTAGTAAGAGAAAGCTTGGAGAAGAATGAGGGTTTCCAACTCTATTTTCGGACTTAACTCCCCAAGAGCAGTCCTGGACCATCAGATCCCAAAATAACGGAAAGAATGGCCACGATCCGTCTGAAAAATAAAACACCTGGGCTGAAGTCGACCTGACACACGCCCATGTCCAGGGTCATGTCCCCCATTCTCCGTCACAAATCGACGCACCGGGAACAACACACGAGCATCCGACACGCCCGTGTTCGACCTGACACGCCCGTATCCCGACTGACACGGCCGTGTGGTCGGTCGTGTGTCTCCATCGACACAGCCTCAAAAACAACCCGAGAAGGACACGGCCTGGGACACGGGGCCACGCCCGTGTCCCAGGCCATGTGCGAAGTCTCGACACTCGTCGACAGCCTTTGTGTCGACACCGCGGAAAAACGTCGAGCGAAGTTCGTTGACCATGCGGGACACGCCCTGTGACACGCCCGTGTCACAGGCCGTGTGCCCTTGTCTCGACACTCGACACTCGTCGAGTGGACTTCGTCGAGAGAAGTCTCGACACTCGACTGACACGGCCTTGGACACGCCCGTGTCCTAGGCCGTGTGCCTTGTCTCGACACATCGTCGAGCGAAAATGTCGACACCCCGGGCCGGTTGTCGACACGGGCTCGACACGCCCTGAGGCACGCCCGTGTCTCAGGTCGTGTGCCCAGTCTCGACACTTTGTCGAGCGAAAAATGTCGACTACGCGGCCAAATAATCGACTCCAGCCTGACATGCCCTGGGACACGCCCGTGTCCCAGGCCGTGTGACCCCTACCAGAAACCAAAATTGGCCAGAAAACGCTGGTCGATCCCCTCTCAAATTTTGGGGTGTTACAACTCTCCCCCCTTAACAAAATTTCGTTCTGAAATTACAAAGCAAAAGGGAACACAATTTAAATGGTACCTGATTTGAAGAGCTCTGGATACTCTTCTAGCATGGCTTGTTCTCTCTCCCAAGAGAACTCCTCACGACCGCAGTTGTCCCATCGGACTTTCACGAGTTTAACCTCTTTACTCCGCAACTGCCGAGTCTCCGAATCCTCTAAAGTAATTGGAAGGACCCGCGTCCTCAAGTCTTCCTCAATCGGCACCGATGCCGGCTCGATAACCACACTAGCCTCCACCAAGGCTTTCCTCAAGACGGAGACATGGAAGACGTCATGCAATCCACTCAGCTCCGCGGACAACGCCAACCGATAGGCTGCTTCTCCCACCCGTTCAACAAATTCAAAAGGCCCCCAAAACCTTGGACTCAACTTCTTGAGTCGGCGAATCCGTGAGACGCCTTTGAACGACTTGATCTTCAAATAGACCCAATCACCTACCGCAAACTCCAACTTCCTGTGACGAGCATTAAAGTATTTTGCTTGCCGGTCTTGCGCCACCTTCATACGCTCTTGAATGGTCCGCACCAACTCACAAGCGTCAACTACCACCTCTTTTCCCAACATTTTGGTGTCTCCCGCCTCTGTCCAAGACATCGGTGTTCGACACCGTCTCCCATACAAAGCTTCGTATGGCGCCATTTTTATACTTGCTTGATAACTGTTATTGTACGCGAATTCCACCATGAAGAGGTGATCCTCCCACTTCTTGCCGAAGTCAAGAATGCAAATTCTCAGCATATCCTCCATAGTACGGTTCGTTCTTTCGGTTTGCCCGTCCATTTGAGGATGGAACGTCGTACTGAACTTTAGCTTCGTGCCCAAGTTCTTCTGAACCAATCTCCAGTCCTTGGACGTAAACCGTCCATCTCGATCGCTAACTATGCTCTTAGGAATCCCATGCAATCGCACAATGTTGCGAACATACAACTCCACCGGCTTCTCCACGCTGTCCTCCTTCCGATTTGGGTTGAAGTGGGCCACCTTGGTTAAGCGATCCACGATCACCCAAATAGCATCATTACCCTACTGCGATCTAGGCAACCCATGAACAAAATACATGGAGATGTCATCAAATTTCCACTCTGGGATTGGAAGGGGCTTCAGGAACCCGCCCGATTTCTGACATTCGGCCTTCACCAAGGCACAAGTTTGGCAATGATTCACATACAAAGCTACATCCCGCTTCAGCCCCGGCCACCAAAAGGATTTCTTCATATCCAAGTACATCTTTGTACTGCCCGGGTGAATGTATTACTTTGTGCAGTGAGCCTCAAACATCAACTCCTCACGGAGTTTGCCGAACTGCGGTATACAAACCCTTCCGTCCTTCCTCAGAATCCCATCAATCATTTCCCAGGCGCTGCTCTCGCCCTTTTGAGCCTCCATCACAAAAGGTTGAAACTCGACATCCAACTGAGTCGCTTCCTGAATGCGATCAGACTAGTCATTCTGTTTTTGAATCCAGTTCAACCGAGCCACGCTGGACTCGCCTCTCACAACATATTCCAAACCAAGGGACTCCCATTCTCGTACCAACCGCTCATCATGAGCTTCGATCCAATTCCCTTGCCCCGAGTACTTTCTACTCAAGGCAACCGCCACCACATTGGCTTTACCTGGCGTATACTGAATCGCCACCTCGTAGTCTCCAAGAAACTCAACCCACATGCGTTTCCGCGTGTTTAAGTCCTTTTGATCCAAGAGATAATTTAGGCTTTTATGATCCGTGAAGATCTCCACCTTTGCACCATACACATAATGTCGCCATATTTTCAACGCAAAAATTATCGTCGCCAACTCCAAGTCATGGACGGGGTAATTCCTCTCATGAGTCTTCAGCTGTCTAGACCCAAAAGCTATCACCTTGCCATGTTGCACTAAAACGCAACCCAAACCGCATCCCGATGCGTCACTGAAGATCTGAAATCCCTCGGTCCCTTGCGGTAGACTTAGGATTGGAGCCATCATCAGTCTCTCCTTTAGTGCTTCAAATGCTTGACTGCACTCTTGATTCCACACAAACTTATAATCTTTACGAGTGAGTGAGGTGAGGGGTAGAGCTATCCGCGAAAAATTCTCCACGAATCTCCTATAATACTCGGCTAGTCCAAGAAAACTTCGGACTTCCGCTACGGTCCACAAGACTGGAAAATCTCTGATGGCCTCCACTTTTGTTGGATCCACTGCCACCCCATCCCCACTAATCACGTGGCCCAAAAATTCCACCATCTCTAACCAGAACTCGCACTTTGAGAACTTTGCATACAATTTATTCTCCCTCAACACTTGCAAGACCACTCTCAAGTGGGTCTCATGCTCCATTTCAGATTTGGAATACACCAAGATGTCATCAATGAAGACAACCACAAAAGAATCCAAGTATTCCCGAAATACTCGATTCATAAGATCCATGAACACAGATGGTGCGTTCGTCAGCACGAACGACATCACCGTAAACTCAAAGTGTCCATACCTTGTACCAAAGGCAGTCTTGGGGATGTCCTCGTCCCGAATTCTCAACTGATAATAACCTGACTTCAAGTCCAATTTTGAGTACACCACCGACCCCACCAACTGGTCGAACAAGTCGTCTATCCGAGGAATTGGATACTTATTCTTAACGGTCAGTTTATTCAGCTCTTGGTAGTCTATGCACAGCCGCATACTACCGTCTTTCTTCTTTACAAACAATATCGGCGCGCTCCACAGGGAAGAGCTGGGTCTGATATACCCTTGCTCCAACAGTTCCTGTAGATGTACTTTGAGTTCAGCCAACTCCTTTGGTGCCATCCTAAATGGAGGACGTGACACCGGCCTAGCCTCCGGCACTAACTCGATCGAGAAATCGATCTCCCGCCGAGGAGGCGCTCCAGGAAGTTCATCCGGAAACACATCCTTCAACTCTGCCACTACGGGCACTTCCTCTGTAGATAGATGAGAGAGACGAACATCCAATAACGCTACAAGCGCTACACCACCCTGGTTAACCGCCCACATCAATTGCATGGCCGAAATCAGGGAATAGGCCACTCCACAAATGCCCTCAAATTTGACCTCTGCCTTCCCTTTGCTCTTTAGGGTCACTACCTTAGATAGGAAATCAATACTGGCGCGCTGCTCTGCAAACCAGTCCATGCCCAAAATGACATCGAACTCAACCAAAGGCAAAATCGCTGCTACCAAAACGAAGTCAACTCCGTCCAGCTCCCAACAGATGCGCCCTTTGGCCCCAGTGGTCATGGATGACCTATTAGGCATGCGCACTTTCAGCACCGCGTCCGCCGAGAAAGACTCAACTCCTATTCTCCGGATGAAGCTCTCCGCGAGAAAGGAGTGCGATTCTCCCGTATCGAACAATACCCTAGTGGGGTATCCGGAAACTAAAACGAAGCCTACAACATAGACATCACAAAAAAAGTCTAAAAGTATGAAGCACAAAATTTAAACTTAAATTTTATTCATACCTGTCACCACATCGGTTTTGCGGATCGCTTCTTGCTGTCCAAGGTTGTAGGCCCTTGGTTGCACTGGTTGGAACCGTGAAGTGCTTGACTCTGCCATCTTCCCTTTCTCTACGGCACTATGGCCGGAGCGTTCAGTCTGCTCCTGCCTTGCCTCTTGCTCTGCTCCTCCTTGAGGACAAACACGAGCTATGTGCCCCACCTTGCCGCAGTTGTAGCACGTCGGCGGTCCCCTAGAGTGAGAACCTCCAGGCGTCCACGTGCTCTTCTCACCGGATCTGGAAGTGTGAGGCTTTTTCCTCCACCTACTCCCTTCAGACTTTCCCTGAGATTGGGGAGGCTTCCCTTCCCCTTGCTTGGGAGTGAAACCCTTACGACGTTGGCTTCGCTCCAGATCACTTTCCAAAATCCTGGCAGCCTCAACTAATTCATTGAAACCAGCTCGCTTCATGGAAATGAGGGGTTGCCTCAGATTCTCCCTCAGCCTCTGATAGAAGAGATTATCCCTCTCTACATCATCGGCCATCGTCGTTCCCGCGTAACGACCCAAACGGGTGAACTCCTGCACATACTCGTCCACCGTCTTGTTTCGCTGCATTAAGTGCAGGAACTGTCTCTGAAGGGCCAACCGTGTAGAAACTGGAATGTACCTCTTTAGAAACGCATCCCCAAATTCCTCCATCGACGGGGTGCGTCCAGGGAACTGGCGGCCGCTATGGCTCACCCACCACAACTTAGCATCTCCTTCCAACATGAACGCCGCTTACTCAGATTTCTTTTCTTTTGGCGTCTCTGCCGCCCTTAAAAGCTCTTGAATGCGAACCCACCAATCCTCTGCATCCGTTGGCGTACCAACTCCATTGAACGACGGGGGATGGAAGCTCAGGAAATACTTCATGTGCCGGTCTCCATGTCCGACAACCACCCTTTTCGCCAAAGGCTCCACTCGCCTGGCTTCTCCGCCTGGCATGACCGTCGCCGTGTCCGGTGTAGCAGGGGTTGCTACCTGAGCTGCAGCTGCAGCTTGGGCTGCCACCATCGCTTCTGCATGCATGCGGCAGAAATCGGTCGGGTTTACACCCGTGCCCAAAAGACCTGGAGCAGTGGCACTGCTCGCTTAGAGTTCTTCTCTTGCTCTCGACGTTCCCGCCTCGTTGCTTGCACTCTTCAAGAAAACAAGAAACAAGGAATCAGTCTCTAAACTCAAGACTTAAACATAAGGACACTCATGGTCCCGTGTTACTCTTATGTGGATAACTTCTTTATGCATTGACCTTGAATCTAACCTCCCTCTAATACCAAATTGTAACAACTCCCCTGTAATGATCGTATAATATGGGTCCGGCCGGGGCCCCACAACATACGGATGCCAAAACTTTAGTATTATAAGATGATATAACTACCTACACTCAAAACTCTTTGCACTACACAGCGGAAATACAAACAAGACTAGAAGTTATCCACCATTATAAGAGTAATAAAAATATGGCCTTATGGCCTTACAACATAAGAGAGTTCAAACTCAATTAATACAACAGACATGAAAGTGCACAAGAACTCCTAGTCTACCTCGGCATGCAAGCCGGACAACATGAGCATCAAAACATACACTGTCAGAACGAGTAGAGCTACTACACAAGTTAACACTTCATGAGGCTCAGGCCTTTCTGGCCGGCGAGCTAGCTTCTGCTTGCGATCCTTGCCCTGAAAAATTATTAGTAACGTGGGTCAGCAAAGGCTGACCTCAAACTGTGTAACAAACACATCTCCTCCCGGCCGCCCTTAACGGACCCCGGGGAACCCTCCAACCTGCAAGTCAGCACTTCGTATGCAATATATAAATATAAAAAGAAGTGCATTAAGAACAAGCTTGGATGTCTCAAACACCACACACGTTCTCTACGGGTTGAACATATAATATAAAAAGGGGCCTACTTATGCAATATGTATGCAACACCCGGGTTTCACCCAAGGCACCCTATAGCGTATGCATCTAGCACATCATCACATCATTTGGGTACTCATCGTTTCCCCATTAGCATAAAACCGCAAACAAAAAGGGAGACACAATTCCCCCCAACGACACACAAGCTGCCACATGGAACTCTTGCCTAGGCCCCAACCGCTCAAGGTCTTAGACGCTGGCTTGCTTGCAAGCTCTGACGTCTCTTGTCAGGATTCAAACAAACACAAACTGACCGATTCTAAGAAGCCTTGCCGGACCCCACCCGCTCATGGCCTCATTGTCCGGGCTTGCCCCCATGCTTGGAATTCTCATCAGTCTCACGGAAGGGGACTAGTCTCGCCGAGACACTCTCCACACATGACGTGTACGTCACGGGATAGCCAGTCGACCACGGAGATACATCCACGCCTTGGCACATCACAAACCAAGACAATTCCACCCTAGTCCCTCATTTGTACTGCAGCGTTCCCGCGCACCAAGGAAACCATCTACCACCAATGCGTAGCTAACCTTGTCCACCAAGGAAACCATCTACTGCCATAGAGGAGCTAACCTTGTCTGGTTCCGACTACACGTACTCACTTGAGAAAATGGGGAAAACATCACCACATCACAAACGGCATCTTGCCGCAACGGAATCTCTACGTATCCTTAAAGTTCGTATGCAACATCACCGAGTCGGACTAACGGTCGCGACTACGGCTTCACCCACCATGCCTAATCCACTAACGGAGCGGATCTCTAATGCAAAACATGTCGGGGAAGGACTCATTCGACCCGGAGGTTCCTCTCGAACCTTGGCGACCCAAACCCCTCTCATTTGAGTGTTTGGTGCCCAAAAATAGAAAAGAAAAATGATGCTAAGGCATGCATCCTAAAACTGAGAGGAGAAGTGTCGTTACCTTCCGACTCCTCTTCCTAGCCATGGCAAAATAGCCGGATGAAAACCTTCGCAAAGATCTAGCCTCCACGGATCTGGACTCGGCTCGCGATTTGGAGCACCGAAGCCTCTCCTACAGCCCTAACCCTCCTTCACCTTCTTCCTTGCTCTCCCTTCTCTCTAGAATTTAGTAAGAGAAAGCTTGGAGAAGAATGAGGGTTTCCAACCCTATTTTCGGACTTAACTCCCCAAGAGCAGTACTGGACCATCAGATCCCAAAATAAGGGAAAAAATAGCCACGATCCGTCTGAAAAATAAAACACCTGGGCCGAACATGGCCTGGCACACGGCCGTGTCCAGGGCCGTGTCCCCCATTCGCCGTCATAAATCGACGCACCTGGAACAACACACAGGCATCCGACACGCCCGTGTTCTACCTGACACGCCCGTGTCCCGACTGATATGGCTGTGTGGTCAGCCGTGTGTCTCCATCGACACAGCCCAGAAAACAACCCGAGAAGGACACGGCCTGGAACACGCCCGTGTCCAAAGCCATGTGCGAAGTATCGACACGCGTCGACAGTCTTTGTGTCGACACTGCGGAAAAACATCGAGCGAAGTTCGTCGACCATGCGGGACACGCCCTATGACACGCCCATGTCATAGTCCGTGTGCCCTTGTCTCGACACTCGACACTCGTCGAGTGGACTTCGTCGAGAGAAGTCTCGACACTCGACTGACACGGCCTTGGACACGCCCGTGTCCTAGTCCGTGTGTCTTGTCTCGACACATCGTCGAGCGAAAATGTCGATACCCCGGGCCGTTTGTCGACACGGGCTCGACACGCCCTGAGACACGCCCGTGTCTCAGGCCGTGTGCCCAGTCTCGACACTTTATCGAGCGAAAAATATCGACTACACGGCCAAGTCGTCGACTCCAGCCTGACACGCCCTGGGACACGCCCGTGTCCCAGGCCGTGTGCCCCCTGCCAGAAACCAAATTGGCCAGAAAACGCTGGTCAATCCCCTCTCAAATTTTGGGGTGTTATAGCGCTACTGCTCAAGGTCCTTTAGGCATGGGTATAAACCCAACCGACTTTTGTCGCATACTAGCAGAAGCAAGCGACAACTTAGGTGGCAACCCATGCTACATCAGGTATGGCGACGGTCGTGCCGGGCGGAGAAGCCAGGAGAGTAGAGCCTTTGGCAGAAAGGGTGGTTGTCACGCATGGAGACCGACAGATAAAGTATTTTCTGAGCTTCCATCCCTAGACGTTCAAGGGAGTCGGTACACCGACTGATGCGGATGATTGGTGGGTACGGATGCGAGAGCTTCTGAGGGCGACAGAGAAGCCAGAAGAGAAGAAATATGAGTTTGTGGCCTTCATGTTGGAGGGAGACGCAATGTTATGGTGGGTGAGCCATAGCGGTAGACAATTTCCAGGACGCACCACGTCCATGGAAGAATTTGGGGATTCCTTCCTAAAGAAGTACATACCTGTTTCAACAAGGTTGGCCCTTCAGAGGCAATTTCTGCACGTGTTGTAGCGAGATAAGACAATGGATGAGTATGTTCAGGAGTTCACTCATTTGGGTCGTTACGCGGTGATGACCATGGCGGACGATGAAGAGAGGGATAACCTCTTCTACCAGGGGCTGAGGGAGAATCTAAGGCAACTCCTCATCGCCATGAAGAATGTCGGTTTCAATGGGTTGGTTGAAGCGGCCAGGATGTTGGAGAGTGATCTAGAGCGAATCCAACATCGCAAGGGTTTTGCGCCCAAGCAAGGAGAGGGGAAGCCTTCTCTATCCCAAGGAAAGTCAGAAGGGAATAGATGGAGGAGGAAGCCTAACATGTACATGTCCGGAGACAAAAGTAAGTGGACATCCGGAGGGTCTCACTCTAAGGGGCCACCGACGTGCTTCAACTGTGGTAAGGTGGGGCACATTGCTCGTTTTTGTAACTAAGGAGGTACGGAGCAGGAGGAAAGGCAGGAGCAAACTGGGTGCTCCGGCCCTAGTGCCGTAGAAAAAGGGAAGATGGAGGAGTCTAGCGCTTCTCGGTTCCAACTGGTGCAACCAAGGGCTTACAACCTTGGACAGCAGGAAGCGATCCGCCAACCCGATGTGGTGACAGGTATGAGGAAGTTTAAGTTTAATAATGTGCTTCATACTTTTAGACTGTTATGATTGATGTTTATGTTTTAGGCTTTGTGTTAGTTTCCGGATACCCCGCTAGGGTATTGTTTGATACGGGAGCGTCACACTCCTTTCTTGCGGAAAACTTCATCCGGAGGATTGGAGTTGAAACGTTTTCGGTGTATGTGGAGCTGAAGGTGTGCATGCCCAATAGGTCATTCATGACCACCGGGAGGAAAGGGTGCATTTGTTGGGAGCTAAGAGGAGTTGGCTTTGTGTTGATAGCAGCGGTCCTACCGTTAGTCGAGTTTGATGTGATTTTTGGAATGGACTGGCTAGCGGAGCAGCATGCCAGTATTGATTGCCTATCCAAGGTGGTGACCCTAAGAAGAGAAGGGCGGACGAAGGTCAAGTTTGAGGGCCTTAATAGAGTGGCATGTTCTCTGATTTCGGACTTGCAGTTGGCGCGGGCAGTTAACCAGGGTGGAGTAGCACTTGTAGCGTTATTGGAGGTTCGGCTTTCCAGGTTATCACTTGGGGAAGTTCCAGTGGTAGCAGAGTTCAAGGATGTGTTTCCTGAAGACCTTCCGGGAGATCGATCTCTCAATTGAGTTAGTGTCAGAGGCACGACCGGTGTCACGTCCTCCGTTTAGGATGACACCGAAAGAGTTGGCTGAGCTCAAGGTACAGTTGCAGGAACTGTTGGAGTAGGGGTATATCAGACCCAGTTCTTCACCGTGGAGCGCACCGGTGTTGTTTGTAAAGAAGAAAGACGGTAGTATGCGGCTGTGCATAGACTACCAAGAGTTGAATAAAGTGATTGTCAAGAATAAGTATCTGATTCCTCAGATTGATGACCCGTTTGACCAGCTGGTGGGGTCGGTGGTGTATCCAAAGTTGTACTTAAAGTTAGGATACTATTAGTTGCGAATTCGAGACGAGGAGATACCCAAGATAGTGTTTGGTACGAGGTATGGTCATTTTGAGTTCTCGGTGATGTCGTTCGGGCTGACAAACGCACCATCAGTATTCATGGTTTTGATGAATCAAGTATTTCGGAAATACTTGGACTCTTTTGTAGTTGTCTTTATCGATGACATTCTGGTGTACTCCAAATTGAAGGTGGAGCATGAGACTCACTTGAGAGTAGTCTTGCAAGTGTTGAGGGAGAACCAGCTTTATGCAAAGTTCTCAAAGTGCGAGTTCTGGCTCGAGAAAGTGGCATTTTTAGGCCATGTGATCAGTTGGGATGGGGTGGAGGTAGATCCAACAAAAGTGGAGGCCATCAGAGATTGGCCAGTTTTGCGAACCGTGTCGGAAGTCCGAAGTTTTCTTGGACTAGTCGGGTACTATAGAAGATTTGTGGAAAACTTTTCGCAGATAGCTCTACCCCTCACGTCACTAACTCGTAAGGATCAGAAGTTTGTGTGGACTCAGGAGTGCAGTCAGGCATTTGAGACACTGAAGGAAAGACTGATGATGACTCCAATCCTAGGTCTACCAACGGGGACCGAAGGATTTCAGATCTATAGTGACGTATCAGGATGCTGTTTGGGTTGTGTTTTGGTGTAGCATGGCAGTGTAATAGTGTTTGGGTCTATGCAGCTGAAGCCTCACGAGAGGAATTACACCGTCCATGACTTGTAGTTGGCGGCGGTAATTTTCGCGTTGAGATTGTGGCGGCACTATGTTTATGGTGCGAAGGTAGAGATCTTCACGGATCACAAAAGCCTGAAATATCTCCTAGATCAGAAGGACCTGAATATGCAGCAGTGCAGGTGGGTCGAGTTCCTTGGATACTATGACGTGGCGATTCAGTATACGCTAGGCAAAGTTAATGTGGTGGCAGATGCCTTGAGTAGGAAATACTTAGGGCAAGGGAATTGGATTGACGCTCATGATGAGTGGTTGGTGTGGGAATGGGAGTCCCTCAGCTTAGAGTGCGAAGCAAGGGGCCAGTCTAGCGTGGCTCGGTTAAACTGGATTTAAATGTAGAATTACTTGTCCGATCGTATTCGGGAAGCGACTCGTTTGGATGAGGAGTTTCATCCATTCGTGGTGGAAGCTCAAAAATGCGAGAGCAGCGCCTGGGAGATGATTGACGGGATTCTGAGGAAGGACGGAAGGATCTGTGTACCACAGTTCGGCAATATCCGTGAGGAATTAATGTTTGAGGCTCACTTCACAAAGTACTCCATTATTTCGGGCAGTACAAAGATGTACTTGGATATGAAGAAATCCTTTTGATGGCCTGGACTGAAGCGAGACGTAGCTTTATACGTGAATCGATGCCAAACTTGTGCCTTGGTGAAGGCCGAGTGTCAGAAGTCGGGCGGGTTCTTGAAGCCTCTTCCAATCCCCGAGTGGAAATTCGATGACATCTCCATGGATTTTGTGCATGGGTTACCTAGATCGCAGCAGGGTAACGACGCGATTTGGGTGATTGTGGATCACTTAACCAAAGTGACTCATTTCAACCCAAACAGGAAGGAGGACGGCGTGGAGAAGCTAGTGGAGTTGTATGTTCGCAATATTGTGGGACTACATGAGACTCCTAAAAGTATAGTCAGCGATCGTGACGGACATTTCACGTCCAAGGACTGGAGGTTTGTTCAGAAGAGTCTGGGCACGAAGCTAAACTTCAGTTCGACTTTCCATCCTCAAACTAACGAGCAAACCGAAAGAACGAACCATACTATGGAGGATATACTTCGGCAAGAAATGAGAGGATCACCTCTTCATGGTGGAGTTCGCGTATAACAATATTTACCAAGCAAGTATAAATATTATGTCATATGAAGCTTTGTATGGGAGGCGGTGTCGAACACCGATGTCGTGGACAGAGGTAGGAGACACCAAACTATTGGGAAAAGAAGTGGTAGCTGATGCTTGTGAGTTGGTACGGACCATTCAAGAGCGCATGAAGGTGGCTCAGGATCGGCAAGCAAAATATTTTAATGATCGCCGCAGGAAGTTGGAGTTCGCGATAGGCGATTGGGTCTATTTAAAAATCAAGCCATTCAACGGCATTTCACGGATTCGCCGACTCAAGAAGTTGAGTCCAAGGTTTTTGGGACCTTTTGAGGTTGTTGAACGGGTGGGAGAAGAAGCGTACCGATTGGCATTGTCCGTAGAGCTGAGTGGATTACACGAGGTCTTACATGTCTCCGTATTGAGGAAAGCCTTAGTAGAGGCTAGTGTGGTGATCGAAGCGGCATCATTGCTGATAGAGGAAGACTTAAGGATGCGAGACCGTCCAATTGCTATAGTGAATGCAGAAATTTGGCAGTTGCGGAACAAAGAGGTCAAACTCGTAAAAGTCTGATGGGAAAATTGCGGTCGTGAAGAGCTCTTGTGGGAGCGAAATCAAACCATGTTGAAGGAGTATCTAGAGTTCTTCCGTTCAGGTGTCATTTAAGTTTTGTGAACCCCTTTGGTTTTTGTAATTTTCGGATGAAATTCTTTTAAGGGGGAGAGAGTTGTAACGCCCCAAAATTCGAAAGAAGGACGAGCAGCCTTGTGAGCCAAGTTTGGCGCTTGGTAAGCGTCACACGACCTAGGACATGGGCATGTCCATGGCCGTGTCGTACCGGGTTCGTCAAGAGAGCAGGAAGTCGATGATTTTCACTCGATGAAGTATCGAGACAGAGAACACGGCCTAGGACACGGGCGTGTCCATGGCCGTGTCGTGCAGGGTTCTTCGAGAGCCCGGGTGGTCGACGAACTGCGCTTGACGATATGTCGAGACAATGAACACGGCTTGGGTCACGGACGTGTCCAAGGCCGTGTCGGGCGCATTTTCGACGAATTTTCTGCGAGGTCGACAAAGAGGAAGTCGACAATTGTCGAGACTTCGAACACGGCCAGGGACACGGGCGTGTCCAAGGCTGTGTCCTTCTCGGGTTGTGTTTGGTCATGTGTCGATGGAGGAACACTCCCAGGCACACAGACGTGTACTGCATGACATGGGCGTGTCAAATCTGATACCGGCGTGTTCAGAGCCCGTGTCCTGCTTGGAGTGCGATGGTTTTGGCATCGATTGGGGCACACGGCCTTGGACACGGGCATGTCACAAGCCGTGTTCGGCCCAGGTGTTTTCATTTTCAGTTCAGATCGTGGCCATTCTTTTCCTTCTTTTGGATCTGATTGTCCAGGGTTGCCCTTGTTGAGTTAAGTCCGGGAATAGGGTTTAGAAACCCTCATTCTTCATAAACACTCTCTTTCAAAGATCTAGAGAGAAGGGAGAGCAAGGAAGAAGGTGAAGGAGAGATCCGGCTGCCGGAGAAGCTTCGGTGCTCCAAATCGCGAGCCTAGTCCAGATCCGTGGAGGCAAGACCGTTGTGTAGGTTTTCATCCGGCTAAGTTGCCATGGCTAGGAAGAGGTGTCCGAAGGTAATGACACTTCTCCTCTTGGCTTTAGGATGCATGTTTAGCATCTTTTACTTTCTAGTTTTTTTGGGCACCAATCTCTCCAATGAGAGGGGTTTGGGTCGCCATGGTTTAAGAGGAACCTTCGGGTCGATTGACTCCGTCCCCGGCATGTTTTGCATTAAAGATCCGCTCCGTTAGTGGATTAGCCATGGTGGGTGAAGCCGTTGTCACGACCGTTAGTCCAACTCGGTGATGTAGCATACGAGCTTTAAGGATTCGTAGAGATCTGTTGCGCCAATATGCCGTTTGTGATGTTTGTGATGTTTTCCCCCTTTTCTCGAGTGAGTACGTGTAGTCAGAACCAGACAAGGTTAGCTCCTCAATGGCAGTAGATGGTTTTCTTGGTGGACAAGGTTAACTCCACATTGGCGGTAGATGGTTTCCTTGGTGCGCGGGGACGTTGCAGTACGAATGAGGGATTAGGGTGGGAATGGTATTTGGATTGTAATGTGCTAAGGCGTGGCTTTATCTCCGTGGTCGTCTAGCTATCCCATGACGTGCAGGTCATGTATGGATAGTGTCCCGACGAGACTTGTCCCCTTTTGTGAGACTGACGAGAATGCCAAGCATGGGGCAAGCCCGGGCAATGAGGCCATGAGCGGGTGGGGTCTAGCAAGGCTTCTTAGAATCGGTCAGTGTGTTAGATGGAATCCTGACATGAGAAGTCAGAGCTTGCAGGCAAGCCATGGTCTAAGACCATGAGGGGGTGGGGCCTTGACAAGAGTTCTGTGTGGCGGCCTGTATGCCGATGGGGGTAATACAGTACCCCCTTTGTTTGCGCCTTAATGTCAATGGGGAAATGATGAGTACCCAGATGATATGATGATGTGCTAGATGCATACGCGATAGGGTGCCTTGGGTGAAGCCCGGATTTTTGCATTCATAATGCATAGTAGGCCCCTTTTCTTTATATGATCAACAGTAGAGAACGTGCATATTGTTTGAGACATCCAAGCCTGTTTAATAGTGATATACTTGTTTATGTATATGGTATACGAAGTGCTGACTTGCAGGTTGGAGGGGTATCCCTGGGTCCGTTAGTGGCGGCCGGTAGGAGATGTGTTTGTTACACAGTTTGAGGTCAGTCTTTGTTGACCTACGTTACAATCAAATTTTACAGGGCAAGGATCGCAAGCAGGAGCTAGCTCGCCGGCCAGAAAGGCCTAAGCCTCATGAAGTGTTACCATCCTTGCAGTGGCTTTACTACTGTAATTTCATATGTTTGATGTTGTTGTCTTCCGGCTTGCATGCCGACGTAGCTTAGGAGTGCTTATGTACTTTGATGTGTTGTGTTTTGTTGGAGATTTGGACTCTCTTTTGTTGTAAGGCCATGTGGCCGTTTTGAGACTCTTGTGAATGTGGATAACTTCTAGTCTTGGTTGGTGTTTTCGCTGTGTTTTGCTTATGAGTTTTGAGTTTGGGTAAATATATCATCTTATAATACCAAAGCTGTGTCGTCTGTATGTTGTGGGGCCCCGACCGAAGCCATATTATACGATCATTACAGGGGAGGTGTTACAAGCTGAATGCTGAACGTTGCCTTATATGTCACCCTCTTGGTGGATTGTCTCTATGCATGTATTCGAGAGCCGAGCGGGAAAGAGCGGGTTGAAGCCCATGCTGTTATACTGTCCCTCGAAGGCCGAATGAAATAGTTTTGCCATTTTTATGTGTGGTCGGCGTGCGTGCCGATGTTTATAATCCACACCTATGAAGTTTAACTGTAAGACGTTAAGGCCAAACATTTTGTGTATTTTGTAAACATTCCTTGGATATATATAAAGGTGATTATTTATATATAGTGGACATTCATGATAGTTGAGTTCAATCATAACCCCTAATGCTAAAGCTAGAATGCTCTGAGTTAGGATGCCTGTTGTAGTCTTTCATATTAACATGTAACCTCGCTGTCTCTTTGTGGTATATAGTGTGGGGCCCCAGCCGGACCTTCTATTATATGTCATTTAACGGATGAAGGTGTTACATGTTAACATTTTGCTGGTCTTCCCATTCATGACAATAAAAATAAAGTTCTACCCACTTAAGCCAGTCCCTAAAATTTTGAGAATTCCCATAACCATCAAATGTGGGTATCTCACTCCTAGTGCGAGGAATAGTGTGGGGATGGTTGGAATTCCTAGGGTATGATGGCAAGGTAGGGGTAGGCGTTAGTTGCCTAATCAAGTCCAAAATCTCATCCACTATGGGTGAAAAATCTGGTTTCCTAATGTTTGACATGGAATCAGAAGATTTTCATCGAGAAACATTAAAGTCGTAGGTCATATCAATGAGAACTGGTGGAAAATCTACCCGGATTTTGTGCACAAACAATAAAAAATGAACCTGACCCACTAAACTCTAGGAAAGACAGAATTGTTCCCGCTTAGCAACTAGGGTAATAAATAAATGATTTTGATTTTCTTGCTGAAACTATTATGAAGATTATTAAATATTGTTTTTTGCAAAAAATAATAATATTGGCCGCTAATGGCAGAACAAAAATTTTTTTATTTTTGACAAGAAAACGTGCAAGACAAGTTTGTGTCGACGTACTAGGCATGAGGGGGAGGGTGCCAATTAGGAAATTGATATGAACCTCCCTCTGATATCAAATTGATGGTGTCCCACACGTTGACACCGTAAAATCTATGGACTAAGCATGATTGTCTCTCAACGTTCGAATTTAATGTAACACCCCCATCTGTCGCATGGCATATAACAGAAGGTCCAGCTGGAACCCGACGCCATATACCACAGACAGTCGGAAGGGTTACCAAATGAATAGTCAAACCAACCAATTAAGACTACTCGTCCTAACCACAGAGCATTCTAGCGGAAGTTTTTAAAGTTGAAGAACCCAAACTTAAATCCATCAAATATGAATGTCCACATTTACAACTACAAGAACGAACCCCAAATACACTGAAACAGGTACATGGCCTTATGGCCTTACAAATGTTCATAAATATAACATATCTTACATACATCGGCTCGCAGGCCGGCCACACATGAGAAATGTAAAAACAACTATTCTACGGCCTTCTAGGGCCAGCACAGCAACATGGTCTCCAGCCCGCTATTTGGCGCTTGGCTCCGCAGCACCTGCAAGCACATACCACCGCACGGTGGCAAATAAAGCAACGGTCAGCTAAAAGCTGACCAAATTATAACGACCCCGCCCCTTACTCGGGACGGCGGTGCTCTTTCCCTGCAAAACATTAGCCCAACAATATATATATCGCAATTATAATTCGCCACAGGTGTAGGCTCGCACGGCCAAACACCCCGTGCACTCAGGGCACATTCATGGTGAACCCTGACAAATCAGTGCATTCACCACCATCCCTAGGATGGCAACAACATGTGAGCATTTAGCCTTTCTGACCACCGTCTAAGGCTCCGACTATGCCAACGGCCAGTCCCCGTCTTCGGGTCTTGATGCAGGTTAAACACTCGGAAATTATTTGCGGTCACGCGGCGACCCGGCGGTTTTATTTGAGAAAAAGGCGGAAGTGAATTTATTTAAGAAAACGGGGCGCGCGTATTTATTTTGTTTATTTTGGATATAAAAAAGGTTTAGAAATCGAGTTTTAACGAAAGGAGGCAAGTGCACCTATCGTGAGTAGTACAGGATATTCCGGGTGGAATATCGAGGTCGTATTGTTCTCGGGGCCGGTTCGATTATTTCTACTCTTCCCTGGAGGGGACTATTATTTTACCGATAATTATCTTGTCGGGATATTTATATATAATAAAAATGCAGAAAATGGCGGAAAGAAAATGAAAGCAATAAAAAGAAAGCTTGAAGGTGGTGCCGATGAAGAGCTTAGCTCGATGGCACCGAAAAAACAAATGAACTAAAATAGACTTTAAATAAAAAGAGCTCCTAAATTTCTAATTAATTAAGGCGGAGACTTGGCCGTGGAGGTTCCACTAAAATGAGCTCACCTAGCTATAGGGCTATCGCTCACCTGAACGCTAAGACTATTCGACCGGGCTCTCGTCCGACGAAGGATTCCTCTTAACGCCCGCATTACGCTAAGAACCCCGCTATTGGGTGGGGAACCCAATCCGGTAGAGTTGGCGCGCCTCCTCTCTCGAGGGTTAGTGCGGAACTCTCTTTGCCAAGGGGTGATCGGTCCATATGCACGGCCTCTCGGCTAGCTAACATATGGACTACGGAAATAGGGCCCACACATCGATATGTGGTCCTACGCGTCGTTAACCCCGGGCAAACCTTAAGTACTTTTAATTAATTAGAAAAATTAGACCTTTAATTATTTTAAGCTACTTTATCTGTCCCAATGCTCTTCGATGCCGAGGGCTAAGAACTGTTAGCCACTCATCGGAATGGGGACGGCTTGCGAGAAAAGCAAAAAAATAAAGCAGTAAAGAAAGCTGAAAATGAAAGCAGTAAATGAAAGCGGTAAATGAAAGCTGAAAATTGCAAGTCCTACCCAAACGAGTAGGACTGAAGAAAGCAGTAAATTGCGAGTCCCGGCGCAAATGCGTGGGCGGGAGAAATGAAAGCAGTAAAACACACACACGCAAGTCCTACTCAAATGAGTAGGAGAAAATAAATACGGGTCCTACTCAAACGAGTAGGACAAAATAAATGCAACGCACGCACACTCTCTCTCGACATAAATGAAAACACACGCACTCTACAAGAAAATAAAACACACGCACACACTCGACAGAATTGAAATAAAGCAAAGCGCCATTTAACTCTTAACGAGTAGGCGGAAATAAATGCGCACACATAAAATGTAAAAAACTAAGTTATCTAAAATTGAAAACAACTGCATTTCTACCGCTAGAATGCGGTAGAAATGCATAAAAAGCTGAAATAAAAATTAAACGGGAAAAAGTTTGCAAATAAAAATGAAAATGCAAGTGATCGAAAAATTAAAACGAATACATTTCTACCGCTAGAATGCGGTAGAAATGCATAAAAAGAGAACGAAAAAATTAAAAGAGGAAAAAGTTTTTGAAAATAAAATTGAAAATGCAAGTGCTCGAAAAAGCAAAATAACAACTTATCCATTCTTATAATGCTATAAAAATGCCTAAAAAGTGGAAGAAAAGTTAAAAGCACGAAAAGTTTTACAAAAATAACAAAAAAAACGATTAAGTAAGAAAAATCAAAACCACCTTTTAACCATTTTTATATTTTCATAAGGATGAACAAGAACGGAAAAGCTAAACTATGAAGATTATGAAAGCAATAAAACTAATTTAAACTCATACACGCACACACTCTTAAAAAAGAACGAAAAAAAAACAAAGTTAAAAACAAGAAAATAAATAAGATTGCAAAGGGTGGCGCATAGATGAAGTCCAAAATATAGAAATGAGAAAGAAAACTGCATTTTTATTATGGCAAAAACAAACTATTACAAGACTAGTACAAAAATAAAAGAGAGAGAGAAAGAAAAAACCCCATTCCATAGGTTGGAAATCCATCTACGCAGCACCTCCCCTTACAAAATGGTGCCCAAAAGGGGAACAGGAACTCAAAGGAGACCCACTGAATTTATAGAAAAAAATTTACAAGGGTCACGCCCTTGGTCACGGGCGTGACAGGGGGCGTGACAGCACTATTTGGAAGGCGGCCGGCGATTTGACGGGAAAGTTGACTTCGGGCTGGACACGTGGCGGTCTCGCAGTGGTCACGCCCTTGGTCACGGGCGTGACTGTGGGCGTGACAGGCAGGTGGATCTGGGCGCGGTGCACCAAAAAGTCGCCGCGCGGGTCTTGTCGGGCTAGCTGGAAAGGTCACGCCCCAGGTCACGGGCGTGACTCTGGGCGTGACAGGCAGGTGTCGACACTCGACGATCGTCGAGCTGAAAGTGTCGAGTTGAGTGAACACGGGCTTGGGTCACGCCCCGTGTCGGGTGACACGGGCGTGTCGACGGGCGTGTCAGCTGGGTTGACGATCGTTGAGCGCGATTTCGTCGATCTGGATGGTCACGGGCATGGGTCACGGGCGTGACACTGGTGACACGGGCGTGACAGGCTTTGCACTTCAAATTTTGCTGATTTCTCGGGAATTTGACGCATCACGCCCTGGTCACGGGCGTGACCAACATGTCACGGGCGTGACATGTCAATTTTGGCAGATTTTTGATTTTTTCTGAAAAATAAAATAAACAAAGTCAGCAAAATTATTTACAAAAAAGGAGCAATTTATTAAGCAAAAATATATAAAAAAGACGAAAACAAATGAAAACGACTAAATTAATGTACAGAAAAATAGGTATATTTACAATTCATCAAATACCCCCATACTTAAGCTTTTGCTATTCCAGAGCAAAAGTTGGAGATGAACTTATAAGGAATAAAAGAAATCCTAAGTTTAGCTACCGCTTGACTTAATTAAAAGGAAGATCGAAATAAACATCCGGGGTTAAAGAATTAAATCCTAATTTATGAAATGTTATGAATAGAGGAAGAGTTTCAAAAAGACTTCTAGAAAAAATAAAATAGAAAGCAAAAATTTATTTTTGTTAGTTTAACAAAGATGGATTGGATTTATATAAAAAACTTTAGCTTAAAAGAAGTTTAAAGGAAATAATGCAATTTAAAAATTATGCTCTCAAAAAAAATTTTAAATTAAGTCTAGAATCATTGAAATAGGCTAAGTGGTTTGGTGGATTATGAAGAAGGCTTGAATATTGAGGTGAGGTAATTTTTTCTCGAACCTCCAATTTTTTTTTTTGGATAGTTAGGAAAACGAAATCTTATTTTCCTAACACATAATAAAAAAAAAATTTCTTTCTTCATAAGGATAAAATTAACCCAATGTATATTTGTAGGAGTAATGAATTTTATCCTCTTACTCCATATATAATCTTTTTAAATTATTGGGTGCCTATGTTTACGGAACGAAATCTTATTCCCATTGACATAGGATCTTTTAAGGGATAGGGGGGAATCATGTCAATTAAGACACGAAAAAAAATGGAAGTGGGTTTAGTTTTTCAAAAATAAAACTAGCTTTTAATCAAAAAGTTTTGAGAGCAACCTTTTTAAAATGAACGTTCCAATGTTTCTAAAAGCATGAAGTTGAAATAATGGAAATCCATGGATGTTATTTTCTAACATAAAAAACGAGCTTCTATTTATAAAATTAGAAGTGGTGGTGAAAAACAAGTTCCCTATTATAAGGAAAAGACATAAAAAATTCTTTAAGACTTAACCCCAGACACTTAAATCTATCGAACCTTAATTAATAAACGAATAGTAAGCAAAGAATAACTAAAATTCGCATATAAATTAACTCGAAACTAGATTTTTGGAAAGCAAAAAGGGTTAAGAAATGGTGTATTCGAATTATTTTGTTACATAATTAAACAAAACATTTTTTTTTTTTTGGGATTTTTAGAGTTTTTATCATTTTTTTGTATTTTAATTATTATCTTTTTAGGATTTTTTAGATTTTTTTTAATCTTTTTAGGGTTTTTGGGTTTTTCTAATTTTTTTGATTTGTAGTTTTTGAGGATAAATTATTTACAAGAATGAGGAGAGAAAGAAGAGTTATTTACAAAGAAGATAGGGAGGAAAGAGAGATTTTTACAAAAAGGGCAAAGTAAAAACTCGACTGCGGCCCCGCGAACAGACTCTTATTTGAATGGTTGGTTCGATGAGTCGACCGTCGCGGGTAGGCAAGACGCAAGTTTTTACAAAAAAGAAGAAGAGGGGGGAAGAGAGAATTTTTTTTTTTTTTTTTTTTTGTTTTGAAGTTTTTTTTTGTTTTGTTTTGTTTTTTTTTTTGTTTTAATAATTTTTTGAAATTTTTTGATTTTTGCATTTTTTGTATTTTTTTTTGTTAAGTACTGAATATAAAAAGTGCAGAATAGGAAAACACCCCCATACTTAAACCCAACATTGTCCCCAATGTTGCAATCTAAGTATGCGGAACGATAATATACAAGATAAAAGAAGTACAAAAAAGAAAAAGGGAGGGTAGGAGCTTCCCTAAGACGAGTCCGGGAGGCCCAAGTTGAAACCCTGCATTATTTAGAAGAAAAAGAAAGAAGCAATACAATAATAGAAAAAACAAAAAACGAAAAATTCGGCTAAAAAGGTTGCGGGCGGTAGGGGGGCATGTACGTGGGGGAGTCGGAGGTAGCTAAGGCCTTAGCCACGTGAGTGTGACGGAAATGCGCACCCCTAACGTGCACAAGAATGAAAAGCGCGCTGAATCAAAATAAAATAAAATATAATAAGTTAAATTAAATTAAAATATATATTTTTTTAAGTTTTTCATTTTTAGTTTTTTTGTTTTGTTTTTTTTTTCTTTTTCAAAAACAAGAATGAAAATAAAAATAATTTTTGTTAAGTTTTTTTTTTTTTGGATTTTTTAGTTTTTTTTTTTTTTTTTTTTTTAGTTTTTTTAGTTTTATGGTTTTTTCAAATTTTTAATTTTTAAGGTTTTTCAGATTTTTTTTTTTTTTTTTTTGTTTTGAGTTTTTCAATTTTTTTTGGTTTTATAAATTTGTAAATATATATATTTTAGTTTTTATTATTATTATTATATTGGCCATATTTATATATATATATATATAAAAATATAGGTAAAATTAATAGATTTCCAGGGTTTAAAATAACGAACCTAAAATTCCCCGGCAACGGCGCCAAAAACTTGATGCAGGTTAAACACTCGGAAATTATTTGCGGTCACGCGGCGACCCGGCGGTTTTATTTGAGAAAAAGGCGGAAGTGAATTTATTTAAGAAAACGGGGCGCGCGTATTTATTTTGTTTATTTTGGATATAAAAAAGGTTTAGAAATCGAGTTTTAACGAAAGGAGGCAAGTGCACCTATCGTGAGTAGTACAGGATATTCCGGGTGGAATATCGAGGTCGTATTGTTCTCGGGGCCGGTTCGATTATTTCTACTCTTCCCTGGAGGGGACTATTATTTTACCGATAATTATCTTGTCGGGATATTTATATATAATAAAAATGCAGAAAATGGCGGAAAGAAAATGAAAGCAATAAAAAGAAAGCTTGAAGGTGGTGCCGATGAAGAGCTTAGCTCGATGGCACCGAAAAAACAAATGAACTAAAATAGACTTTAAATAAAAAGAGCTCCTAAATTTCTAATTAATTAAGGCGGAGACTTGGCCGTGGAGGTTCCACTAAAATGAGCTCACCTAGCTATAGGGCTATCGCTCACCTGAACGCTAAGACTATTCGACCGGGCTCTCGTCCGACGAAGGATTCCTCTTAACGCCCGCATTACGCTAAGAACCCCGCTATTGGGTGGGGAACCCAATCCGGTAGAGTTGGCGCGCCTCCTCTCTCGAGGGTTAGTGCGGAACTCTCTTTGCCAAGGGGTGATCGGTCCATATGCACCTCTCTTTGCCAAGGGGTGATCTGTCCATACGCACGGCCTCTCGGCGAGCGTATGGACTACGGAAATAGGGCCCACACATCGATATGTGGTCCTACGCGTCGTTAACCCCGGGCAAACCTTAAGTACTTTTAATTAATTAGAAAAATTAGACCTTTAATTATTTTAAGCTACTTTATCTGTCCCAATGCTCTTCGATGCCGAGGGCTAAGAACTGTTAGCCACTCATCGGAATGGGGACGGCTTGCGAGAAAAGCAAAAAATAAAGCAGTAAAGAAAGCTGAAAATGAAAGCAGTAAATGAAAGCGGTAAATGAAAGCTGAAAATTGCAAGTCCTACCCAAACGAGTAGGACTGAAGAAAGCAGTAAATTGCGAGTCCCGGCGCAAATGCGTGGGCGGGAGAAATGAAAGCAGTAAAACACACACACGCAAGTCCTACTCAAATGAGTAGGAGAAAATAAATACGGGTCCTACTCAAACGAGTAGGACAAAATAAATGCAACGCACGCACACTCTCTCTCGACATAAATGAAAACACACGCACTCTACAAGAAAATAAAACACACGCACACACTCGACAGAATTGAAATAAAGCAAAGCGCCATTTAACTCTTAACGAGTAGGCGGAAATAAATGCGCACACATAAAATGTAAAAAACTAAGTTATCTAAAATTGAAAACAACTGCATTTCTACCGCTAGAATGCGGTAGAAATGCATAAAAAGCTGAAATAAAAATTAAACGGGAAGAAAGTTTGCAAATAAAAATGAAAATGCAAGTGATCGAAAAATTAAAACGAATACATTTCTACCGCTAGAATGCGGTAGAAATGCATAAAAAGAGAACGAAAAAATTAAAAGAGGAAAAAGTTTTTGAAAATAAAATTGAAAATGCAAGTGCTCGAAAAAGCAAAATAACAACTTATCCATTCTTATAATGCTATAAAAATGCCTAAAAAGTGGAAGAAAAGTTAAAAGCACGAAAAGTTTTACAAAAATAACAAAAAAAACGATTAAGTAAGAAAAATCAAAACCACCTTTTAACCATTTTTATATTTTCATAAGGATGAACAAGAACGGAAAAGCTAAACTATGAAGATTATGAAAGCAATAAAACTAATTTAAACTCATACACGCACACACTCTTAAAAAAGAACGAAAAAAAAACAAAGTTAAAAACAAGAAAATAAATAAGATTGCAAAGGGTGGCGCATAGATGAAGTCCAAAATATAGAAATGAGAAAGAAAACTGCATTTTTATTATGGCAAAAACAAACTATTACAAGACTAGTACAAAAATAAAAGAGAGAGAGAAAGAAAAAACCCCATTCCATAGGTTGGAAATCCATCTACGCAGCACCTCCCCTTACAAAATGGTGCCCAAAAGGGGAACAGGAACTCAAAGGAGACCCACTGAATTTATAGAAAAAAATTTACAAGGGTCACGCCCTTGGTCACGGGCGTGACAGGGGGCGTGACAGCACTATTTGGAAGGCGGCCGGCGATTTGACGGGAAAGTTGACTTCGGGCTGGACACGTGGCGGTCTCGCAGTGGTCACGCCCTTGGTCACGGGCGTGACTGTGGGCGTGACAGGCAGGTGGATCTGGGCGCGGTGCACCAAAAAGTCGCCGCGCGGGTCTTGTCGGGCTAGCTGGAAAGGTCACGCCCCAGGTCACGGGCGTGACTCTGGGCGTGACAGGCAGGTGTCGACACTCGACGATCGTCGAGCTGAAAGTGTCGAGTTGAGTGAACACGGGCTTGGGTCACGCCCCGTGTCGGGTGACACGGGCGTGTCGACGGGCGTGTCAGCTGGGTTGACGATCGTTGAGCGCGATTTCGTCGATCTGGATGGTCACGGGCATGGGTCACGGGCGTGACACTGGTGACACGGGCGTGACAGGCTTTGCACTTCAAATTTTGCTGATTTCTCGGGAATTTGACGCATCACGCCCTGGTCACGGGCGTGACCAACATGTCACGGGCGTGACATGTCAATTTTGGCAGATTTTTGATTTTTTCTGAAAAATAAAATAAACAAAGTCAGCAAAATTATTTACAAAAAAGGAGCAATTTATTAAGCAAAAATATATAAAAAAGACGAAAACAAATGAAAACGACTAAATTAATGTACAGAAAAATAGGTATATTTACAATTCATCAAATACCCCCATACTTAAGCTTTTGCTATTCCAGAGCAAAAGTTGGAGATGAACTTATAAGGAATAAAAGAAATCCTAAGTTTAGCTACCGCTTGACTTAATTAAAAGGAAGATCGAAATAAACATCCGGGGTTAAAGAATTAAATCCTAATTTATGAAATGTTATGAATAGAGGAAGAGTTTCAAAAAGACTTCTAGAAAAAATAAAATAGAAAGCAAAAATTTATTTTTGTTAGTTTAACAAAGATGGATTGGATTTATATAAAAAACTTTAGCTTAAAAGAAGTTTAAAGGAAATAATGCAATTTAAAAATTATGCTCTCAAAAAAAATTTTAAATTAAGTCTAGAATCATTGAAATAGGCTAAGTGGTTTGGTGGATTATGAAGAAGGCTTGAATATTGAGGTGAGGTAATTTTTTCTCGAACCTCCAATTTTTTTTTTGGATAGTTAGGAAAACGAAATCTTATTTTCCTAACACATAATAATAAAAAAATTTTCTTTCTTCATAAGGATAAAATTAACCCAATGTATATTTGTAGGAGTAATGAATTTTATCCTCTTACTCCATATATAATCTTTTTAAATTATTGGGTGCCTATGTTTACGGAACGAAATCTTATTCTCATTGACATAGGATCTTTTAAGGGATAGGGGGGAATCATGTCAATTAAGACACGAAAAAAAATGGAAGTGGGTTTAGTTTTTCAAAAATAAAACTAGCTTTTAATCAAAAAGTTTTGAGAGCAACCTTTTTAAAATGAACGTTCCAATGTTTCTAAAAGCATGAAGTTGAAATAATGGAAATCCATGGATGTTATTTTCTAACATAAAAAACGAGCTTCTATTTATAAAATTAGAAGTGGTGGTGAAAAACAAGTTCTCTATTATAAGGAAAAGACATAAAAAATTCTTTAAGACTTAACCCCAGACACTTAAATCTATCGAACCTTAATTAATAAACGAATAGTAAGCAAAGAATAACTAAAATTCGCATATAAATTAACTCGAAACTAGATTTTTGGAAAGCAAAAAGGGTTAAGAAATGGTGTATTCGAATTATTTTGTTACATAATTAAACAAAACATTTTTTTTTTTTTGGGATTTTTAGAGTTTTTATCATTTTTTTGTATTTTAATTATTATCTTTTTAGGATTTTTTAGATTTTTTTTAATCTTTTTAGGGTTTTTGGGTTTTTCTAATTTTTTTGATTTGTAGTTTTTGAGGATAAATTATTTACAAGAATGAGGAGAGAAAGAAGAGTTATTTACAAAGAAGATAGGGAGGAAAGAGAGATTTTTACAAAAAGGGCAAAGTAAAAACTCGACTGCGGCCCCGCGAACAGACTCTTATTTGAATGGTTGGTTCGATGAGTCGACCGTCGCGGGTAGGCAAGACGCAAGTTTTTACAAAAAAGAAGAAGAGGGGGGAAGAGAGAATTTTTTTTTTTTTTTTTTTTTTGTTTTGAAGTTTTTTTTTTGTTTTGTTTTGTTTTTTTTTTGTTTTAATAATTTTTTGAAATTTTTTGATTTTTGCATTTTTTGTATTTTTTTTGTTAAGTACTGAATATAAAAAGTGCAGAATAGGAAAACACCCCCATACTTAAACCCAACATTGTCCCCAATGTTGCAATCTAAGTATGCGGAACGATAATATACAAGATAAAAGAAGTACAAAAAAGAAAAAGGGAGGGTAGGAGCTTCCCTAAGACGAGTCCGGGAGGCCCAAGTTGAAACCCTGCATTATTTAGAAGAAAAAGAAAGAAGCAATACAATAATAGAAAAAACAAAAAACGAAAAATTCGGCTAAAAAGGTTGCGGGCGGTAGGGGGGCATGTACGTGGGGGAGTCGGAGGTAGCTAAGGCCTTAGCCACGTGAGTGTGACGGAAATGCGCACCCCTAACGTGCACAAGAATGAAAAGCGCGCACTGAATCAAAATAAAATAAAATATAATAAGTTAAATTAAATTAAAATATATATTTTTTTAAGTTTTTCATTTTTAGTTTTTTTGTTTTGTTTTTTTTTTCTTTTTCAAAAACAAGAATGAAAATAAAAATAATTTTTGTTAAGTTTTTTTTTTTTTTTTGGATTTTTTAGTTTTTTTTTTTTTTTTTTTTTTTTAGTTTTTTTAGTTTTATGGTTTTTTCAAATTTTTAATTTTTAAGGTTTTTCAGATTTTTTTTTTTTTTTTGTTTTGAGTTTTTCAATTTTTTTGGTTTTATAAATTTGTAAATATATATATTTTAGTTTTTATTATTATTATTATATTGGCCATATTATATATATATATATATAAAAATATAGGTAAAATTAATAGATTTCCAGGGTTTAAAATAACGAACCTAAAATTCCCCGGCAACGGCGCCAAAAACTTGATGCAGGTTAAACACTCGGAAATTATTTGCGGTCACGCGGCGACCCGGCGGTTTTATTTGAGAAAAAGGCGGAAGTGAATTTATTTAAGAAAACGGGGCGCGCGTATTTATTTTGTTTATTTTGGATATAAAAAAGGTTTAGAAATCGAGTTTTAACGAAAGGAGGCAAGTGCACCTATCGTGAGTAGTACAGGATATTCCGGGTGGAATATCGAGGTCGTATTGTTCTCGGGGCCGGTTCGATTATTTCTACTCTTCCCTGGAGGGGACTATTATTTTACCGATAATTATCTTGTCGGGATATTTATATATAATAAAAATGCAGAAAATGGCGGAAAGAAAATGAAAGCAATAAAAAGAAAGCTTGAAGGTGGTGCCGATGAAGAGCTTAGCTCGATGGCACCGAAAAAACAAATGAACTAAAATAGACTTTAAATAAAAAGAGCTCCTAAATTTCTAATTAATTAAGGCGGAGACTTGGCCGTGGAGGTTCCACTAAAATGAGCTCACCTAGCTATAGGGCTATCGCTCACCTGAACGCTAAGACTATTCGACCGGGCTCTCGTCCGACGAAGGATTCCTCTTAACGCCCGCATTACGCTAAGAACCCCGCTATTGGGTGGGGAACCCAATCCGGTAGAGTTGGCGCGCCTCCTCTCTCGAGGGTTAGTGCGGAACTCTCTTTGCCAAGGGGTGATCGGTCCATATGCACCTCTCTTTGCCAAGGGGTGATCTGTCCATACGCACGGCCTCTCGGCGAGCGTATGGACTACGGAAATAGGGCCCACACATCGATATGTGGTCCTACGCGTCGTTAACCCCGGGCAAACCTTAAGTACTTTTAATTAATTAGAAAAATTAGACCTTTAATTATTTTAAGCTACTTTATCTGTCCCAATGCTCTTCGATGCCGAGGGCTAAGAACTGTTAGCCACTCATCGGAATGGGGACGGCTTGCGAGAAAAGCAAAAAAATAAAGCAGTAAAGAAAGCTGAAAATGAAAGCAGTAAATGAAAGCGGTAAATGAAAGCTGAAAATTGCAAGTCCTACCCAAACGAGTAGGACTGAAGAAAGCAGTAAATTGCGAGTCCCGGCGCAAATGCGTGGGCGGGAGAAATGAAAGCAGTAAAACACACACACGCAAGTCCTACTCAAATGAGTAGGAGAAAATAAATACGGGTCCTACTCAAACGAGTAGGACAAAATAAATGCAACGCACGCACACTCTCTCTCGACATAAATGAAAACACACGCACTCTACAAGAAAATAAAACACACGCACACACTCGACAGAATTGAAATAAAGCAAAGCGCCATTTAACTCTTAACGAGTAGGCGGAAATAAATGCGCACACATAAAATGTAAAAAACTAAGTTATCTAAAATTGAAAACAACTGCATTTCTACCGCTAGAATGCGGTAGAAATGCATAAAAAGCTGAAATAAAAATTAAACAGGAAGAAAGTTTGCAAATAAAAATGAAAATGCAAGTGATCGAAAAATTAAAACGAATACATTTCTACCGCTAGAATGCGGTAGAAATGCATAAAAAGAGAACGAAAAAATTAAAAGAGGAAAAAGTTTTTGAAAATAAAATTGAAAATGCAAGTGCTCGAAAAAGCAAAATAACAACTTATCTATTCTTATAATGCTATAAAAATGCCTAAAAAGTGGAAGAAAAGTTAAAAGCACGAAAAGTTTTACAAAAATAACAAAAAAAACGATTAAGTAAGAAAAATCAAAACCACCTTTTAACCATTTTTATATTTTCATAAGGATGAACAAGAACGGAAAAGCTAAACTATGAAGATTATGAAAGCAATAAAACTAATTTAAACTCATACACGCACACACTCTTAAAAAAGAACGAAAAAAAAAACAAAGTTAAAAACAAGAAAATAAATAAGATTGCAAAGGGTGACGCATAGATGAAGTCCAAAATATAGAAATGAGAAAGAAAACTGCATTTTTATTATGGCAAAAACAAACTATTACAAGACTAGTACAAAAATAAAAGAGAGAGAGAAAGAAAAAACCCCATTCCATAGGTTGGAAATCCATCTACGCAGCACCTCCCCTTACAAAATGGTGCCCAAAAGGGGAACAGGAACTCAAAGGAGACCCACTGAATTTATAGAAAAAAATTTACAAGGGTCACGCCCTTGGTCACGGGCGTGACAGGGGGCGTGACAGCACTATTTGGAAGGCGGCCGGCGATTTGACGGGAAAGTTGACTTCGGGCTGGACACGTGGCGGTCTCGCAGTGGTCACGCCCTTGGTCACGGGCGTGACTGTGGGCGTGACAGGCAGGTGGATCTGGGCGCGGTGCACCAAAAAGTCGCCGCGCGGGTCTTGTCGGGCTAGCTGGAAAGGTCACGCCCCAGGTCACGGGCGTGACTCTGGGCGTGACAGGCAGGTGTCGACACTCGACGATCGTCGAGCTGAAAGTGTCGAGTTGAGTGAACACGGGCTTGGGTCACGCCCCGTGTCGGGTGACACGGGCGTGTCGACGGGCGTGTCAGCTGGGTTGACGATCGTTGAGCGCGATTTCGTCGATCTGGATGGTCACGGGCATGGGTCATGGGCGTGACACTGGTGACACGGGCGTGACAGGCTTTGCACTTCAAATTTTGCTGATTTCTCGGGAATTTGACGCATCACGCCCTGGTCACGGGCGTGACCAACATGTCACGGGCGTGACATGTCAATTTTGGCAGATTTTTGATTTTTTCTGAAAAATAAAATAAACAAAGTCAGCAAAATTATTTACAAAAAAGGAGCAATTTATTAAGCAAAAATATATAAAAAAGACGAAAACAAATGAAAACGACTAAATTAATGTACAGAAAAATAGGTATATTTACAATTCATCAGGTCTCTCGCACCGAACCACATAGCCTAGGTCCAATTCCACTTGCCCGTTGCTCACGCCGCATGTCCAATTTAAGGAACTTTGCGCGGGCTAAGCTTCTCTCGGATCCCAAATTTTCCAAAACAATCTCATAACCCAGTTATGATCAAGGCCGGTTCCCAGACCGCCAAGTTAGCAGAACACGTTTCCGCTCAGTTTTCCGGGTGCGCCTTGAAGCTAACCTCCAAGGATCCCTGCTGCAATCTACCGCGTAGAAACCCGAAAAAAAACCCAAAGCACGGAGTCTTCTCCGGCAAAACCATATCAAATGCAACATCACCGATCCAGACAAAACACGTCCGGGTAGGCTTCACACACAATGCCTATGCCCGTACTTACGATTCCGGGCTCTACATGCAACACAAGGGGGACTATTCCCGTCAACCCCAAGGAACACCACGCACTCACCGCATACTCGCGGGAGCGGGATTCCCTATGCAGAAAGAAAGAGCTTCAAGCGCTCAAGTTGAGAATCGTTACCCTTGTAGTCCGTTTTGGCGCCATGGAAAAACTACGCGGTTAGAACTCTTCGCAATGACTTTCCCTCCACGGATCCGCTCTCCGATTTCGAAACGGTGCTCCGATGCTCCGCTGGCCGCCGGAAACCTCCTTCTTCTTCCTCTCCTCTCTCACTTTGGTAGGGGAGAACTTTGGAGAGAAAATGAGGGAATAACTCCCTATTCCCGGCCTTAACAGAGCAGGATTTCATCTGGGCCGTCGGATCTAAATTAAAGGAAACGAATGGCTCGGATCTGCACAAAATTCCCCAGACCTGGGCCGCACACGGCTTGGCACACGGCCGTGTCCAAGGCCGTGTGCCTCGCTCCAAGCACGATCGTCGAACTGAGAAACGCACACGGGTCCAGACACGCCCGTGTCTGACCTGACACGCCCGTGTCGGGTTCCTCGACACGCCCGTGTTTGTGGGCGTGTCACGCATAACCGCCACGGCAACGGACACGACCCATCAGGACACGGGTAGGGACACGGGTTGGCACACGTCCGTGTCGGATGACACGCCCGTGTCATCCGGCCGTGTTCCTGGCCGTGTCCTTCTCGGGTTGGAAACGGCCAAAAAAATCACCAGCCAGACACGGCCTTGGACACGCCCGTGTCCTAGGCCGTGTACCCCTACAGGCACCAAAAACTCTTTTTCCGCGACCGACTCACACACAAAATTCGGGGCGTTACATTTAACACCCGCACAAATTTCACGCAGCGCACACGTTAAGCAATTATATCAATTAAATGCTAACGTACAGGTAGCCAAACTGCTTAGAATCGAATAAAAGGCTATAAGTCAATATTCTTTCCGACTAAAAGGACCCAACCGGTCCGATCGAAGGAAGGTTGTACCAAAAGAGATCTAGCAAAATTTGCGATTCGAAAACGGTAGATCTCTCCCAACAAAAGAAAACGAGGTTCGCAAAACCCCTCAAACTTAAATGAAAATTAAGATGAACAATAAAGCAATCGAAGAAAACCACGGTCAATCAAACGTTTCAAAGATCATGCCAAAATAAATCAACCGCAATGAAAAATCGAGAGAGAAAATCACACACAAGTAAAACGTTTCGTTACCCAATCAAAATGGATGATTCTGATTCACTAATCCGAATCTCTCTTCAACGGCTCCGCTGTAGTCACGCCAGATGGAGAGGAAACTCGTTTGTCTTCCTCGCTTCACGCCGGTATGGAGTCCACGAAGCCTTGTGAAAATACCTTGGCCGAGCCAGCAAAGGAAAGGGGTGGTCGATTTTCTCTTGGAGAGGGGCTGGACGATTATTTGAGTGGTTGTGGGAGGTTGGTTTTTGATGAGGAGGAGGGTGGCCGGGTTTTGAAAAGGAGGAGGCTAGATGGTGGTGGAGGAGAGGCCGAGGAAGAGAGAAAGGGGAATAGAGGTTGGCGGCTAGAAGAGGGGAAGAAAGGCCTTGGCAGAATTTTTGAGAAGCAGGGGGAAAAAGATCTCAAGGAAGATTTAGGGATTCAAATTCTTATCATTCATTCTCTATCAAATCCTTCATAAGCATGGATATATATAGCTACACCACTCCATCTCCTCCATTCAAAATTCAAATTGAACTATGATGGTTATATGCACTCATCATGAAATAAAAACAATACAAAAATTAAATGCATGAAATTAAACACTCTTAATGGTTATAGGCACCATCATACATGAAATAAAATAAAAACTTAAAATAAAAATTGCTAAAATAATAATTGATAGAATATAAAATATATAATTATTTAATTTATAATTATATATTTTATTTAATGGCGGCGGCGTTGGCGAAGAAACGTCGTGGTAGAATTTCAACTTCGAGCTTGCGACAATGATCGTCCCAATACACGAACTCTCTATGACGGGGATCAACGGCCGCATCAACATCGTAGCCATCACAAGGTATTGCTGGAAATGAAAAAGACTGTTATTTTTACCAAGATGGATGCTTACACAAAGCTCTCGGATGATCACATGCTAGATGTGAAGAACCAGGTTACTGTAGGAGTAAACTATCTAGAATCTGATAGAAATAAAGCCAGCATCTAACAGGCTGAGAAAATTTGTGCAGAAGACAAAAAGGGGGAGAAGGAGACAATAAGAACAAACACAGAAAATGTCGTCTGGGCAACAAATATTATAAGGGGATCATTTGGTATAAATCCAGTCTCCTATGATAACATTCCCATGTTCCCCATTCATGTTCAAGAGGCACTACATGAGGGACAGATGACCATGCAAGATGATCAATTTTAGTATGGTACCAGGATGATCAAGGTGTAGAACAGGCCAATGTTCAGTATACTGAAGCTGGTGCACAGTGGGGTGAACAATCTATAGCTACTGACATTCATAGATTCAGCTCCATTGTTGACCAAGTTCTGAAATCAAAAGGAAAATCTATTGTTGAAGAGGAGAAAGCTGTTAGATTAAGCAAGAAAAGGTATAGAGAGCAGATGAAAGCCATGCCTGACTTTGAACAATGGAGCCCTGAGTCCAAGACTATCATTTTGTCAGCCTAGGATCAGAACAAGTCCAATAGGACTGAAAGGGGAAAACGTTACAACTCCCAAGAGTGGGACAAGATGGAAAAGAGTGAAGCCGATAGAAGGAGATTCAGGAGGGACTTAAAGGCAGGTGCATTCCCACCTGATGTTGTATAACCTGTAAAGTACATTTCAAAGCCCTTCAGCTACTTCCTGAGGAAGAAGAAAAAGAAGAAAGAAGCTAAAGTTGACAGTGCTGCAAAGAAGCCTAGTAGCAGTGGAATAGTTATAAGGGAACCTGAAACATAAAAGTGTTTCTTGTCATCTTTATGGCTGAAGGATGTGTAGTTTTGTTTTATGCAAAACACTAGAACATTTATTCCTTCTAGTTAATGAATATCTTTTTAATTAAATGGGTGTTCATTATTTCAGTGTTATGCATGTTGTTTACATTATATTTATGATGCATATTTATGTGGGTGTATATCATTGTCTTAGGTTTTGAATTTTTCAAATAGGGGGAGATTGTTGGGTCTATTGATCTCAATGGTCCAGATTTGAAAATGCCTACTTGGCAATGGTATACACATGTGTGTAATCTAACAGTTGTCACAAACTCTATTTGTGCAGGATTTTCCTTGGAACAAATTTAAACATGTTCTCAAAGTGACTGTGATAGGTGGTCACAAGGTAGATGGGTGGAGGGATAGAAATCCGTCTAAGTCCACAGGCATTTGAGTCAAGCCAGTTCACTCAACGCCAGATGCCAAAAAGTGCTAAGTAACGTGTGGACAGTCAAAGCCTAGTTGTTTTCAAGATAGAAATGCGTCTAAGTCCATAGACATTGAGTGAAGACAGTTCACTTAACACCATATATCAAAAGGCGTTGATTACAACATATTCTGTCAAAGCATTAGCATTGATAAGCTGAAAAATCAACTAAGTATAGAATAATTGAGTGAGGATTGCTCACTCAACGTCTGATGAAAGAAGCATTGAAGCAAGCTCAAGTAGTTGAAGATTCTGTCAAGAATTCTAGCTAAATCCAGAATCGTTGAGTGAGGACAGCTCACTCAATGCCAAAGAAGAAGGCGCCGACAGAGCAATGATTAGTCAAAGCCTAAAGAGAGATAGACATGAAAATCTGTCTAAGTCCAGATGCATTGAGTGAGGACAGCTCACTCAACGCAAGCTCACCAAGAAAATTGGCTAAGTGCAAAAGCATTGAGTGCAGACAGTTCACTCAATGCCTCATCAACAAGAAGCCAGGAAAAGGCAGAAGCATTGTGTGATGAAGGCTCACTTAACATATTCATAAAGAAAGTTGCGACTAAGTACAGAAGCGTTGAGTGAAACCAGTTCACTCAACGCCTCAACATAAAAGCAGGTGGTCACTGAAACAGCCTAGTCCAGAGGCGTTGAGTGATGTAATCTCACTCAACTCACTCAACGCTTAAGCAATAAAAAAATTATCCAAGGACAAAAGTGTTACGTGAAGGCTATTCACTCATCGCACTCAACGCCTGACAGTGCTATTTATTTGGCTAAGTATTTTTGCATTGAGTGAAGGTTGTTTACTCAACGCACTCAAAATATAGAATGAAACTGAGAATTTGGTTGTCCACAAATTCTGACGTCAACAAAAGTCAATAGAATTCAAATTAGTTGCGGGAAAGCTACTGTACGTGACAAATGACGTCGCAAACCTATTATACGTCTTTTACTGGTAAAGTAAGTTGCAGCCAACAACTATAGGTGGGCCCCACGAACAAAATATCCGTTGGATGGTGGAAGCTATTAAAAGAATTGAGATCAGTTTGTGTAAATTAACTTTTAGGATTATTGTGAAACGAAAAAACTTCATCTTCTTACTCGCCATTATTGTAGAGTTTTGAGAAAGAAGTTCAAATCAACTGATCAAAAGTTCATCAAGCTAGCTGTTGTGACAACACCATCAATAAAAAGTTCAGAGATATTTCTCTGAGAAAGAAGAAGCAGTCAAGGCTAGCCCTAGCTGCAGCAGATCTGTTGATACATGATAGTTGTTGTCATTTCTCACCTGGAACAGCAAGATCAGAAAGCTTTGTTTTTGAGATCCAAGAAGTTGTTGAGCTTGATAAACTCACTCTATTGTTAGTCTGTTATTTACAGACAGTTGGCTTTTTGAAGAATAAAAAGAACCTTCCACTCTTCTGTCTTCAATAAAAAGGTCAAAAGCTTAAGTTTCTGAGCCACTTCCAGCGCAAGCAGCAGTTTACTGAAGATCAAATTTCTTATTGCTGAGAAGAGGTTTGGTCGAGTTAACTCAGCTCAGGAAGCAGTAGACACAGAGAACATCTCTGGAGTCAAATCAACACTAACCAAAACTCTTTATTTTGTAACATCCTAACAAAATTGAGTTGTAAGCCTATTTTATAAAGGCTGAGGTAGGATCCTATGTGGATCTGAGCTGTATGGCCCTTGGGCCTGAGGTAGGAAAGCTTTCCTGAGGTAGGAGAGTCATTCTCTTTGAGTGTAGGACCTTTGGGTCTGAGGTAGGATCCAAATTTGGATCTGAGGTCGGGCCTTTGTGCCTGAGCTGCAGGAGAGTCATTCTCTCTGAGGTAGGGCTATCCTCCTAGCCTTAGTGTAGGACTTGTGCTCAACTCTGAGGTAGGTGATCTTTGGATCACTGTGCTGGAGGAGTAAATCTTTACTCTAAGTTGTAGGGCCTTGTGCCTGAGGTTAGTCTTGGAGGAGACTGAGAGATCATAAGGGATCTATGTTGTAAGCTCTTAGGAGCCAAGATTGGAGAAGTTCCTCGTTTAACAAGCTATTAGAAAGGTGCGAGGAATAGTGGACATAATAATAATCTGGGGAATCACTATAAATCTTATGTGTACTTTGTGTGATTGTCTTAAAAGCAACATATAACTAAATCATAATACACCAATGGAAAGATAGTCTTAAAATACTAAGAAACCTATTCACCCCTCCTCCCCCTCTAGGTGTTTAGCTATTATTGAAAATAATGACGTTCAATACGCAATGGAGAGCGATATCCGGCCTTACGCTGCATCGTGGTGTCGCTAGACTACAGAGAGCAGCACCAGGGGAGAGCCACCAGCAGCAGCAAGCGACTACGCGTTGTCGATGTACAACAGAGTGCAGAGCCAGGGAGAGTAGCAAGTTTTGGGTTTTCCGCCGATTCAATTTTGCGATCACTGCAGTGTGGAGGAGCGTGGGGTCGCAAAAAAATATAGGGTAGGGCAAAGATCAAGCGGTGGGGGGAGAACCGCTGTGTTAGTTTATTTGTTTTTTTTGGAGATTAAATGAGGGGGCCAGGAGGTACCGAAATAGTAAATGAGCTATTTTCAAATTTGGGACACCGGTAGTTTTTTGGGCAACGAGCACGGTGGGCCCTTTTTTGGGCGACTGGTTATTGTAGAGGGGGCAAGTGGGTTGTGGATGCCTTTTTTAAGTAATGTAGATATTACATTTTAAATAATATATTATATTAATATTAGTACACAATTATGTACCGAACTACCGATTCATTTCATTTTTAATTTCCTCTGCCGCTCGTCCTACTCCGCTCTAAGGTTTCTGTTGCTTGTTTGTTGCTCCACTTCCCGATTCTCCACTTCACCTCTGCTGCTCATTGGCGCCACAACGGTCAGCTACTCTGTTCAAGGGCCAAGGTCAGGTGTGTCTCTGAAAATCCCAAATCCCTATTTTTTCGTTCTTTTCATCTTCCTATTAAAGCCGAACAATGTATGGGGCTCTTTATGCTATTTATTGTAAGACCCCCCCCCCTTTTCTTTAGTAACACCGGGGTCTTCGGCCCAGAACCGCCGCTTTGCGGTGACACCTTCGCACCCGAGAAGGTCATCACTACAAAACGCTGATCCTGCTGGCCAAATCGATCACAACTATAGCTAAATAGTAAGAGGCAAGTCCACAGAAATCACATAAATATAGTAAATAATCTCCACGAAGGGAGTGTCCACAGATGTAATAAAAGTACTAAAAACATGGGCTCAAGCCCAGTACATAAAGTCCTCACTACATATCTCTCATCGTGGAAGCAAAACTAATATAACTACTAGCAATCAGGACTCACAGTACCTGCCGTCTGAACTCTGGTACTAGACTGCCCGATCTCCAAGCGTGCCGACCTCCGGGGCTGCTCCTCTATGCCGGGCTCCATGGTCCCCTAAAATGATGTGGTTCAAAAACCGTTAGTTTAAAATACTAAGCCCTATCATCCCCCACCCCTTCCCCCATGGCTCCTAGGCACCGAGCGGGTAGAAGGAAAGGAGAGGACAATAAAGTGGAGAATAACAAATAAACAGATGGTGGCGGAACTAATCTAGCAGTTCTATAGTATATATGACAGTAAATAAGGTATGAAAAGACTGAAAAGGAAAAATAACCTTAACTTATATGAAGACACATAAGCCAAGTGATCTTTTGCAGGGCTCCTATCGTATAAAAAGTCTCATACCAATTTATACGATAGGGTGTTAGTTTTCTAACTAGCATATATATAATATTGAATAAAAACCTTAACTTATAAGCACGTTTGCACGAACTTATAAACCAAGGGGGCGTTTTGCAGGGCATATTGTATAAATCATCCCATACCACTTATACAATATGTTTCGGGTTATATGCAATGATTATGCTATGAAATACAATTATGTCATGATGTGAACATGCAAGTGCAACTCACCAACTCGACTCTGTGTACACAGACCTTTAGTTCCCCCTTTCTGGAGCCGAACCTCCCAGGATACCTCCGTAGAGGCAAACAGAAGTGGTGGGTTGGGCCTCGCACACCTCTAAACCGGTAATTGCACTACCAGTCAGACCTATCATATGCCTCAACGCTGGTGCACAAAGCGGATCTCCTACGTACTATTGCCGGCTGGCGCACCAGTTTCTATTTGGCCAAGTGTTAAACAACACTTACCGAGTCAACGTATTGGCATCGGTGCATTGACTTACCAATACCGAAGACCCACCACCTTATTATTTATTCACATGCAACTTATGTAAAAGATATCGAGCCAAAGCTCCCCGGACCATCTCGTCCGTCACAAAAAACAACCGAGCCAAAACTCGCCGGGCCAACCTGCCCACCACCAAATGCACTGAGTCTACAACTCGAGTGATCCAAACTACCACCCCGAGACATCGAGGTGAGAGAAGGTGAAACCCTAGTTTTACTAGTTACTCTTGCATTCCAGTTTTTGCCTACAGTTTAGGTTTAGCCCAGGACTGCCCAAGGTATTCCCTGCGAAGGGCTCTCGAAGGCACTAGGAACTACGATGAGATTGCGCCCAAAGCTCCCTTTCGCAAGGCACTTACTAATATTGGTTGCTATCAAAATTCCCAAACACTTACTTATTTTACTGGATCTAACCCTAGAGTATTTCACACTTCCTCCGCACGGGAAAGACGATCTTTCGTCGATCCCGAGCACCACCTAACACTAGCCAAACCACACTCTACTCATCCTAACTTCCAATGATGAACTAAATTTTATTTATCCAAACCAACAAATAGTAATCCAAGACTCATGTGCCCAAATTCATATTTCAACCTAAATTCTGCAATTTTACTAAATGCAGACCAAGTTAAGCTATATAACATGTAAAATGGGAGGTATACCAAATAATCACCCAGTACTCCTATAATAATTACTGGGGGGCTATTATGACATTTGTGGCCTAAATCCAGAAATTCACAATTTTCCTAATTATCTGATAATTTATTTAATTAATCAAGTAAATCAAAAACTCAAGTTTGAACATGAAGTGCCCCTTTGAGACTAGTAAATGCTCTACCAAATTTATGATAAATTCAAAATGATTATGTAACACAGAATCCCAAGTATCGAAATTGTTTAACAAGGTTAAGCCTCTGAATCTAATTTTTTAATATAACCTATTTTTAACAATTTAAGAGGCAAGTACAACAAAACTATTTCCAAAAATTCTTAGAAAATTCAAGGATGATTGTAAGGACATATAAATGCTCTAAGTCAAGTTTAATAATTTATTATCAAGTAATGAGCTCTAAACAAATTAATGAACAATTTTCCAAGTTATTGAGCTTGTGAAGAAGGTACTGCAAATATGTATTCAAAAATTCTAATAAAATTCATACATGAGCATTAATGTCTAAAATACCCTCTGCCTAATTTCCATGATTTTCCAAGGGGTAGTGGGATCATAATAATCAAATGATTAATTAGAGCAATCCCATGAGTTACAAAGGAAGTGCTAAGATTATTGATCCAAAATTCCCAATTAAATTACCAGAGGTTCATACTACCCCTATAACCACACTACCAAAATTTCATTATTGTTCAATGAGTTTTACTAACCTATTCTAGCATCCTAAAATTTGTTCCCTAAACTAGGGTTAGGATTTTGAGGGATCTACCCTTTTCCAAATCCCCTAATATTTTTACCAGATGGTTTAGTTACCCTAGTACCCTCCCCAACAAATTTCAAGTTCATTCAATGTTTTTTGGCCTCATGCCCTTCACAAGGCACAAAAGCCCTTCCTTATGGTTTGGTCTTAGATCTTAGGGCAAATCTATTCCAATCTACCCCACCTTCCATGGGGAGGTGCTAAAAGCCATGCAAAGCCAGTGGTCCCAATTTAAACCTCTGTTGAGGTGATTTGGCCACTCAAAACCCAAAGTGCACTTTTTGACCAAAATACCCTTTTTAAGGCAAGGCTACGGTTTGCATGATTTTAATTCAAACCACCTCCAAATGATATGAAATTTTAACCAGAGCTTTATAATGACCCCAATCACCACTCACCAAAATTTGGGTGAGTTTGGAGGTCATTTGGTCCCTAAATTAATTTATCCTGTGGAAATTAAATAATTCCAAAAACTATGGAAAACTTGTCCTCAAAAATTCTAATTTTTGGGCAGGACCTAGATATGATCTAGGGTGACTCCATGTCCAAATTTCATGTCATTTGTACCAGAGATGAAGGGTGGACATCCATTTTGATTTCTGCCTAGCCTTAGTATAGGCTCCACCAAAATGGGTACCCTGGTCAAACCAGGCACCCAAATTGGTTCAAACCAATTTTAAACTAAATAAACCCATAGGGATACAAATCATGTGTTCACCATTTTCTCCTATAGAGCCTCTAACTATTTTTAGTAATTTAAAACTTTAAATAATAATAATATGACAGAATTGAAATAATCAGAATAATTAAAACCTATAATTTAAAATCATTACAGCACGAATCTTGGCGCAGCTTTGGACGGCATCCAGTTGTCTTCCACCTCCAACCGATGGTCCCGATTCAACCCGCCTGGAGCCATTTCCAACTGCTGTCGCCGGCCATCCGGCAACCTCCCCGACTAGCCACCGCCACCACCACCTCCGCTGAGGTGGTGGCTGTCGCCAGGCGGTGGCACAGCCGCTGGAGGGGCTTATTCCGGCGAACCCGTCAAGTGCATTTTTGCGGAAAAACATGGAGAGAAGCTCTCCCGATCGGGCTCAATTGAGACCGAACCTTGGCCCTAAGGATTGCTATGAACTACCCATGTAAGAAGGAGTGGAGGAGGACCCGTGTGGGTGCCTGAAGCCTTGCCGATCCCCGGATTGTCATGGTGGTGGTGGTGGTCAGATTTCTGTAACTTCACAGTGGACCTCCTTGGCTCCTTCAGGTAATGTGCGGAACTGAATCCCTAGAGTCCAGTGAAGCTCTTAAGATGGAGAGGTTGGGTGTTAGGTGGGTGTAGGCTGCATTGCCATTAATGGCCCCTTAGTCAAATTTCGGCCATGGTGGGTGGGGGATGAAGCATGGCTCAAACCAGTCAAAGGCCAGCTGGTTGAAATGGGACTGTACTCCCCTTGTCCTAGTTAATTGAATGGGGGGCTGGGGAAGGGGAAGGATGAGCCCCAAAGTCTTCCCCCATTACTCCCTTCTCTTTCTCTCTCCTTCATTTGAAGCTTTTTCTCTCTCCTACTCACCAAGCCTGAAATTTTACTCCTACCTAACCCAATAACAGTCCTCATGTTCATTTCATCTGTTGGGTACATTGGATTAAATGTACCTTATTTGAAGAAGCCTCACCCTACTCAATGATATACATCAAAATGTATTTGATGTATTTGATGTGTTTTGGGTACATTGGATTAAATGTTCTAAGTCCATGTGTCGACACCCAGAAGGAATGTGTCGACACTTAAGAAGACTTGTGTCGACACCCAGAGAAGCAGTGTCGACACTTGGAGTAATTGTGTCGACACCAGGGATGCAGAGTCGACACGCAGAAGGAAAGTGTCGACACCTACAGGATGTGTCGACACTCAATGAAGAAAAGTCCATAGAAGTTGTGTCGACACTTTGAAGCAGTGTCGGCACCCAGAGGAACTTTGTCTACATCAAAAAGTGTTGACACTTGGAGAGTGTGTCGACACTCAGCAAATTTCAACAGAGTCCAAGTATAAGTATCGACATAATGAAGAATGTGTCGACACACAGCAGAAGACTCAATACATGAAGAAAGTGTCGACACTAGGAGGCTGTGTCGACACTCAGCAAAGTTCAACAAATTCTATGTACAAGTGTCGACACTAAGGAGATGTGTCGACACTCAGCCAAAGTCTCAACAGAAGAAGAATGTGTCGACACAACGAGCTGTGTCGACACTCAGCAAGTATCAACACAGAAGGCATGTGTCGACACCAAGAAGATGTGTCGACACTAAACAAGTTCAACATAAGAAGATGTGTCGACACAAAGGAGTTGTGTCGACACTTACAAGAAATCAACTAAAGTACTGAAGAACAAGAAGTTGTGTCGACACACAATATCAGTGTCGACACATGATGAAGAAGCTGTGTCGAGAAGTGAATTCTACAACACAAGGAGTTGTGTCGACACCTTGAAGGCTAGTGTCGACACTTAGTCTACTTGTGTCGACACTTGGTCTATAAGTATCGACACTTAAAGACAGACTGTCTCGACACTTTCAGACAGTTACAGATATTTTAAGAAGTGACTGGATGACATGACAGCTGCCATTCCAGTCGGTCTAATGCAACTGTCAGAGATGTCAGAAAGCCGTTAGAAACCGGATCAGCTGGTCACCATGAAGAAGGCCTATATATAGGCTTATTCTGTCAACAGAAAAAGATGATTGAGATTGAGATTGAGATTGAGAAGGATAAGAAGATCTAGCTATTCATTGAAGAATCAATTCAAGTGAAGATCTAAGTAGTTGGAGAGAGAGCTCCTTCTAAGAAGACAGTTGTTGGAACTAGGCTGTGAAGAAGGTTTTAGATTAAGATCTGAAACTTAAGTTGCAGTGATTGAAGATCAGCTGCAGAGAGTATCAACCATATTGTGTTCTACATTCAAGAAGCTTTGAAGAAAGCCAAGTTAGGTTGATCTCAGCAGATTTCTTCCAAGAACTCATCAAGAACCTGTCAACTCTTCTCTCTTATTCTGAGTTGTTGGTATATACTTTGTATTCTTAATTTCTTGAAGGATCCTTAAGGATCTGAGTTGTAAGCCTGTAATTATAAAGGCTGAGTGGTAGGGCCTGTGTGCTTGAGTGTAGGAGATCTATTTCTCTGAGTGTAGGCCTGTTGTGGCTGAGTGTAGGCCTTGTGGCTGAGTGTAGGCCTTGTGGCTAAGTGTAGGTCTTTGAAGAAGACTGAGTTGTAGGGCCTTGGGCCTGAGCTGTAGGAACCATTTGGGGTTCTGAGTGTAAGATCTGAGGATCTGAGGAATAGTGGAGGAGTTTGGCCGAATCTAGTACACTACTAGATAGGCGAAGGGGGAAAGTGGATGTACCCAAACCTTGGGGAACCACTATAAATCTGTTTGTTCACTGTGTGCATGCTTTATTCTGTGATTGCTGATTGTTTGCTGTGAAGAAGTAATTATAAATCTGTGATATTATCTGTAATCTGCCTAAAAGTTTAAAAAGATTTAGTCACCTATTCACCCCCTCCCCCTCTAGTTGATTAGGTACAATTTCTTTCAAGTGGTATCAGAGGGAGGTTACTCAAAAAGATATAACTGTCTGAGTAGATCCTGTTGGCAGATTCAGTGAAATTAAGGACAGAGTTAGCAGAATCAAGAAAATCAAGAAAATGGGTTCAACAAAGAATCATAAGGAACTTGGATCCATGAAGTTGCCCATTTATAGAAAAGAGATTTTTGGTATCTGGAAAGAAAGGGTGAGACTGTTTATGGAAGCCTCAGACCCTAGAATATATATCACAGTTAAAGAAGGGTCATATGTGCCTATGAAGGTTTCAGTCCTGGATGCAAATCAGAGAACACCTAAGGACTTTTTGTTGGGTTTCTCTATAGGGTTGGCACAACGCTTGTGCACGCAGCGGAAAAATAAACATCAAGAAAAACCCAAAGAGATGTGGATCGGGCTATGAATGTTGAATCAAGAAGTTAGCAAAAACTAGGCAAAAATTACCTCTGTAGCGTTGAGTCACAACCCAACGGAGATGCTCCAAACTTTATCTGCTTGCTAGTGGCGAGTTCTACGTGGAATAGTGTCCACGTTCCTGCAGAAGTACACACGAGCGGGAGAACACCGATCTATCCGTCGCACGGATTATCGGGAAGGAGAAGACCGCACCTTTGCTTTCCCACGGACTGCTAGGTCCGCGCCAGGGATTGCAGCACCAGCAACAGTCGCCGGAGAAGAGGTGGTCGACGGAGCGAACACGGCGGCGGTGGAACTCTTCCGTCGGCGGCGGTGATCGGGATCGGCGGATCGAAAGGCGGAACGGCTTCCGTCGGGTTTCGATCTGCTACAGGAGAAAATCGCGAGCCTGTATATAATCCCGAAAACCCTAAGTGTCCTATTTATACCAAAGGTATAAATAAACCCAGGAAAATCGCTATCCGCAGACCACCCGAAAATAGGGTTCAGAATCGGCGAGTATCAATCGGTGAGAATCGGCGACAATCACTGAGCAGGTTCGGCGAGAATCAGTCGACGAGTATCATACAGGATCGGCGAGAATCAGAGTACAATACTCGACGATTCTCGCCGATCGTCGAGCCGCGCTCGACGATACACAACGATACTCGACGATCGTCGAGCCGCGGTCGACGACAATTATCGAGGTAGTCGATCGTCGAGAATCAACAATTGGTTATCGACGATTCTCGTCGATCGGCGAGAATCAGAGAGACGATTCTCGCCGATCGGCGGGAATCAGAAGACGATTCTCGACTAATGTCATCGACCCTCGGACGACAATCCCAACCAGCCCTTCAAGGCAACATTTGCCTAACCCGATGATCCTATAAGGCAACACTTTGCCCATAACCCTATTCAGGTCGGTGATTGGTAACCTTTACCAACAAAGTCAGTCAACCAACTTCTCCACATCTCTTATGTGCGACCCTGCAGGCTCATATCGCGTTGGTAGTGAGATTACATGTTTGATCACTTCCAGATCATCATGGTGACTCCAACAGATTCCCACTTGATCTCGAAAGTATCAAAGCAAAAACCTCACAAACAATGAGCTGCATCTAGCAATGCATCATTGCTCCCCAAGAAATAAGAGTTTATAACTCATAAGCCTTTATGACCAATGTATCAGCGTTGTCTTTGTCCCTTTGTCCCTTACATCCAGAAAGAACTAGAGGCATGGACCGTGTCACCCTCGTAATAGCTCAATCCAAGTTTCTTGATCCAGGATGGACTTCCAGAGAATGGTGAGTCCAATATCACATATTGACTCAACCAAGCATGGCCATGCATTTCTCAGTCCAGTTCCATCAAGGGGCCCATGGATGCAACTCCTGTCATACAGGAGGACAAATCCCATATCTGCTCACACACAAACACCCAAATGATTCGTAACATGCCCAACAACCACCCTTATCATCAACCTTTCTCAAGGAAGACTTTAGATGGCATCAAAGCACGCTCTTCCTCACTTGATGAATGCTGTGACTTCAGGTCAAAGGATCACAACACCATTGTCAATTGAGACCTACTCGTGACACGATTGGATGACAATCCACAGAGTAGTCTCAGGTTGGGTCTGTCCAGTACAACTTGTTCACTAACAAGTACCCACGTGATGACTTGATATCACAATATCATGACCTGTGAGAACCAGTCATCAGTCAACACACGTGCTAGTCTTCATGTACCATCATCACCCTTAGCTTCTATGATGATACTCGACCAGGGACCTTTAAGAATGAAGCTTCAAATAAATCATGGGCTCTCACATTCAAGTCACGTATTTGATGTCCCATGGAAGCGAACATTCTAAGGGTATCTATTATGTTAACATTTAACTATTATATATAGAAAAATTCATAATAAAAGAATTTGTCATTAATTATAAAAGAAAAACTAGGTACACAGTTCATCATATGAACAAACAGCCAACAAAATACAAGATTACATGCAACCCACAAGATTCTCGCTAGAGTTGATCATTTAGGTATCGTATACCCATCGATCTAGTATGACCATCATGCTTTCTCTGCGCGAGAGGCTTTATTAGCGGATCCGCAATATTTTCCTCAGTCGGCACTCTGCAAATGTTTACATCTCCTCGTTCGACAATCTCACGAATAAGATGAAAACGCCGGAGTATGTGCTTGGAGCGCTGATGAGATCTAGGTTCCTTAGATTGTGCAATTGCACCATTGTTATCACAGTAGAGAACTACGGGACCAACAATGCTAGGAACTACATCAAGCTCGCCGATGAATTTCCTAATCCATACAGCCTCCTTCGCCGCATTAGCTGTTGCGATATACTTGGCCTCTGTTGTAGAATCAGCAACTGTCTCTTGCTTGGAACTCTTCCAGCTCACAGCTCCTCCATTCAGGCAAAACACAAAACATGACTGAGACTTGGAGTCGTCTCGATCAGTTTGGAAGCTAGCATCCGTGTAACCACTTACAACGAGCTCTTCCTCTCCACCATACACCAAGAACACGTCCTTAGTCCTTCTCAAGTACTTCAGGATATTCTTGACTACAATCCAGTGACACTCACCGGGGTCTGACTGATACCTGCTAGTCATGCTCAAAGCAAAGGAGACATCGGGGCGAGTACATAACATCGCGTACATGATTGATCCAATTGCCGAAGCATATGGAATCAACTTCATGCGGTCCTTGTCTTCACAAGACTTTGGACACTGGTCCTTAGAGAGATTCACACCATGAGACATGGGCAAAAATCCTTTCTTGGACTCAAGCATGTTGAACCGCTTCAACACCTTTTCGATGTACGTACTCTGGGTCAAACCCAGCAACTTCTTCGATCTATCTCTATAGATCTTTATACCGAGTATATAAGTCGCTTCACCCAAATCCTTCATTGAAAAGCAGTTCCCTAGGTTGTTCTTAACAACTTTCAGGGTAGGAATGTCATTCCCGATCAACAGTATGTCATCTACATACAATATCAGGAAGACAACAATGCTCCCACTGATTCGCTTGTAAACACAAGGCTCATCTTCATTCTTAATGAAACCAAACTCTTTGATTTTCTCATCAAAACAAAGATTCCAACTCCGAGAGGCCTGTTTCAGTCCATAAATGGACTTATTCAGCTTGCATATTTTAGTGGCTTCATCTGGGGATACAAAACCCTCGGGTTGTGTCATATACACTTCCTCAAGGAGGTTTCCATTAAGGAAAGCTGTTTTGACATTCATCTGCCAGATCTCGTAGTCATAATACGCAGCAATAGCAAGCAATATCCTAATGGACTTTACCATGGCAACAGGGGAAAAGGTCTCATCATAGTCAATACCATGAATTTGCTTGAAACCCTTAGCCACTAGTCGCCCTTTGAATGTTTGTACATTCCCATCCATGTCGGTCTTCTTCTTGAAGACCCACTTGCACCCTATGGGTCGTACCCCTTCAGGTGGTTCCACCAAGTTCCAAACTTGGTTTGCATACATGGAGTCCATTTCGGATTTCATAACCTCAAGCCATTTGTCGGAGTCCGGTCCATTCATAGCCTCTTGGTAGGTTGCTGGTTCATCATCATGATCCATGAGCAACACATTACCTATTTGAGACACGAGAAATCCATATCTCTCAGGTTCAAACCTCGGTCTACCAGATCTACGTAGGACTTGTGTTGCCTGAGTAGGTTCTCTAGCTACAACATCTTGTAGTCCTGTCTCAGAATCCAATTCCGGTTCATTCACTACATGTGGTTCTTGAACTTCTTCAAGCTCTACCTTTTCAGTCTTTCTTGATAAGAACTCTTTCTCCAAGAAGACACCAGTCCTTACGACAAACACTTTGCCCTCAGACGGTAGGTAAAAGTAATACCCTTTCGTTTCCTTAGGATATCCCACCAGATAACATTTATCTGATTTGGGTTCCAGCTTGTCAGGCATTTGACGTCTCACGTATGCCTCACAGCCCCAAATTTTAATGAACGACATACTAGGACGCTTCCCAGTCCATATCTCATATGGTGTCTTCAGAACCGTTTTAGTTGGAGCGCGATTCAATGTCATTGCAGCAGTCTCTAAAGCAAAACCCCAAAAGGAAACAGGCAAGTCTGCATGACTCATCATCGAACGTACCATGTCTAACAGAGTACGATTTCTCCTCTCAGACACACCATTATGTTGTGGTGTTCTAGGTGGAGTGAGCTGTGATACAATACCACACTCTTTCAGATGATCACGGAACTCATGACTCAGGTATTCGCCACCTCGATCAGATCGAAGTGCTTTAACCCTTTTACCCAACTGGTTTTCTACTTCATTCTTGAACTCTTTGAACTTTTCAAAGGTCTCGAATTTGCACTTCATAAGATACACATATCCGTATCTACTGAAATCATCAGTAAATGTAATAAAGTAGAAATACCCTCCTCTAGCCATGGAACTCATGGGTCCACATACATCACTATGTACAACACCCAAGAGATCCTCAGCCCTCTCAGTATAACCAGTGAAAGGAGCTTTAGTCATCTTGCCTAACAAACAAGATTCGCATCGCTCAAATGATTCATAATCAAATGAGTTCAAAAGTCCATCTCTATGGAGCTTGGATATGCACTTCTCGTTGATATGGCCCAAACGACAATGCCAGAGAAAAGTAGGGTTCGAATCATTTGTTCTTAGTCTTTTATTGTTTTCTACATTACAGATCAGATGGTCCAAGTTCAAAACGTAAAGACCATTAAACAATTGGGCTACAACATAACAAACATCATTCTTAAATATAGAACAACAATTGTTCTTAATTATAAAAGAAAATCCAATCATGTCCAAACATGAAATAGATATAATGTTTCTAGTTATCGCTGGAACAAAATAACAGTTATCTAGTTCTATTACAAACCCACTGGGCAAAGAAAGACGGTAAACTCCTATGGCTACAGCAGCAACTCTTGCTCCATTGCCGACGCGGAGGTCCACCTCCCCTTTACTCAGCAATCTTCTCCTTCCCAGTTCCTGCATATTTGTACAAATGTGAGAACCACATCCGGTATCAAATACCCAAGATGAAGGAGCAGAAAGGTTTATCTCTATAACGTAAACATTAGAAGCGGAAGTCATACCTCCCCTCAATTTCTGCAGACCCTCAATATATGAAGGACAGTTCCTCCTCCAATGAGCAGCCTTGCCACAGTGGTGGCATTTTCCTTCCTTCACCGTGCTCTTCTTTTTCATCAGTGCTGAAGACTTGGGCTCAAGATATGACTTAGGTCCTACCTTCGTCTTCTTGGAGCCCTTGGCTTTGCCCTTGCCCTTATGCACCATCAGTATGGGGCTGGCAGGCTTGGCCTTCTTCATGTTGATTTCGGCAGTTCTCAACATGCCTAGGAGTTCGGGCAGTGTCTTGTCTATCTCATTCATGTTGTAGTTCAAGACAAACTGCTCATAACTGTCCGGCAACGATTGCAGGATCAGATCCGTGGCCAACTCTTGACCAAGAGGAAAACCCAGCCTTTCAAGGTTCTCTATATACCCAATCATCTTGAGTACGTGAGTCCCTACTGAGTCTCGAACTCCCATCTTGCATTGAAACAACGCTTTCGTGATGTCGAACCTCTCTTGACGAGCCTGCCCTTGAAACATTTTCTTGAGATGCTCGTCAATCTCCTTGCACCCCATGTTCTCATGTTGCTTCTGAAGCTCAGAGTTCATGGTGGAAAGCATAAGGCACTTGACATCCAAAGCATCATCAGTATACTTCTTATAAGTATCTTTCTCAGCACGGGAAGAATTCCCGGTTGGCACCTCGGGGGCTTCTTCTTCCAAGACATAGAGCTTTCGCTCTTGCCTGAGAACAATTCTCAGGTTCCTATACCAGTCCATATAATTTGTCCCACTGAGCTTATCCTTCTCAAGGATGGCTCTCAGAGACAACGTGCAGTGCGCAACGCTTGCCATGGAATTCTACAAGAATTTATGCAGAATAAAATCAGTACCTAAATTTCAATTACAATTTATTCTAATTAGGACTTCAATTAAAATACTCCAACTATTTTATTCGAAATGATAGCCCTCACTAACAATTCGGAGAGTTCATGCGAGCTACTCTCTTAGTGGACAAGATCCGTATTTCACCAACACTATGAGTCCGCTTTGGCGTTCCTCTCACGATGCGGTTATTTAGGTAGGCAACGCTTGCCAATTGCATCCTCATGCAATTATTGTATGGTTGGTGAATAACTCCTTATTCGCATCCATCATATGGTGCATGCCAACCCTATGCCTCTAGGCACTCAACCTTTGAGGTCACCTAGTTAAGCTGGACCCGATGTCGACAGTGGGATATCACAATTATCCGCTCGCACCCTTACCAAGATAGATTAATGCACCTTGCTTTGGCAAGCCCACACTTCATCGATCGAGGAAGGAAGAGTGTCATCCATCGGAAGGCATCCGAACACTTAATATTTGATGAAGGTATTTCAAATATAGGTTAACAATTAACCATGATCAACATTTGATCGACGTGCATATCCAAAGAAAAACAATTCTTCTAAAACCGCATGCATCCCTTATGTGCACATCCTGACACCATCAACATTTGATAGAAGGAAGGGCTAAATCTGAACATCCGGAAATTTCTAAATCCTCAGATTTACATGCATTGGACAAAGGCAAAGACAGCTCAACTTAAAGCAGTAGATAAGCTCATCTCTCTTTGTTGGATTCAAAATCCAAAACAAAATCGAGGGATGGTTACTGCTAAGGAGATCATAATTTCTAACACTTAGAAATCCACCGAAATTCCAATCGTTCTTGGCGAGGTACCAAGAATAAATCTAGACATTTAGAACACTTCTAAATCTCTACATTTACACGCACTGGAATAACAAACTTCCAAAACAACGATCATGGCCGGAACCTCCCTCTGATACCACTGTTGGGTTTCTCTATAGGGTTGGCACAACGCTTGTGCACGCAGCGGAAAAATAAACATCAAGAAAAACCCAAAGAGATGTGGATCGGGCTATGAACGTTGAATCAAGAAGTTAGCAAAAACTAGGAAAAAATTACCTCGGTGGCGTTGAGTCACAACTCAACGGAGATGCTCCAAACTTTATCTGCTTGCTAGTGGCGAGTTCTACGTGGAATAGTGTCCACGTTCCTGCAGAAGTCCACACGAGCGGGAGAACACCAATCTATCTGTCGCACGGATTATCGGGAAGGAGAAGACCGCACCTTTGCTTTCCCACGGACTGCTAGGTCCGCGCCAGGGATTGCAGCACCAGCGACAGTCGCCAGAGAAGAGGTGGTCGACGGAGCGAACACGGCTGCGGCGGAACTCTTCCGTCGGCGGCGGGGATCGGGATCGGCGGATCGAAAGGCGGAACGGCTTCCGTCGGGTTTCGATCTGCTACAGGAGAAAATCGCGAGCCCGTATATAATCCCGAAAACCCTAAGTGTCCTATTTATACCAAAGGTATAAATAAACCCAGGAAAATCGCTATCCGCAGACCACCCGAAAATAGGGTTCAGAATCGGCGAGTATCAATCGGTGAGAATCGGCGAGAATCACTGAGCAGGTTCGGCGAGAATCAGTCGACGAGTATCATACAGGATCGGCGAGAATCAGAGTACAATACTCGACGATTCTCGCCGATCGTCGAGCCGCGCTCGACGATACACAACGATACTCGACGATCGTCGAGCCGCGGTCGACGACAATTGTCGAGGTAGTCGATCGTTGAGAATCAACAATTGATTCTCGACGATTCTCGACGATTCTCGTCGATCGGCGAGAATCAGAGAGACGATTCTCGCCGATCGGCGGGAATCAGAAGACGATTCTCGACTAATGTCATCGACCCTCGGACGACAATCCCAACCAGCCCTTCAAGGCAACATTTGCCCAACCCGATGATCCTATAAGGCAACACTTTGCCCATAACCCTATTCAGGTCGGTGATTGGTAACCTTTACCAACACAGTCAGTCAACCAACTTCTCCACATCTCTTATGTGCAACCCTGCAGGCTCATATCGCTTTGGCAGTGAGATTACATGTTTGATCACTTCCAGATCATCATGGTGACTCCAACACTTTTCTGAAATGACAAAAGAAGAGATTATTCTGGCCACCATGGACAAGAGGGCTCAGAATATCATTGTGAGTGTCATAGATGATGCTACATTTCAGAACTTGATACACTGTAAGACATCTAAGGAGATGTAGGATACTTTGATAGTGTATATGGAGGGTTCAGAAGAAGTTAGACAAGACAGGAAGTCCTTGTTAAACCAAGAATATGAGAGCTTCAGACAAGGTAGGTCTGATAGCATAACAGAATGCTATAAGAAATTCTATAGGATAGTTAATGAGTTAATGTTCTATGGAAGAGATTTCAGAAATTATGAGCTAAATGATAAGTTCTTGAGGTCCCTAACAAAGAATTGGGACACCAAGATTTGTGCCATAAGGGAAATGGACAAGTTAGCAGATATTCCTCCTCCAACATTGTTTGGAAAACTGCTATCCTATGAGATGCAGTTGATGGTAAGGAAGGAGGAGGAGAAGACTACAAGAAGTGAGCATAAAGAAAGGACAGTGGCATTCAAGACAGAAGGCACCAGGAAATACAAAAGTAAGTCTCCATCTCCACCTCCAAAAGTGGCTGAGACTGAGTCAGATGAATCAGAAGGCAGGAATTCTGAAAGCAGTGAGAGTGATGAGGATTTTGCAGCTTTCACAAGACACTTTCAGAAGTTTCTATAGAAGAAACAGTGGAGGTCAAAGCCATCCACTTTATAGGGAAAAGATGACTATTATCAGATCAAGAAGTCATCAAAGAAAGTTAGGAGAAATCCCAAGTCAAATAGAACTTCATCTTCAAGGATAGTTTGTTATTGTTGTAACAAACAAGGAAATGTTGTTGCTGACTGTCCAGACAAGAGGAGAGAGTCAACAGATAAGAAAAAGACTCAATTCAAGGGCAAGAAGGAAAGGTCCTTTGTTGCCAAGAAGGACAAAAGCCTGTCAGACATATCTTCTTCAGAAACTGAGTCAGAAGCTGAAGCATATATAGGACTGTTTGCTGAAGAAGAGGAAGAGGAGTTCATCCAGATAATGAACTCCATATATGAGCAAGAGGACATTCAGTGCAAAGGACTGATGGCCTTAACAGAAGGTGACAAAATCCAGGATCAGCCTGGACCTAGTCAGGTACAAAATTGTTTTTTAAGTTCAATTTCTAGTGCTAGTTTAGATTCAGTTACATCAGCATCAAGTGATGTCATTGGATCTGAATCTGAAGGGGATATTCATCAGTTGATTGATGAATATAAAGTTCTGTTGCAAGCTTTTAAGAAAAGCAAATCCTTGGCCAAAAGTCAGGCTAAGGAGATTGCTAATCTTAAAGTTGCTGCAACTGATTTTGAGAAGCTGATTGATCAAAAGCTAAATGAAATAGCCAGGCTGAAGAACATAACTGTTATTCAGATGGGAACTATTGCATTCAAGAATGATCAAATCAGAAATCTGGAGATTAGTCTTTAGAAGGAGAGAGACATAGTTGCAAGGTTTTCAAAACCAAAGTCTGTTTTACCTTTGATAGATGATTTTGTACATTAGAAGGGTAAAACTGGATTAGGGTTTACACAACCTGCTAGGACTGTAAAGTCCAAGTCTAAGGGAAAAGCCCCAGTACTCAACAAGCCTGCTGAAGATAGAACATCTAGGGTTGTACCTAAGCAATGGTACAATAGATTTGAGTGCTGGTACTGTGGCAAGGTAGGCCACTTTGTCATTGACTGCTGGCACAATTCTAGTGCCAAGATGAGTAGCAAACTGCCTGTTGGAAGATCTACAGGTAGCTTTGTTAAGAGGCAAACTAACCAGCACCAAGGACCCAAGAATTCTTTGGGTTCTAAGGTCAACTAATCTGTTTTGCAGGTGAGTCAAAGTGGCCATGCCCCAATATGGTACTTGGACAGTGGATGTTCCAGGCACATGACTGGAACTAGGGGATTGCTAAAGGACTACACACCAATCAAGGCTGGTCCTAAAGTCACCTTTGGTGGTTCTGAAAAAGGAATCATCAAGGGTTTTGGTAACATTTCTAGCACCCATATAACAATTACTCAAGTGGCTTATGTTAAAGGTTTCAAACATAACCTTATTAGTATAAGTCAACTGAGTGATTTGGGATATGACATCTCATTTGTCAAAGATGGTTGTCATATCAGGAGGCCAAATGATCAAGAGATCATTTTGACAGGTTATAGAAAGAGAAATGTCTATTGCCTAGACATTATGTGTGAGAACAATATTTCTCCAGTGTGTCTTGTAGCTGATGAGAAAGTATCTCATTGTGTCAAATGGCACAAGAGGCTAGCTCATCTTAACTACAAGACAATTGGCCGACTCTATAGCAAAGAGTTAGTGAGGAATGGTCCTCAAGTTAAGTGTATTAAAGATGGAATATGCTCAGCTTGTCAAAAGGGCAAGCAGACTAGATCCACCTTTAATAGCATTGAAAACAAAGATGCTGTGAGGTGCTTATACCTCTTGCATATGGATCTTTTTGGTCCTATGCCAGTTCACAGCCTAGGTAGGAAGGTCTACACATTTATGGTTGTAGATGACTACTCAAGGTTTTCCTGGGTGTTCTTCCTTAGACAAAAATCTGAAACACCTAGTATCTTCTATAGTTTTGTCAAACAAATTCAGAATGAATTAGACAGTACAGTGGTCAAGATAAGAAGTGACCATGGTACTGAATTCCAGTCTGATAGTATGACAAAACTATGTGAAGAATTTGGGATATTTCAGGAATTTTCTTCCCCAAGAACACCTCAGCAAAATGGCATTGCTGAGAGGAAAAATAGAACCTTGATTGAGGCTGGTAGAACCCTATTAAGTGACACATCTCTCCTAGAATATTTCTGGGCTGAGGCAGTTAATACTGCATGCCATGTAATTAATAGGGCTACTGTCACCAAGAGCCACAATAAGACCCCCTATGAGATTGTGAAAGGCAGAAAACCAAACCTATCCTATTTCAGGATCTTTGGTTGTAAATGCTATATACTTAACAATGGAAAGTCTTACTTGACTAAGTTTGCTGTCAAATCCCAAGAGGGAATCTTTGTTGGGTACAACAACAATAGTAAGCCTTATAGGGTCTACAACTTGTCTACTCAAGTTGTAGAAAAGTCAGTACATGTACTATTTGATGAAGCTAGACTTATTAACAATGAGTTGTCTAGAAGTATTTGGAGCTCCACAGGTGTGACTAAGAAGATGGACAAGCTCACTATTGAAGAAGGATCTACTGCAAGTCAGCATGTAGATGATAGTGGTTGCTGTCCAGGGGGAGTACTACATGCACCTGATGTAGAAGAAGACCAAGGAGTGCAGCAAGTTGAAGAAGCTGAAGGAGTTCAACATGAAGCCAGGCTGCCTCCAGCTAGTAGACAGTTGAAAGATCATCCAGCCAATCAAATTATTGGTGATCTAAGTCAAGGGGTACAAACAAGGAGCAGACATCTGAGTGTAGTACTCTACTCCAGTTTTCTATCCCAAGTTGAGCCAAAGAAATTTGAAGAAGCTATCCTAGACCCTCATTGGATTGAGGCAATGCAAGAAGAGCTAAATCAGTTCAAGAGATGCAAAGTTTGGGAGCTTGTTCCTAAACCAAAAGAGCATAACATAATTAGGACCAAGTGGATCTTTAGCAATAAGATGGATGAACATGGAGTGATTATAAAGAACAAAGCAAGACTGGTTGCTAAGGGATATAGGCAGGAAGAAGGTATTGACTTTGATCAAACCTTTGCTCTAGTAGCCAGACTGGAAGCCATAAAGATGTTCCTGGCCTATGCAACCTATCAAGGATTTAAAGTATACCAAATGGATGTTAAGTCAGCCTTTCTGAATGGTAATCTAAAGGAAGAGGTCTATGTGGAACAGCCATCAGGTTTTGTTGATTCAACTCAACCTAATTATGTCTATAGACTTATGAAGGCTTTGTGTGGGTTAAAACAAGCCCCTAGGGCTTGGTATGAAACCCTGTCTAGTTTCCTCATTGAGAATAAATTGACAAGGGGGAAAATAGACAAGACTCTATTCCTTAGGGAATCAAGAGGCAAGATCATTCTAGTCCAAATATATGTAGATGACATCATATTTGGGTCTACTGAAAATAGTCTTTGCAGAAAGTTTGCAATACTTATGCAAGGATAATTTGAGATGAGCAGTATGGGGGAACTTAAGTTCTTCTTGGGTCTCCAAGTTAGACAGACTGAGAATGGTTTATCCATATGCCAGTCTAAGTTCACCCTAAAATTAATAAGGAAGTATGGTATGGAATCATCCAGTACCATGAAGACTCCTATGGGGTCAAGCATGTCTCTTAGCAAAGATGATGCAGGGAAACCTGTAGATGAGACTTTGTATAGAGGGATAGTTGGCTCCCTATTGTATTTAACTGCAAGTAGACTAGATATCATGTATGCTACATATGTCTGTGCTAGGTACCAAGCTTGCCCTAAAGAGTCTCATTTGACAGCAGTCAAAAGAATACTAAGATATCTTAAGGGCACTCCTTATCTAGGCCTTTGGTACCCTAGGAATGGAGACTTTGAACTGACAGGTTATTTAGATGCAGATTTTGCAGGCTGCAAGGAAGATAGGAAAAGTACTACTAGTACCTGTCAATTCCTAGGTGGAAGACTGATATCATGGAGTAGCAAGAAACAAACAAGTGTGGCTATCTCCACAGCAGAATCAGAATATGTGGCTGCAGGAAGTTGCTGTGCTCAACTTCCATGGATACAACATCAGCTTGAAGATTATGGTATTCAAGTAAGTAGAACACCACTATTTTGTTATTCTACTAGTCCTATATCTATTGCAAACCATCCTGTTTCCCATAGTAGAACTAAACACATTGAAATAAACTATCATTGTCTAAGGGAACATGTAGAAAAAGAAGATATTTCACTGGAGTATGTTAATACAGATAATCAACTAGCTGACATGTATACTAAGCCTTTAGAAGAAACCAAATTCAATAGGTTTAAAATTGAATTAGGTATGATAAACTTAGAATAAGTTTACAGAAAGGGCTAAGTAAAATAGTGTCGACACACAGAGTTGTCTGTGTCGAGACAGAGAATTGGTGTCGACACTTCAGCGAAAAGGTTTCGACACATCTAGGAAGTTGGTGTCGACACTTCAGAAAATTAGTGTCGACACATACAGGGTCGGTGTCGACACAACCAAGGTGGTGTCGACACTTAGAATTTACACAGAATTAACCAAGTAAAGTCTCGAATAAGTGTCGAGTTAAGTGGTGTCGACACATAAACAAGTGTCGACACATATATTCTGTCGACTATACTTGTGTCGACACATTGTTGTCGAGACATTATAAGTCTGTGTCGACACTTTTCAACAGTGTCGACACAATTTAAGTTTGTTGACACGCCCTTTCATCCTCAACTCTAGAAAGGTATAAATAGGATTTCGTCATTGTCTGTCGACACGCTCACCAAAGTTTCAAGACCAAACTTGTGTGTTGACACCTCTCTTCTCTCAATTCAAATTCTTCAAACCCTAATGGCACCCAAGCTCGAAGAGAACGTGAATGAAGGATATGAACTGGTGCGGCATGCGTTTGATGATGCGGAGCCACAGATCAAGGATGTGGTAACCCTAGTTGCAAACTCAGGGTTAGATTTTCTTGTTTTAGAGCCGACCAAGATATGGAAGAAAGAAGTTCTGAAATTTCTAAATGGAGCATCCCTAGATGAATCAGGACTAAACATTAAGTCTAGGGTACATGGGGCAAAGGTGAAGGTCTCACCTAAAAGTCTGAGAAAGATACTTCAGTTACCAAGGACTAAGGAAGAAGAGAATGTTTCTGCTTCTAAAACTAGGGAAGCAACAACTTGGTGTGGTTTGGATTCCAACATGAAAATTGGATCTGTGTTCAATAGGAAGGGGATGAACAGCCAAGGCAAATTTCTATCAGAAATTGTTGGGAAAGTTATCCTGAGCAAGCCTGGAGGGCATGATAGAGTATCAGCTCATATGTTCGGCCTCATGACAAGGATAATTTACAAACTAGAAACTGATTGGTCTGTAGTTGTATTTGAGAAGATCAAGGAGAGTATGAAGAAGCCCAATTTGGGTAGGATTCTAAGTCTTTACTTGGCTGGTAGTATACCAGAAGTAATGAGCCAAGCTGCTGGATCTAAGATCAATCACATGAGGAAAATGGACATGAGAATCTTCTCTAGATGGGATAGGGTCTTGACCAAGGAAATGCCATCTCCTGAGAAGATAACACCACAAAATATGAAGAAGAAGAAGACAGCCCCAATGGCTCAAGAATCATCTAGCAGCTCTGAGGAGCAAGTTGTCTTTACTCCTGATGAGGAAGGAGAAGGAAATGCTGGACAATCTCCAGCAAGACAAGATGATGCAGAGAGGCAGGGGGAGCTACCACAGGCTAGCCCACTTCACCAGGATTCCATCCAGGGGGAGCCTCTACTGGTTGAAGAGCCAACTCCCTTAGAAAGTGAAAGAGCCACTCAAACTATTCTTGAGGTAATCACTGAAATCAATCAATTAGATTTCCTTATTGAGAGTGAAGTTATAATTGACAAATTATCTAATGTTAATCAGCAAACACAGACACATAGCCAATACCAAGATGTTGTCATAGAGGACACATCTGTTTCAGATCAAGTGATATCTGATCAAGTTGCAGATGAGATAAGAGTTTCTCCACCCCATCCTCCACAAGAATTCACCCTAGAAGAGCTATTCCCTAACCTACTCCAAACAGACTTTGAGAAAGAAAGTGTTGCTGCTGAGGGGGAGAAGGCTCATGTTGAGGGGGAGCCAGTAGATCTTGTTGAGGAAACTGCAAGGAAAGAGACTGAGGTGCCACAAGATGCTGAGCAGGTACAAAGGACTGAGAAGGAGTTACCTCCAAGTCCTAAGGAGAGAGTGACTATTGATAGCACATCTGCTTTTGAAGATGAAGAGGCTGTAAGGGACAAGAAGAGACAATTTCAGGTTTTCAAAAGGAGGAGCCAGAATTATAAGAAAGCTCCGCAAACACTAGCACCACAGCCTACAACACAGCCAGCCCCATCAATAGATTACAGTTCATTGATGGTGGCCTTACAGATAAAGCTTGATGAGCAAAGGCAAGCACTGGAAAAGTATGCAGATGAAGGACAAAAATCTCTACAGTTTGATCTGGCACATGATATTAAGTCCATCAGATTTGAGATGAATCTGAATAAGAAAGAGATGACTGACTGCTTCCACAAGGGTGGGAATGCAGTGGTCTACTTGGCTACACATCAAGAGAAGATCAAAGCTCAAGTAGATGAACTTGTAGTAAAGCAATACAATGTTCTGGAAAATCAAATAAGAATGAATGATAATTTGACAGCTTCCCACAATGCTATTGTAACTGTACTAAAGAATATAGCAACTGCCCAGAATGCAGCCCTGACCACTGCCAAAGAAGAATTTGACAAAGCATTGCAAGAGAGCCTAACTGCTGTTACTACTGCACTTCAAGATTCCTAGAAGCTCATCACTGAAAAGCTCCAAAGGTTAAAACCTTTCTACAAGGATGGAGTAAATTATCTAAATGCCCAAATAAGATTCCAGAAAGATGATCTAAGAGATCACATTGAAAGAGAAGTCATAAAGGGGGAGAGGGTGTTAGTCAAAGGCAGCTCTGATCATGCAAAATGGATTTCCAATTCCATCAGAGCCACCCTTGGTTATCCTCCATTGTGTGATGATGATAATGTGGCAGAGTCTGGGATTAATCCTGCTTATCTTGGAGGGGAGCAAGCTGAAGTAGCTCAAGTTATATATCCTCCACCAGATTTTGATATGATACATGCAGACATACAATCAATGTATAGCCCTCCTGAGGGAAAGCAAAATGTCATCATAGAAAAAGTGGTTCAGCCAGTGCCAGAGGCTATACTGAAAGAACAAGAAGCTTTGCTGCTGAAAGAACAAGAGACTCTATTGTCTAATAAAAGGTTCAGAGAGCAAGCTGAACAAAGGCCCGATTTTGAACAGTGGAGCCCCACCTCCAGGAATATCATTTTGACTGCTTGGAAAGCTGCCAAGGATAATATTCAAGATAGAAACAAGTGGTATTCAGAACTGGAGTGGAGGAAGCATGAGAACAGGCAAGAAGCCATTGTGCAGTATAGAAGAAAGGCAAAGATGGGAAAGCTACCTCCTACTGCCCAGGAGCCTATCAAGTACTTTCCCAAGCCTTATCATTACTTTGAAAGGCAGAAAATCAAAGCTGAAGAGTTAAAGAAGAAGGATCTTAAAGGCAAGAAGCCTGCTGCTGCTGAAGATGTTGAAGCCCCAGTACAAGCAAAGATACAGTCTGGAAAGGGCATAGTTATCAAGGAGGCTGAGCAGAAATAAAATAGAATTTATCTTTAATTTACAGTTGTAAACTTTTGATTTTAAACATTCTGTAAACTTTTGTATAATGAATATGATAAAGTTGTTAGAACAATGTGATGTGTGATAAATCTATTACATTATTGTTCTGAGATATTTCTGTATACATGTATTGTTCATTACATGTTTATGTACTTACCCTGTTACATAATCTTGCTTTACATCATACTGTGATTTTTTTATGTATGGTGTATATCATTGACTAAGGGTTATGACTTCTCCAAATAGGGGGAGATTGTTGGGTACATTGGATTAAATGTACCTTATTTGAAGAAGCCTCACCCTACTCAATGATATACATCAAAATGTATTTGATGTGTTTTGAGTTTAGTTGTGCAGGTTAAGTATTTGCAGGGAAAGCTGAAAAGTTTCTAAATCCATGTGTCGACACCCAGAAGAAATGTGTCGACACTTAAGAAGACTTGTGTCGACACCTAGAGAAGCAGTGTCGACACTTGGAGTAATTGTGTCGACACCAGGGATGCAGAGTCGACACCCAGAAGGAAAGTGTCGACACCTACAGGATGTGTCGACACTCAATGAAGAAAAGTCCAGAGAAGCTGTGTCGACACTTAGAAGTAGTGTCGACACCCAGAGGAACTTTGTCTACATCAGAAAGTGTCGACACTTGGAGAGTGTGTCGACACTCAGCAAATTTCAACAGAGTCCAAGTATAAGTGTCGACATAATGAAGAATGTGTCGACACACAGCAGAAGACTCAATACATGAATAAAGTGTCGACACTAGGAGGCTGTGTCGACACTCAGCAAAGTTTAACAAATTCTAAGTATAAGTGTCGACACCAAGGAGATGTGTCGACACTCAGCCAAAGTCTCAACAGAAGAAGTATGTGTCGACACAAGGAGCTGTGTCGACACTCAGCAAGTATCAACACAGAAGGCGTGTGTCGACACCAAGAAGATGTGTCGACACTGAACAAGTTCAACACAAGAAGATGTGTCGACATAAAGGAGTTGTGTCGACACTTACAAGAAATCAACTAAAGTACTAAAGAACAAGAAGTTGTGTCGACACACAATATCAGTGTCGACACATGATGAAGAAGCTGTGTCGAGAAGTGAATTCTACAACACAAGGAGTTGTGTCGACACCTTGAAGGCTAGTGTCGACTCTTAGTCTACTTGTATCGACACTTGGTCTATAAGTGTCGACACTTAAAGACAGACTGTCTCGACACTTTAAGACAGTTACAGATATTTCAAGAAGTGACTGGATGACATGACAACTGCCATTCCAGCCGGTCTACTGCAACTATCAGAGATGTCAGAAAGCCATTAGAAACTGGATCAGCCGGTCACCATGAAGAAGGCCTATATATAGCCTTATTCTGTCAATAGAAAGAGATGATTGAGATTGAGATTGAGATTGAGATTGAGAAGGATAAGAAGATCTAGCTATTCATTGAAGAATCAATTCAAGTGAAGATCTAAGTAGTTGGAGAGAGAGAGCTCCTTCCAAGAAGACAGTTGTTGAAACCAGGCTGTGAAGAAGGTTTCAGATTAAGATCTGAAACTTAAGTTGCAGTGATTGAAGATCAGCTGCAGAGAGTATCAACCCTATTGTGTTCTGTATTCCAGAAGCTTTGAAGAAAGCCAAGTGAGGTTGATCTCAACAGAGTTCTTCCAAGAACTCATCAAGAACCTGTCAACTCTTCTCTCTTATTCTGAGTAGTAGGTATATACTTTGTATTCTTAATTTCTTGTAGGATTCTTAAGGATCTGAGTTGTAAGCCTGTAATTATAAAGGTTGAGTGGTAGGGCCTGTGTGCCTGAGTGTAGGAGATCTATTTCTCTGAGTGTAGGCCTGTTGTGGTTGAGTGTAGGCCTTGTGGCTGAGTGTAGGTCTTTGAAGAAGACTGAGTTGTAGGGCCTTGGGCCTGAGCTGTAGGAACCATTTGGGGTTCTGAGTGTAAGATCTGAGGATCTGAGGAATAGTGGAGGAGTTTGGCCGAATATAGTACACTACTAGATAGGCGAAGGGGGAAAGTGGATGTACCCAAACCTTGGGGAACCACTATAAATCTGTGTGTTCACTGTGTGCATGCTTTATTCTGTGATTGCTGATTATTTGCTATGAAGAAGTAATTATAAATCTGTGATATTATCTGTAATCTGCCTAAAAGTTTAAAATGATTTAGTCACCCCCCCTCTAGGTGATTAGGTACAATTTCTTTCATCATCCACTAATACAAGGTTAGCCCAAGTGAACTGGGCTTGAGCTTGAGTTAGCCCATTTAGGCTAGCTTGACCTAAACCTTGACTAGGGTTGACCTTGGTCAATTTGGTCTTTGAGGTTGCCCCTAATGGGTCCTTGGTGACACATTGGCCTCCCCTAATGTCTAGGTGGGATTGAATTGGCCATTTGGAGGTCACTTGACCCTTAATCAGGGCACTTTGACCACTTTGAGGCTAGAGTTAACTTGGGTCAACTTAGCCTTTTTGGTTGACCACAATGGGTCCTTGGTGACAGTAGCCCGACCTCATATCCAATTTTGAAAAGAAATGCGTTCCCTCCAGCTGGTCAAACAGCTCATCTATCCTTGGCAGTGGATAGGTATTCCGGACTGTCAATCGGTTCAGTGCCCAGTAGTCGATGCACAATCTAAGTGTCCCACCCTTCTTCTTGACGAACAACACCGGGGCTCCCCATGGTGAAGAGCTTGGCCGGACAAATCCGGCCTCCACTAGTTCATGGAGCTGGCTTAGAAACACTGTCATCTCCTTCGGGGACATCCGGTAAGGGGATCTAGATGCCGGCTTAGCCCCCCACACTAGCTGTATCCGGAAATCCTGCTCTCAGTGCGGGGGTAGCCATGGCAGCTTTTTTGGGAATATGTTGGTAAAATCTCGCACCACCGGGATATCCGAGATGGAACCCTTGGCCTCAGCCATTTCAAACAGCACTTCATAGACTTCTTCCCCCTGCAAGTAGGCATTGACGGCCTGCACAGATGACAGCAAGAGAGGGGGAATAGATCTAATACCATTGATGACGATGTAGGAATCCCCATGCCTCACAGTAATCCTATTGGACATGCGGTCAATCTGAGCATGGTTCTAGTGCAACCATGTCATTCCAAAGATCAAATCAAAGACTGACATGTTCATGATCATCGTTGGTGCTTCAAATATCTTTCCGCCGATCTCTACCTCCATGTTGCAGCGGGCGTTGGTGAATAGCTCTGATCCATCTGGTATTTGTATCCTCATCATCAAGCCAGTGACCGCTCCATGCCTTCCAACCCTTCCACGAAGGCTTCCGACACGAATGAGTGTGAAGCACCCGTATCGAACAGTGTATAGGTGGGCTTGTCGCTGATGAAGACTATGTCTGGGGTAGTTTAAAGTCTTAGAAATCTAATTATGGTTTTCTTTCCTAGTTTATCAGTTTTATATATATATCTCTAATTATCTAGGAAAGAGAAAACTTGAAATTAACTGGAGTACCTATGATCACTTGCTCCAGATTCCATTGTTGAGTAAGATCCAGTGCATACACTTGCTCCCTCTCTTGCCTGTGGTCTCTGCCTTGGTATACACGACCTCGGCCACGTCCTCGGACTCCAAAATACCGAGCTGGCGGGGCAACCGGTGGTGCTGGTTGTGGTGCCCCCTCATGGGGCAGTTCTTCCGGATATGCCCCACCTGATGACAGTTGTAGCACTCTAACGAGGGATATGTCATTCCCCGGGTCTCTGCACCTCCCGCATCTGGGGTGGCTGAGGGGCCACCACTACTGGTTCCCTCTGCTCCTGTCTCACCTCCTGACGAGGCTGGTCTTCTACTCTCCTCCCATTTGTGATGCGGCCCCGTCGCTGATCATTTCTATCTCCCCGGCCCTGATCCTCAGTTAGCCGCTTCTAGCCTCGGGTAGTATGCCAATATACCTCGATCCTTTTCTCCATCTCTAATATCAGAGGAATAGGCCCGTCGTACACGAACAACAGAGCCTCCCTCAAATCCTCTCGCAGGCCCTTATAAAACCTCTTAGTGTAACCTGTCTCATCCAACTGATAAGAATCTGTAAACCAGGCTAGGTGGTTGAACTCCCGATGATACTCCACCATTGTCTTGCTACCAAGCCTCAACTGTAGAAATCTATCTTCCAGCTCATCTCTGGCCGACTGCAGAACAAAATTCTCCAACAGTGTAGCCCTGAACTCCCCCCAAGCAATCTCTGCAACCTCTCTGTCAGCAAACGTCATGTCCAGCGATATCTTCCACCATGTCTTGGCATGGGACTCCAAGCAAGAGACTACCAAGGGCACCCTCTCCTCCCACGTGCACCGGATCTTAGTCAGCATTTCATACATGATGTCCAGCCAGTCCTCCATCCGAACGGTCAACTCTATCCCCAAGTAGGATGGGGGATAAAGTCATCGGAATATACTCAGCTAGTTGGACCCTGGGTTTGGCTGCGGATCCAGAACCTGTTGAGCCCTAAAAGCCTCCAAGATAGCTGTCAGAGTCTGCCCCATCTCTGACTGTAGGAATGGAGTGGGGACCGGGGGAGGTGGTACAACATTTGGAGTCTGCTGGACTCCGCCCTGTGGCGTAGGCTGTACTGGGGGCTGCGTAACAAAAGCCAATGGTAAAAAATCGATTCAATCCTAATTAAAGTGGACGATTTACATGTGATCCCCCCATACGGGCACACCACTGCTTCCGCTGCCTAGTTTGTCCCCAAACTAAACTCGCGCGGGTGTGACCACAGGGGTTGTGGACTGCTACTTTTTGATCGAGGTTTGCTCCGATACCACTTGTAAGACCCCCTTTTTTAATAACACGGGGGTCTTCGGCCCAGAACCGCCGCTTTGCGGTGACACCTTCACACCCGGGAAGGTCATCACTACAAAATGCCGATCCTGTTGGCCAAATCGATCACAACTGTAGCAAAATAGTAAGAGGCAAGTCCACAGAAATCACATAAATATAGTAAATAATCTCCACGAAGGGAGTGTCCATAGATGTAATAAAAGTACTAAAAACATGGGCTTATGCCCAGTACATCAAGTCCTCACTACATAACTCTCATTGCGGAAGCAAAATTAATATAACTACTAGCAATCAGGACTCACAGTCCCTGTCGTCTGAACTCCGGTACTAGACTGCCCGATCTCCAAGCGTGCCGACCTCTGGGGCTGCTCCTCCATGCTGGGCTCCATGGTCCCCTAAAATGATGTGGTTCGAAAACCGTTAGTCTAAAATACTAAGCCATATCATGCCCCGCCCCTTCCTCCATGGCTCCTAGGCACTGAGCGGGGAGAAGGAAAGGAGAGGGCATGAAAGTGGAGAATAACAAATAAACAGATGGTGGAGGAACTAATCTAGCAGTTCTATAGTATATATGGCAGTAAATACAGTATGATAAGACAGAAAAGGAAAAATAACCTTAACTTATATGAAGACACATTAGCCAAGGGATCTTTTATAGGGCTCCTATCGTATAAAAAGTCTCATACTAATTTATATGATAGGGTGTCGGTTTTCTAGCTAGCATATATATATAATACTGAATAAAAATATTAACTTATAAGCACGCTCACACGAACTTATAAACCAAGGGGTTGTTTTGTAGGGCATATTGAATAAAGCATCCCATACCACTTATATAATAGGTGTCGGGTTATATGCAATGATTATGCTATGAAATACAATTATTCCATGATGTGAACATGCAAGTGCAACTCAGCCACTCGACTCTGTGTACACAAACCTTTATTTCCAACTTTTTGGAGCCGAACCTCCCAGGTTACCTCCGTAGTGGAAAACGAAAGTGGTGGGTTGGGCCTCTCCCACCTCTAAACTGGTAATTGCACTACCAGTCAGACCTATCATATGCCTCAATGTTGGTGCACAAAGCGAAGCTCCTGCGTACTCTTGCCGGTTGGCGCACCAGACTTTATTTGGCCAAGTGCTAAACCATACTTGCCCAGTCAACGTATTGGCGTCGGTGCATCGACTCACCAATACCGAAGACCCACCACCTTATTCTTTATGCACATCCAACTTATGTACTAGATGTCGAGCCAAATCTCCCCGGACCATCCCGTCCGTCACAAACAACAACCGAGACAAAACTCGTCGGGCCAACCTGCCCACCACTAAATCCACTGAGCCTACAGCCCGAGTGACCCAAACTACCACCCCGAGACATCGATATGAGTGAAGGTGAAACCTTAGTTTTACTAGTTACTCTTGCATTCCATTTTTTGCCTACAGTTTAGGTTTAACCCAGGACTGCCCAAGGTATTCCCTGCGAAGGGCTCTCGAAGGCACTAGGAAGTAGGATGGGATTACGCCCAGAGCTCCCTTTCGCAAGGCACTTACTAATATTGGTTGCTATCAAAATTCCCAAACTCTTACTTGTTTTACTAGATCTAACCCTAGAGTACTTGACACTTCCTCCCCACGGGAAAGGCGATCTTTTGTCGAACCCGAGCACCACCTAACACTAGCCAAACCAACACTCTACTCATCCTAACTTTCAATGATGAACTCATTTTTATTTATCCAAACCAACATATAGTTATCCTAAACTCATGTGCCCAAATTCATATTCCAACCTAATTCTGCAATTTTACTAAATGCTGACCAAGTTAAGCTATATGACATGTAAAATGGGAGGTACAACAAATAATCACCCAGTACTCCTATAATAATTACTAGGGGGTATTGTGATATCTGTGGCCTAAATCCAGAAATTCACAATTTTTCTAATTATCTGATAATTTATTTAATTAATCTAGTAAATAAAAAAAACCAAGTTTGAACATGAAGTGCCCATTTGAGACAAGTAAATGCTCTACCAAATTTATGATAAATTCAAGATGATTATTTAACACAGAATCCCAAGTATTCAAATTTTTTAACAAGGTTAAGACTCTGAATCTAATTTTTAAATATAACATATTTTTAACAATTTAAGAGGCAAGTACAGCAAAACTATTTCCAAAACTTTTGAGAAAATTCAAGGATGATTATAAGGACATATAAATGCTCTAAGTCAAGTTTTATTATTTATTATCAAGTAATGAGTTCTAAACAAATTAATGAACAATTTTCCAAGTTATTGAGCATGTTAAGTAGGTACTGCAAATATGTATTCAAAAATTCTAATAAAATTCATACATGAGTATTAAGGTCTAAAACTCCCTCTTACTAATTTGCATGACTTTCCAATATGTAGTGGGATCATAATAATCAAATGATTAATTAGGGCAATCACATGAGTTACAACGGAAGTGCTAAGATTATTGATCCAAAATTCCCAATTAAATTACCAGAGGTTCATACTACTCATATTACCACACTCCCAAATTTCAGTATTGTTCAATGAGTTTTACTAACCTATTCTAGTATCATATATTTGTGCCCTAAACTATGGTTAGGATTTTAAGGGGCCTACACTTTTTAAAATCCCCTAATATTTTTACCATAGGGCTATAGTTACCTTAGTACCATCCCCACCAAATTTCAAGTTCATTCAAGGTCTTTTGGCCTTATGCCCTTCACAAGGCACAAAAGCCCTTCCTTAGGATTTAGTCTTAGATCTTACGGTAAATCTATTCCAATCTATGCCATCTTCCACGGGGAGGTGATAAAAGCCATGACAAGCCAGGGGCCCCAATTTCAACCTCTGTTGAGGTGATTTGGCCACTGAAAACCCAAAGTGAACTTTTTGACCAAAATCCCCTTTTAAGGCAAGGCTAGGGTTTGCATGATTTCAATTCAAACCACCTCCAAATGAGATGAAATTTTAACCAGAGCTTTATAATGATGCCAAGCACCACTCACCAAAATTTGGGTGAGTTTGGATGTCATTTGGTCCCTAAATTAATTTACCTTAGGGAAATTTAATAATTCCAAAAACTCTAGAACAATTGTCCCCAAAAATTCTCATTTTTGGGGAGGCCTAGATATGGTCTCGGGTGACTCCCTGTCCAAATTTCAAGTCATTTGTACTAGAGATGAAGGGTGGACATCCATTTTGATTTCTGCCTAGCCCTAGGTTTAGTCCCCACCAAAATGGGTGCCCTGTTCAAACTAGGCACCCAAATGGGTTCAAACAAATTTTACACTAAAGTAGACCCATAGGGCTACAAATCATGTGTTGACCATTTTCTCCTACAGAGCCTCTAACTATTTTTAGTAATTTAAAACTTTAAATAATAATAATATGATAGAATTGAAATAATCAGAATAATTAAAACCTATAGTTTAAAATCATTACAGCACGAATCTTGGCGCAGCTTTGGACGGCATCTGGTTGTTTTCCACCTCCAGCCGATGGTCCCGATTCAACCCGCCTGGAGCCATTTCCAACCGCTGCTACCGGCCATCCGGCCAACTCCCCAGCCGGCCACCGCCACTGCCACCTCTGTTGAGGTGGTGGCTGTCGCCAGGCGGCGGCACAGCCGCCGGAGGGCCTTATTCCGGAGATCACGTCATGTGCATTTTTGCGGAAAAACATGGAGAGAAGCACTCCCGATCGGGCTCAATTGAGCACGAACCTAGGCCCTAAGGATTGCAATGAACTTCCCATGGAAGAAGGAGTGGAGGAGGACCTGTATGGGTGGCCGAAGCCTTGCCGATCGTCGGATTGTCATGGTGGTGGTGGTGCTGGTCGAATTTCTGCAACTTCACAGTGGACCTCCTTGGCTCCTTCAGGTAATGTGTGGAACTGAATCCCTGGAGTCCAGTGAAGCTCTTAAAAAGGAGAGTTGGGGTGTAAGGTGCGTGTAGGCTGCATTGCCATTAATGGCCCCTTAGTCAAATTTCGGCCATGGTGGGTGGGGGATGAAGCATGGCTCAAACCAGTCAAAGGCCAGCTGGTTGAAATGGGACTGTACTCCCCTTGTCCTAGTTAATTGAATGGGGGGTTGGGGAAGGGGAAGGATGAGCCCCAAAGTCTTCCCCCATTACTCCGTTCTCTTTCTCTCTCTTTCATTTGAAGTTTTTTCTCTCTCCTACTCACCAAGCCTGAAATTTTACTCCTACCAAACCCAATGGCAGGCCACATGTTCATTTCATCCACTAATACAAGGTTAGCACAAGTGAATTGTGCTTGAGCTTGAGTTAGCCCATTTGGGCTAGCTTGACCTAAACCTTGACTAGGGTTGACCTTGGTCAATTGGGTCTTTAAGGTTGCTCCTAATGGTTCCTTGGTGACCCATTGGCATCCCCTAAGGTCTAGGTGGGGTTGACTTGGCCCTTTGGAGGTCACTTGACCCTTAATTAAGGCACTTTGACCACTTTAGGGCTAGAGTTGATTTGGATCAACTTAGCCTTTTTGGTTGACCCCAATGGGTCCTTGGTGACCCATTGGCCTCTCACTAGGGTTAGGAAGGTATGTTTGGGGTCCACTTGGCTAAAGGAACTTCAATTGGCCCTGTGCAGGTCAGTTTGACCCATTTAGGTCAGGTTGACCCATTTAGGGTTAGAGTTGACTTTGGTCAACTTAACCACTTTGACTGCCCTCCATTTGTCCTTAGTGACTCATTGACCCCACTTTAGGTCTAGGAAGGCACTGGTAGGGTTAGTTGGGCTTTACTAGTGCACACTGCACTTACTTAGGCACCTTGCCCAATTTAGGCCTAGAGTGGTTCTAGGTCAACTTGGTCACCCTGCGTCGACTTCAATGTACCCCTTAGAGCTCTAATGGACCTTATAATGGGTTGATGAGACAATGGTGGGGTCCTGAATTCTTGGTGAAGCCTCATGGTCATCTTAAATTAGGGTTTAAAAATTTACTATTTGCAGACCATAGTGGTCTCACCAACATTCCTTGGTTCACTTGGCCCTCTTGGGCTTCCTAGGGTTTTGTCATGACCTAGTCATGACAAAACCACTCTTAGAGGTCTAGTTGATTGAGGGATGTTACATTTAGAGTGATGTATTTTCGCTGATTTGTTAGCATTTGCTTATTAAGGATTTCTTATGTTCTTTTTGTTATTATTTGAAGTCGACCGAGCTGAACTATGCTACTATTTGAAGTTGGTTTGCAGACCCACGTCCATGTTTGTGTATGTTAAATGTTATCATTTTTTATCTAAATCATACTGTGGAAGAAATAATTTAAGGATTTTATTGTATAATTTGAGTCGTGCTCTACGAGTTCGAGTCGAGCTCACCGAGCTCATCGAGTTCAAGCCGAGTTAGATCTGACCTAGACGAGCTCGAGCTCAGGCCTTTTAAAACGAGCTTGTTGAGATGGGGCTCGAGCCCGAAGAAAAGACTCTTTTTGATGAAGTGGGCTCAAGCTCGACTAGTTTACATGCACTGATCAATTTTACATGCACATTAAACAAAGTACAAATCAAAGTATTACCCACAAATTAAAATAAAACCATTCAAAAATATCGCATTAGATGCATTCAAATATTCTCAAGTGTTTTTTTTGTGATCTGAAAAATCTGTATGATAAGTCACAAGTGTAGAGGAAAATTAAGCTGAATTATTTTCCTTCCATCTTTATGTTTGGGTAAGATCTGTCCTATTTGCTAAAATTCCTATCTTTAATTTTAGATAGAAAGCTGAGTTAAATTGCATCCCGTACTTGTCATCAAGATGGAAGTCTAATGCTCAATTTAGGGTAGATATTGAGTCGAGTTCAAGTGATTTGAGTTTGACTCGAAATAAAAATTTTTGATTCAAACTCATCTCGAAATTGATTTCGAGTTGATTCAGTTAAACTAGAAATGGCTCGATTCCGTTTCAGCTCAAAATCGAATAAAACCGGCTCAAAATTGAACAATTTTTCTCTTTTTTTAAGTTTAAAATTCAGTGTTTTAAATTTTTAAATAAGAATATATTAATAAATACATTTTTAATTTATTTGAGCTGATTTGATTTATATTACAAGCGATTCAGGTTTGACTTAAAATCGATTCGAAATCAGATTCGAGTCAATTGAATGAACTCAAATTGACTCGAATTATATTTAACCGTTTCCGATTTGATTCAATATTCAATTGTTTTTCCTCGTAATTTTTCTGACTCAGTTTCATTCTTCGCTGCAATCTCTTGAATCTGCTACAACTTCTTACATATGAGTAGTCGTCGGGTGAGTATGGAATTCACCGACACCTATGGCCAACATTCGGACAAGAAAATGTCGGATCTTACGGCGCCCTTAGAGGGGGGGGGGTGAATAAGGGTACTTTTTAAATTTCTTACACAATCTAAAAAACTTTTACAAAATGAACAACAACAAAGTAATGGAAGAGAGAAATTGAACACAAGCTAGAAACACCAATGATATATTTCAAAAGAGTTACAATGGATCAATGTGTCTCTACAGAGCTAGAGACAAAGACTCATGAAATAAATAATTTGCTAGTGTATTCGCCGGTTCTTCTACCAAGAACCAGCAGGCTAAAGCATATCTCTCCCTAGATCTTGCTACTAGCCTCCCCCTAGATCTAACCCCAATCTAAACACTGCACACAAGACAATGATTTCTCCCTAAGCCACACAAGGACTTATACGCCACTCACAAGGTGGCGATTTCTCCCTAAGCCACCCAAGGACTTGGACGCCACTCACAAGGCGGCGATTTCCCTTCCGATTTCAATGTGAAAATAAATGGAAAAAAGCAAAAACAACTTGAGCATTTTAGGCTAGAGACTCCCTTCAAACAAAGCGCTGAAGATGCCGATGAATCCTTGCAAGTGATGCTTTGAATGCTTCGCACGTGTCGTCAATCTTCCGCGCAATTTGGCCTTCTTAGAAGTATGGAGTATCTCTCAGTTCTGGAGCTCTCTGGATCGTCTATGAAGGTAAGTGCACTCCAGGTAAAGAAAAATCCGTCCCTTTCTCAGAGAATGAGAGGCTTTTATATTCTGGCGCTATCGCCGGGCGATACTGGGTATCGCCATCGGGCGATAGTGGTAACTGCTGTCACGTGCCCCATGAACTACTCATTTTCGCATCGCACAAACATTGAGCGCTGAATCGTGCACTATCGCCCAGCGACACTGGATATCTCCATCTAGCGATAGCGAAATAATGGTAGACATGAATTCGTCGAATGTCCAGCGAAAATCGTCAAGTGGAGCTATCGCTGAGCGGCACTGGATAACACCATCGGGCGATAGCGAAATAATGGTAGCCGCAAAATCGTCGAACGTCGAGCGAAAATCGTCGAGTGGCACTATCACTGAGCGACACTGGATATCGTCATCGGGCGATAGCGAAATAATGGTGGCCACGAAATCGTCGAACGTCGAACGAAAATCGTCGAACGTCGAATGAAAATCATCGTGTGGCGCTATCGCTTGTGGCGATACCTACTATCGCCTGGCGATATCTCCAATCCATGATTTCGCCGAGTGGAATTGCGTCGAGTGTCGAGCGGTATTGTGTCGAGTGGCGCTATCGCCTAGGCGCGAAATCCAATATCGCCTGGCGATATTGCCCTTGTTCAATTCTGACCCGATGCAGCACAAAACAAATATTAGTTATACACATGTGTTATCTGCATACCAAAAAAACATCCAAATATCAAATACAAATAAGATTTGTTATTAGCAAACTAGGAAACGTGGAATGCGTGCTCCAACAATCTCCCCCTTTTGATAATAACAAATCCATCAAGAAAGAAATCATGAATGTTAAAAAAAGCAAGGTCCACCCAATTTGAGTATCATGACGAAAGAAGTGTATGTGCACAATTGCTCTTGGATGAAACACTCCCCTTACATGTGATCTCCCCCTAAAGTGAAGTATAGGGAAATTCGTGTAGTGTTTCGTGTACTGTACTTAAAAATAACTCAAACAAATAATGTGTCTTCCAAGGGTGCACAAAGATATAAGAACAGACTGCGGTAAATGATTGCTTTCTTTTGAAAATTTTCTCCCCCTTTGGTATTGTCAAAAGAGAGGGAAAAGTGCGACAGAAGCGAAAGAAGGAAAAACATAAAATAGAGACTCCTAGAGGACAGGGGAGCAATGCAGAATTAATAAAGTGAGTAAACATTAACTATGGCAACGGTCAACAAACTATATCACAAACACATACACTAGTGAATAGGTTTGGTGAAACAGTTCGCAGTCCAATTCTAATAAGAAGAACGTTTAGAGAGGATAATGTTGTGTACATGTGAGATGGTGTGCTGAAACTGTTGCGTAGTCTTACAAAAAAAATGAACATGCGAATGTTAAAAAAACATAACATAAAGGTATACATGCGGAGCTATACTCGTACCCAAGAGGGCAGCACCCATAATAAAGAAATTATTCATGTACAATGCGCACTAGACAATTTACAATTCTAGCCAAGGTGCTCAACCTCACAATGCTCATGAAGAGTTATCAGGAGGGTAAGTAGTGCTTGGTGGAGGGTCCTTGTAAGCCATGTAGTATTTGTTTTGTCTGTTTTTTGTTTTGTTTTGTTTTTGTGAAGTGAATCAATCACCAAAGGTTTGTACTTTTGGGATGATACACTATGGTTACGCATTTTTGTTCCTTTTGGCTGAACAAAGGAGTCCGAATTCACTGGTGAAAGCAAACAGAATAATTTAATATTATGGTGCACTGGACTAAACTCGGAAAAAGCAGAAGCCGAAAGCATGCATCACAAGTGGTTATGGTAAAAACATTCACAATTCAAACTTTGTAAGATGGAGGCATACAGAGATTTGCACAACTGTGAGTGAAAGAACATTATCATTACTAAAAGATTTCTCATAATTAGAGGGATGCAAAAACAATTTCGCGAGTGTAAAAACACTAGTATTGAAATATGTAGAACGGATATAAGAGTGGTAAACTTGAGAACCAAGTTAGTATACAAACTTTAAAAAAAAACATTCCACCTCGCCTAAAGCTGAGTCAGCAAGACAATTTGGAGAAGCATCAAAAAGGCACTATCGTCAGGCGATACCGGGTATCGCCGGGCGATACCGGGTATCGCCGGGCGATACCGGGTATCTCCGGTCGGCGATAGTGGGAATATATTTAAAAAGGGCGCAGTCAGTCAAGGTCATCAAAGTGAATAATTTTTCCTGAAGACTGAGTGCGGAACGCGGAGGAGAAGGCGGCGAAACCCTAAAGCAAGGTATGAAAACTTGGATTGTTGCTTAAATGCTTGGTTCCTTTGTGTCTTTTTATGGGTATAAGAGTTAGGAGAGTGTAGCATGTTAGTGTAGATTAAAAATTTCAAGATTTTCAAGTGTGAAAATGTTGATTTTGGGATCTTAAGATACTAGGCGTGTATGAGTGAAATATGTGAAGATGTCTTTGAAAAACTGATTTGAAGAACACACACTTGCAGATCTGGTATTTTGGATGAAGGGGGAAACCAGATCTGAAAGCAGAAATGAAGAAAATTGAATTTCCGCTATCGCCCGACGATAGTGGGTGTCGCCGGATGTCGATAGAAAAAAAAATTCGGTTTCTGAAACAAAAAAATTTATATGCAGAAATGACTTTCAGTTCGAAGGCTCGAAGGAGCACAGAGAGTGACTCATACTCATCATATCAAACATTCCCTGGAATAGAGAACGCTAACATAGAAATCAGACGGGAGATTGAATTCGACCCGGCCCGGCATGCACATATTCACGACTTGTTAGCAATGGCAGGAATAATGTCAATTATTATTCCAGACACATTCTCCTCCATGCTCATCCGTGAATTTTACAATTATCTCAAAGATCAGCGATTCACGGAATTGAATGACGGAGTTCGATCGCAAATTCAAGAACAGATGGTAGAAATAACACATTATGATTTGAGAGATGAATTTGGACTAATAGAGCATGAAACCATGCTAGACGTCGTAGATAACTATCGGAAGGATAAGGATTGGACATTATTGAACATGGTTTTGCATGGAAATTCCAGCAAAACACTAATCCAATCAACGGCCACCCTGACGAATAATACACGGCTAGTGCAAGAAATACTGATGCATACCATCCTATTGAAATCCAGAGACACACGTAAAATAATGGCCCAACTTAGTTATGTGACATATATGATTTTGGAGCGTGAGCCGTTTGACATGGTGTATTTTGTTCTCTCGATAGTACGTTACTCATTCAGATTGAAAAGTCCGAATTGGAAGAAATTGAACACCATACCACTTGGAGCCATCATCCAACGGATCTTATATAAGAAATACACGTAGATTGACCCTGAATTGTACGTCAATGATTGTATACCAATGATATATTCGACGAGTGGAACACCTTCCATCGGCCGATCAACACGAGAAGGGTCATCAAGGAGGAGTGAACCAGTGTCCACTATCCAAAACCCGCCAATTCTTAGAGGTGGATCATTTCGAGAAGGGTTAGATGACTTACGAGAGTCGTTCGAAGAACATACGAGGGAAGTGAAGAAAAACTTTTTGGGAATCCAGAAATTCTTTAAATTTCTGACCAAAAGTTTGAAGTTGAAGCCTACTCCAGCTGAAGCCGCAGAATGGGAAGATCCGGTCACGGAGCCGGCCCGTACATCGACTCAACGAGCACGTCAGACGCGAAGCAGCGAGCACAGTTCTGCAGATGATCAAGGAGAGGCCAGTGGAGGGGACAACAGAAATTTTTGAAGATTTCTGGAATGCTGGACATTTTACCACTATCGCCGGGCGACAGTCACTATCGCCGGCGTCAGTGAAATTTCTGTAATTTTCTTAGATGTTGATTTCATGCTGTAATATTATTGATCTTGTAATATTATGAGGTAGTTCTTCTGGAAGAATGTAAGACAATCAGTATGGAACATGGAAATTGTGTTTTTTTTATGATTTATGGAACACTTATTTTGGTGTAATGTTCATGATGTTAACAATGGAATTATGTTAAGTTTTGTGTGCCTTGCGATGGTAATTTAGCAATTTGACAAGTCTAGAATTTCTAGTTCTAATCGTAAGAGTGAAAAACGGGAATCTGGAAGTGCTTTAGTAAAAATATCCGCAAGTTGTGAATCGGTGCTTATAAAATTGACTTTGATTGTATTATGTTTTATGTGATCTCGTATGAAATGATGACGTACATCAATGTGTTTGGATCTAGAATGATGAACTGGATTATATGTTAAGTCAATTGCACTTTTATTATCACATTTTAATTCAATGGTTTCATGAACTATACCAAAATCTTCTAATGTTTGCTTCATCCATAAAGCTTGTGCACAATAACTGCCTAGTGCTATGTACTCGGCCTCAGTGGTAGATAAGGCAACAGAATTCTGTTTTCTACTCGACCAAGAGATAAGTGAAGGCCTAAGAAAATGACAGGTGCCACTGGTGCTTTTACGATCTAATGAACAACCAGCATAATTTGAATTAGAAAAGCCATGTAATATAAATGTATCGTTATGTGGATACCACAATACTAATTTAGATGTGTCAATAAGATATCTAAAAATGCGTTTAACTGCTTTTAAATGTGATTCTTTGGGATTAGCTTGAAATCTAGCACATAAACATACAACGAACATAATATCAGGCCTAGAGACAGTCAAATATAATAATGATTCTATCATTCCTCTATAAAATGTTTGATCTATGGATATTCCACTTTCATCTTTTCCTAACTTTAATGAGACACTCATGGGAGTATTTGCTTGTTTGATATTTTCAAATCTAAATCTTTTTAAAACATCATGAATATATTTAGATTGACAAATAAAAATGTCATCTTGCTTTTGAGAGATTTGAAAACCAAGAAAATAAGTGAGTTCGCCTACCATGCTCATTTCAAATTCATTTTTCATGATTTCAATAACACTATCACATAATTTCTCATTGGTGGATCCAAAAATAATATCATCAACATATATTTGTAAAACGATAAGATCATCATGGATATGTTTAACAAATAAAGTACAATCAGCACTGCATATTTTGTAATCATTTTTCAATAAATAAATAGTCAATCTATCATACCATGCTCGGGGTGCTTGTTTCAAACCATATAAGGCTTTTTCTAATTTATAAACATGATCAGGAAATCTAACATCAACAAAGCCCGGAGGTTGTTCTACATAAATCTCCTCCTTAATATACCCGTTAAGATAAGCAGTTTTAACATCAATTTGAAATAACTTAAACTTCTTAAAACTTGCAAATGCAAGAAATATTCTAACTGCTTCTAAATGTGCTACGGGTGCAAAAGTTTCATCAAAATCTATTCCTTCTATTTGTGAATATACTTTTGCTACGAGTCTGGCTTTGTTCCTAGTGACCCTAGATTCACTATCAAGTTTATTTTTTAAAATCCATTTAACCCCTACAACTGGATGATTTGACGGTCTTTCTACTAACTTCCAAACTTTATTACGTTCAAATTGATTAAGCTCGTCATTCATAGCTAAAATCAAGAATTATCATTTAAAGCAGCTTCAATACTTTTAGGTTCTATATCAGAAATAAAGCATATATTTGAACATAATTCATCTACGGATGAACGAGTACTTACCCCTCTTAATGTTTCTCCAATAACCAAATCTTGGAGATGATCCGTTGAAAATTCTAGTTCACTCGGAGGCACATATCCTTGCTCTTCTTCTTCTTCTTCTGGTTCAACCCCTTTTTCTTCATTTTTGTCTCCAAGATTGTCATCGTCATCCACCCTTTGTAGAGGGGAGAGCTCTTCATTTTTACCTGTATTATTAGCTTCTACTACTTCAATGTCGATGATTTTCCACTTTTCGTTGTCTCCAAAAGTAACTACTCCTCCTTTCTTCATCTGCAGGCTAAGGAACTTTGATTTATTGTCTGTCATATGCTTGGAACACCCTGAGTCCAAGTATCACATGTCTTCTTTGTCCCTAGCCTGCCAACACACCTATAAAGAGGATGAGAGTAAAGATCCGGCTACCCAAGTGGTTCCTTGTCACAACCCACATTTCCTCAACGAATACATCGTATCAGAGCAAGAGGAACTACGGGTTATGATGCCACGTCGTGCAGGGGATAACTGCACATGCTCAGGCAAAGCATTGACGCTTATTAATTAGTTGAAATCCATCAGTTAAATGCAAGAAAACCGGTTAGTTTCATGGCCGTATCCCTCGGCTTTAGGAATCAAAATGTGTGTTTGTACGTGGCGGAAAATATTTTATTTACTTATGACGATCTCCTATATGCAGTCGACATGTATTATAATATAAGAAATCCTCTTTGTTTACGTTATTTGGAAAATACTTGTTCGGTGACCAAAACATGTTATGCATGTTATACCATAATAAGTTTTGTTTAGTTTCAAAATACCTAATGCAACCTACCATAATTGTTTCCCAAGAGCAAGAGAACATCATCTCATCCCAAATGAGTCACATTAGCAGGCTAGTGTTCATATATCACAAGTAAAGAAACTACCAATTGGCGCCAAGAAGCTGACACGAACCCATTGGGGTGCAAGTATGTCTGTACAACAAAGAAACAAACTACCTCGCTAAATAAGCTCGGCTGGCTCCAAAGAAACTCCACCAAGAAAACCTAGCCGCTCAACCGGCTACAACCTGCACCTGAGGCATTCAAGAACGAATACCTCAGCAATCCTCGAAGGTACAACAAAAATAAGAGCAGTAATAATGAAGGGGTTTACCGACCCCGTAGCAATGTTTCATGTAAGTAAAAAGAGTGAACAAAAATAGGTGGAAAACAGGTCGTAAATACTGTCAATCCCAAGTGCCAAATGCACCAAGTGCGTACAATTTTCATCGAGTCCTGCTTAACCCGCAGGAGCAAAAATGCGATACACATGCCCAATTCATCATCTTTAGAACAAGAAACAACCATACTAGTGAAACATAGGCAGCGGTTAAGTTCAATTCCGCAAGAGTCTTTTGGTGGTGGCCCTAAAGTGGAACGCACTAATAAAAGCCAGCCCAAACCGGGGCCAAAATGGTCTCCCATACCATAAAACAAAACCCGGTGGCCACCAAGGCTGAAACCACACCACCCCTTGTAGAATCCTCACACAAACGCTCCTACCGTGGTTCACGATTCGCCTCGCAAAACTCACCATAACCCAAGCTAAACACGTTCCATTTCACCGTCTTCACTCATGACTACAATTTGCCCAAGTTATGTCAAACTTGATATAAGATTAATTGAGCTACGAGCTACATGAATTACATGATGAGGAACAAGAACAAATCACATGATTAGGCTATGAATAAGAAAGAATCACATGGATCAACTTAGCGACATGAAGCACATGAACAAGAAAAACTACATAAATCTAGCGTACAAATTCATGGAGCATAAGGACATTAGCTGAGAATCAAGAGGATTGATAACTAAACAAACTAAGTATAATAAGGCTAGTGAGGTACAACACAAAACAAGAAGAACAAGCTAGGAAAAATTGAAAGAGGAAAACTAGCTATTTTGCACAATCAAAGAACAAGAAAACAAGATTGGCAAGGGTGAAGAACACCGCTTGCCTGAACCGAGATGACACTGCGACGGCTGCTCCTCTCTTTCCTTCCCTTGTCTTAGCTTTGCTCCCTTGAATTCCGTTTGGAATGAAGAAGAAGATGAGGAAGAAGGTGAAATGAGGAGGAGAACTCTCTGTTTCGGCCTTATTTCCTCCAGAACCGAGCTGGTCCATTTGATCCAGAATCAAGGAAATGAACGGCACAGAAAAACTGGAAAAATTTGATTTTCGGCCCTGTCACGCCCTGTGACACGCCCGTGTCACAGGGCGTGTACCTTAAGCGGCACCGAAAGTCGGCAAATCCAGGTTTATCTACAAGGTACACGGCCGGGTACATGCCCGTGACGGGTCGGTCACGCCCGTGACCTAGGACGTGTAACCCGTGTCTCGACATCTCATTGACCAAAAGTGTCGACACAAGGCTGGACACGCCCTGGTGACACACCCGTGTCACAGGACGTGTACCCTCTCTCGACACTCGACACTCGACATTCGACACTCGACAAGCTGGACACGCCCTGTGACACGCCCGTGTCACAGGCCGTGTACCCTCTCTCGACACCCGACACTCGATACTCGATACTCGATACTCGACACTCGACAAATTGGGACACGGCCCGTGACACGCCCGTGTCACGGGGCGTGTACCCCATTCGTCGAGCTTAACTCGACACAAGAAAGAACGTCGAGTCAAGGAGGTCACGCCCCAGGTCACGCCCTGGGTCACGCCCCGACACGCCCGTGTCGGGGGGCGTGTCACGCACAAAAATGTCTATCTTTCCATGTTTTGAAAAGTGTTTCTGTGTCGTCCTAGACCATTTTTGCCTTAAGGACTTTTTACCCATTTTTTGTTTGCTGTACCACCAACCCGTTTTGCGCAACATTACCCGGACTCAAAAAAAAATGCCAGCATTCCCCAAGAGGCCTCACCGAGTCCCCATAAATGGACTCCGGCTTGCTGGGGAATCGTGCAACTAAGCTACCAAAACAGCCACTCGTAAGCCCGCGGAAAAACCATGCTCGCATAATGGCCAAAGCCAACGTAACGCCCATCAAGCGTACGCAATCAAAAAATCCGGGGCATTACAGTCACTCCCCCTAACAAAAAGTTTCGCCTCGAAACTTTTCCATCCTTTTGGAAATAACTCAAATGAAAACAAACATGAATTCAACAAAGACACCATTTCACATACCAGGTTATTCACGGGAATAAATGAGGGTGAGCCGCCCTCATCGCTGACTCGAGCTCCCACGTCGCGCTTTCCACATTCTGATTTTTCCATAACACCTTGACCATAGGAATATTCTTTTTCCGCAACACGCGATCTTGGGAGTCCAAGATACGGATGGGCATCTCCACATAAGAAAGGTTTGGCGCCAATTGCTGCACAACATCCAACACTTGCTTGTCGTTCCGCACACACTTGCGAAGTTGGCTAACATGAAACACGTCGTGAACACCAGGAAAGTTCACGGGTAATTCTATTTTGTAAGTGGATGCACCAACGCATGCAAGAATCTTGAAGGGACCCACAAACCTTGGGTCTAATTTGCGCTCTTTTCCAAACCTTTTAATTCCAACCATTGGGGAGACTTTCAGAAATACGAAATCCCCCACTGCAAACTCTAATTCTGACCTTCGTCGGTTGGCGTACTTTTCATATCGCTCTTGGGCGATCCGGAGCTTCTCTCGAATAAGTCGAATTGCAACTTCCATGTCCTCGAGCGCCTCTGGGCCCAACAAAGCCCGCTCGCCCACCTCAGCCCAAAATAGGGGAGTCCGACATCGTCGCACATATAAGGCTTCGAACGGAGCCATTTGCAAGCTTTCTTGATAGCTGTTATTATATGCGAATTCCATAAGCCGCAAACTTTCATCCCATGCTCCGCCATACTCAAGAATATAGCATCGAATCATATCTTCCACAATTTGGTTGACTCGTTCCGTTTGGCCGTTCGTCTGAGGGTGGTAAGCAGTGGAATACCTAAAATCCGTCCCCAAGCCCTCTTGGAGACTCTTCCAGAAACGAGAAGTAAATCGGGAATCCCGGTCCGAAATGATATTGACTGGCACACCATGCAGTCTGATGATCTCATTTAAATATAGCTCTACTATTGTCTTCATCGGGTAGTTGACCTTAAAGGGTATGAAATGAGCACACTTGGTCAACCTATCCACGATCACTCATACTGAGTCATGTCCTCGTGGAGATCGTGGTAATCCTGTAATAAAATCCATTGAAATGCTTTCCCATTTCCATGTTGGAATCTCCAATGGCGTCAACTTGCCACCAGGCCTCCCATGATCAGCTTTCACCCGCTTGCAGGTATGGCATGCAGATACAAATTGCGCTATATCTCTTTTCATTCCATACCACTAGACAATTTGTTTCAAATCATGGTACAATTTAGTTGAGCCTGGATTATAGGCCATACTTGAGCCATGTGCTTCCCTACACACCATCTCGCGAATGTCTCCAATTGCAGGGATATAAAATCGACCGCGATACTTTAATGTGCCCGCGTCATCAATAGCAAAATCTGGTAAGTCAACCTTTTCAGTCCAAAGAAATAAACGTAACAGCTCAGGATCCTCCTTTTGATGTTGTCTTGCAAGCACCATCCATGAAGGTTCTTCTACTGCCGAATGACTTTGGGGTTCATATCTTCCCACGGAAATATCCATCAATAGAAATTCCTCCACTAGACGGTCGGCTGAAAGATTAAATACTTTTCCTGTCTTCTGACTCAATGCATCGGTCACAACATTAGCTTTCCCCGGATGATACTGAATTTCCACATCATAATCAGCTACTTACTCAAGCCATCGCCGTTGGCGCAAATTCATTTCCTTTTGCGTGAAGACGTACTTCAAACTTTTATGATCCGTAAAGATTTTACACTGCGCGCCGTAAAGTAAGTGTCTCCACAACTTCAATGCAAATATTACCGCTGCAAACTCCAAATCATGCGTCGGGTAATTCCTTTCATGACTTTTCAACTACCGAGACCCATACGCAATCACCTGTTTGTCTTGCATTAAAACACATCCAAGTCCAACGTGCGACGCATCCACAAAAACTTCATAATCTATCCCTTCTGTCGGTAAGATCAACACTGGAGCGGTACATAACCGATGCTTGAGTTAAAGGAATGATGCTTCGCACTTGTCAGTCCAATCAAACGCCACATTGTTCTGGGTTAAGCGAGTCAAATGTGCGACCAATGTAGCAAAACCTTCCACAAATCTGCGATAATAGACGGCCAATCCCAAGAAGCTCCGAATCTCCTTGGGTGTCTCCAGTCTCCTCCACTCCATGACTGCAGCAATCTTTTCGGGATCCACTGAAATTCCCTGTTGATTAATTACATGACCTAGGAATGCAACCTGAGGTAACCAAAACTCACATTTGCTTAACTTGGCGAACAACGTTTGGTCTCGCAAAGTGGCCAATACCAAGCGAAGATGCTGTTCGTGCTCCTCAGCACTGCGGGAGTAGACAAGAACGTCGTCAATAAAAACCACCACAAACTTATCCAAGTAGTCCTTGAACACCCGGTTCATCATATCCATAAAAGCTGACGGTGTGTTGGTAAAACCAAACGACATCACAAGAAATTCAAAATGGCCATGTCTTGATCGAAACGCAGTCCGTGGAATATCAGACGCTCGAACCTTTAGCTGATGATAGCACGAGCGGAGATCAATCTTCAAAAATACTGCACTGCCAGGCAGTTGATCAAACAAATCATCAATTCTTGGCAGTGGGTACTTGTTTTTAATCGTCACCTTGTTCAACTCCCGGTAATCGATGCAAATCCGCATCGACCCATCTTTCTTTTTCACAAATAACATCGGTGCACCCCAAGGTGATGAACTCGGCCTGATAAATCCCTTTGCCAACAAGTCATCCACCTGTATACGCAACTCTTCTAGCTCACGCGGGGCCATTCTGTACGGCGCTTTTGCAATAGGCCGCATACCCGGCTCCAAATCAATGACAAACTCGACATCACGATCAGGGGGAAGACCAGGAAGATCAGTAGGAAAAACATCTGGAAATTCACGCACAACAGGAATCGCCTCCAAACGCGGCAAAACAACACTAGTCCCCACAACTGAGACGAGACAAGCAAAACAGTCGGAAACAAACAACGTCCGAACACATACCGCCGAAATCCCTGGAGAATCCTGGCAAGAATCACCATAAACACTTCCCGGTTGACCATTGTCCTTGATAAAATCCAAGCGCTTCCCTTTGCACTGGATGGCGGCGTCATAGCGGGATAACCAGTCTATGCCCAGAATGACATCAAAATCTTCCAAATCGATCACCTTGAAATCAGCCTTCGCTAAGAAATCGCCCAACAAAACGGAACAATCAAGAAGACCCCATTCGGCCACCACAGAAGCACCAGAAGGAAACTTCACCAAAAAGGCATTCCCCACTCGATCTGGTGTCAAATGATACCGATCCAGAACGGTTCGAGCCACAAATGAATGGGTCGCGCCAGAATCAAAGAGAACACGTACCCAACGGTTCTTTACCTTAAAGTTTCCTATAAGGGTACATATGCTAAGAACTACACGTAAAGGCATAAACAAAACGTGAACCAGAGGAATGAATCGAACCTGAAATAACCTGAGGTGACATCTGAGCTTCCTCTGAAGACATCACATTTAACTTCCCTTTGCCTTTGTCCAAACGCGGAGGCGGAGGCAAAGCCTGGAGTGGCCTTGGCTGCAGCACGGGCTGGTTTTGTGGGCACCTTGCCCTGAGATGTCCCTGCTTGCCACACTGAAAGCACACCTTGTCGTTAACCCAACAGCGGCCCACATCATGACCTCTTCCCCCACAACTTGTACACTCCAAGCCTCTAGTTGGCGCACTCTGAATGGCGTGCACCTGCTCCTTCTTCTGCATCCCCAACCGCTTGAAACATTTCTCAAATGGGTGACCAGCTCGGCCACAGAAGCTACATGTTTCCTTCTTCTTCTTTACGTCTGACTCGTGGGCGATTTTCTCTCCCACCAGCAGTCTCTTGCCCTGCCTCATCTGCTTCCCTCGTTGTTTTGCATTTTCGATGGCTTCAACCTTCAAAGCAGCCTCAACCACAGTGGTGTAACTCGTCGCTCCATAAGCAATTGCGAACTGCTGGACATCACTCCGGAGTCCGCCATGAAATCTCTTTACGCGGTCAGCTTCCGTAGTGTAACACCCCCTATCCGTCGCATAGCATATAACAATAGGTCCGGCCGGGGCCCGACGCGATATACTACAGACAGACCGGGTGGTTACTTATAGAAACCATCCAACCAATCTCAAACGTCCTACACAGAGCATTCTAGCGGAAGCATTATACAAAAGTTGCAATAAAGAACCCAGCATTAGAGCATGAATGTCCACTAGTACAGAATAGGAATGTTATACAAAATACCGAAAAATAAGCCTTAAGGCCTTACAAATTGTTTCGCTTCAAATTACATGTTTTACAAACCACGGCACGCAGGCCGGTCACACATGAATTAAGCAGTAAACACTTCCAATTAGGCCTTCAAGGGCCGGCTTCGCATTCGGGCTTTAGCCTGCTATTGACCGCTTGGTCCAGCTGCACCTGCAAGCAACATACCACCGCACGGTGGCAAAACAAGGCAACGGTCAGCAATGCTGACCAAATAATAACGATCCTGCCCCCAACTCGGGGCGGCGATGCTCCTTCCCTGCATTTCCTTAGCATAAGCGAGCAATATAAAATTAGCCATTTCAACACAGACGTTGGCTCTCACGGCCACACGCCCCGTGCTCTCAGGGCACATTCTTGGTGAACCGGTCGATGTCACGTCAATTAAAGCCATAGACATTCCGGACTCACCACCACCACTTGGACGGCCAAACCTATGAGAAATTTGTCTTCTTGGCCTAGGTCAAGACAATTTAAGTCATCAACCGCCAAAGACCCTAATCTATGCCAACGGTAAGTGCCACGTGCCTTTAGGTCTCTTTAACCGAACGACATAGAACGGGTACGGTTCCATCTAACCCGTGCTCACATCGCAACGACAATTTAAGTCATATGCGCGGGTCAAACTTCCACCGAGTCCCATTTCCATCACAGGTCACATAACCCGGTTATGTTCAAGTTGGCTCTCAGGCCACCAAGTTGGCAAGATCTCGTATCCGCCCAGTTTTCCGGGTGCAACTTTGGGTTAGCCCCTAAGGCTCCCTGCTGCAATCTACCGCGTAGAAAACCCGAAAAACAATCAATAGCACGGAGTCTTCTCCGGCATTTATGCAATGCAACATCACCGATCCAGACCAACATGTCTGGGTAGGCTTCACACATCATGCCTATGTCCGTTCTCGCTTACGGGCTCTAAACAACGGGGACTTCACATATCTACCCGAAGGAACGCCTCCAACTCTCCGCAAACTCGCGAGAGCGGGCTTCCTATGCAAAGAAAGAGAGCTACTCATGCTCAAGATGAGGATCGTTACCCTAGCGTTCCTCTTTGGCGCCATTGAAAAGTAATCGGATGAAAAGCACCGCACTAGCTTTGCCTCCGTGGATCCGGAGTCGGCTCGCGATTCGGAGCTTCGAAGCTCCTCCAATGGCGGGATCTAGCTCCTTCTTCCTCCCTTGGCTCTCCTCTCTCTCTAAGGTTTTAGAAAGATAACACTTAAGAAAAAGTGAGGGTTTCTAAGTCCAATCCCGGGTATATCCCTTCAGGAACAACCCCCAGCCGTTGGATCTCAAAATAAGGAAACAAATGGCTTTGATTCGGGACTGAAATGCCCAATCTGGACCGAACACGGCCTGGCACATGCCCGTGTCCAGGGCCGTGTGCCTCATTCACCGTCAAAATCGAATCACCTGGAACCGCACACGGGTATCGAACACGCCCGTGTTCAAGCTGACACGCCCGTGTTCCACCTGACACGGCCGTGTGGCCGGCCGTGTACCCCATCATTTTTCCCCGAAATCAACCCGAGCACTGCACGGGTTCTAGGACACGCCCATGTACTTACCCGTATCACCTCAACACGCCTGGACCCCAGGCCGTGTACATGGTCTCGACACTCGACACTTCGTCGAGTGAAGATCGTCGACCTACTGACACGGCCGTGGACACGCCCGTGTCCTAGGCCGTGTGCCTCGTCTCGATACATTGTCGACACCAAAGTGTCGACTTCCCGGGACGAGTGTCGACACGGGCCGACACGCCCTGCGACACGCACATGTCGGAGGCCGTGTGCCATGTCTCGACACTTCGTCGACTGCAGAGTGTCGACTTCGTGGCTAAGTGTCGACACGGGTCGACACGCCCTGCGACACGCCCGTGTCGCAGGCCGTGTGCCCAGTCTCGACACAATGTCGAGACCAAAGTGTCGCGCAGCATCGTGAGCGACCGAGATGGGCGGTTCACGTCCCATTATTGGAGGCTTGTGCAGCAAATGTTGGGAACAAAGCTGAAATTCAGCACAGCCTTCCATCCGCAAATGGATGGGCAGACCGAGATGGTCAATAGAACTATGGAAGACATGCTGCGCGTGTGTGTCTTGGATTTTGGAAAGCAATGGGAAGACCACCTTTATTTGGTGGAGTTCGCATACAACAATAGCTACCAAGCGAGTATTCAGATGGCGCCTTTCGAGGCCCTATATGGTAGAAAATGTCGCACGCCGTTGTCTTGGTTAGAAACGGGTGAGTCAAAGTTGTATTGACCGCTTGGTCCAGCTGCACCTGCAAGCAACATACCACCGCACGGTGGCAAAACAAGGCAACGGTCAGCAATGCTGACCAAATTATAACGATCCTGCCCCCAACTCGGGGCGACGATGCTCCTTCCCTGCATTTCATTAGCATAAGCGAGCAATATAAAATTAGCCATTTCAACACAGACGTTGGCTATCACGGCCACACGCCCCGTGCTCTCAGGGCACATTCTTGGTGAACCGGTCAATGTCACGTCAATTAAAGCCATAGACATTCCGGACTCACCACCGCCACTTGGACGGCCAAACCTATGAGCAATTTGTCTTCTTGGCCTGGGTCACGACAATTTAAGTCATCAACCGCCAAAGACCCTAATCTATGCCAACGGTAAGTGCCACGTGCCTTTAGGTCTCTTTAACCGAACGACATAGAACGGGTACGGTTCCATCTAACCTGTGCTCACATCGTAACGATAATTTAAGTCATATGCGCGGGTCAAACTTCCACCGAGTCTCATTTCCATCACAAGTCACATAACCCGGTTATGTTCAAGTTGGCTCTCAGGCCACCAAGTTGGCAAGATCTCGTATCCGCCCAGTTTTCCGGGTGCACCTTTGGGTTAGCTCCCAAGGCTCCCTGCTGCAATCTACCGCGTAGAAAACCCGAAAAACAATCAATAGCACGGAGTCTTCTCCGGCATTTATGCAATGCAACATCACCAATCCAGACCAACATGTCCGGGTAGGCTTCACACATCATGCCTATGTCTGTTCCCGCTTACGGACTCTAAACAACGGGGACTTCACATATCTACCCGAAGGAACGCCTCCAACTCTCCGCAAACTCGCGAGAGCGGGCTTCCTATGCAAATAAAGAGAGCTACTCATGCTCAAGATGAGGATCGTTACCCTAGCGTTCCTCTTTGGTGCCATTGAAAAGTAATCAGATGAAAAGCACCGCACTAGCTTTGCCTCCGTGGATCCGGAGTCGGCTCGTGATTCGGAGCTTCGAAGCTCCTCCAATGGCGGGATCTAGCTCCTTCTTCCTCCCTTGGCTCTCCTCTCTCTCTAAGGTTTTAGAACGATAACACTTAAGAAAAAGTGAGGGTTTCTAAGTCCAATCCCGGGTATATCCCTTCAGGAATAGCCCCCAGCCGTTGGATCTCAAAATAAGGAAACGAACGGCTTTGATTCGGGACTGAAATGCCCAATCTGGACCGAACACGGCCTGGCACACGCCCGTGTACAGGGCCGTGTGCCTCATTTGCCGTCAAAATCGAATCACCTGGAACCGCACACAGGTATCGAACACGCCCGCGTTCGCGCTGACTCGCCCGTGTTCCACCTGACATGGCCGTGTGGCCGGCCGTGTACCCCATCATTTTTCCCCGAAATCAACCCGAGCACTGCACGGGTTGTAGGACACGCCCGTGTCCTTACCCGTGTCACCTCAACACGCCTGGACCCCAGTCCGTGTATACGGTCTCAACACTCGACACTTCGTCGAGCGAAGATCGTCGACCTATTGACACGGCCTTGGACACGCCCATGTCCTAGGCCGTGTGCCTTGTCTCGATACATTGTCGACACCAAAGTGTCGACTTCCCGGGACGAGTGTCGACACGGGTCGACACGCCCTGCGACACGCCCGTGTCGCAAGCCGTGTGCTATGTCTCGGCACTTCGTCGACTGCAGAGTGTCGACTTCGCGGCTAAGTGTCGACACGGGTCGACACGCCCTGCGACACGGCCTGTGACATGCTATGTCTCGGCACTTCGTCGACTGCAGAGTGTCGACTTCGCGGCTAAGTGTCGACACGGGTCGACACGCCCTGCGACACGCCCGTGTCACAGGCCGTGTGCCCAGTCTCGACACAATGTCGAGACCAAAGTGTCGACTTCCCGACTGAGTGTCGACACAGGCTTGACACGCCCTGGGACACGCCCGTGTCCCAGGCCGTGTGCCTGCTACCAGAACCCAAACTGGCCCAAAATGTCCCCCTTTGCTCCTTTGAGTTTCGGGGCGTTACACGTAGTCACCAAGCTCGGAGCGAACCGACTTAGCTTGCTAAACTCAATTTCATACTCACTAACTGTGAGTTTCCTCTGCTTCAAGTACAAGAAATCATTCATCAGGCGATCCCGTTCAACTGACTGTAGAAACTTGCGTTGTAACATGTCTTTTAAGGCTTCCCACGAACATCCGGCCTCGAGACTCTCCTTTTCTCGCAACCACCTTCTGGTCCTCGGTAACGCCAGAGTAGACAAACATCTCTTCCAACGTGATCACCCAATCATCCAAGATCACAAAGTCTGCTTTTCCATCATAGGTAGGTGGTGCAAGTCGCTGAAACTGCGAGATGAAGGTCATCGCAGGAGGAACCACAACTGGGGGTATCCCTGTCACAGAAGGAGTAGAAATGGTGGGGCCTCTGACAGTCTCTTGCACTCTTGGTGCCAGCCCAGACATCGCTGATGACATAGCTTGGAGCTGGGACTGCACTTCCTGCACCTGCCTCGTCAAATCCTCATTACTTTGGCGTAGACTATCCATCAGGGCATTGTTCTACGCACCCGAAGATTCGCCCTCAGATTGGGGAGTCTGCCTTGTCACTGGACGCTTCGACATCCTATAAACACGTTCACCTTTAGCGAACTCCAACCCAACAAAACACACAACTGCGATGTACAGACAATGGAAATATGAACATCAACTGCTAACTTGCTCTGGGAATATGAAACTGCTGTTATGCCTAGCCTAAGATGACTCACTATCATCCCACTAACTTGTGCCTAAACCATGTGTAACACCCCCTATCCGTCACATAGCATATAGCAGTAGGTCCGGCCGGGGCCCGACGTCGTATGCCACAGACAGACCGGGTGGTTACTTATGGAAACCATTCAACCAATCTCAACGTCCTACACAGAGCATTCTAGCGGAAGCATTAAATTAAAGTTGCAATAAAGAACCCAGCATTAGAGCACGAATGTCCACTAGTACAGAATATGAATGTTATACAAAATACTCAAAATAAGCCTTAAGGCCTTACAAAATGTTTCACTTCCAATTACATGTTTTACAAACCACGGCACGCAGGCCGGTCACACATGAATAAAGCAGTAAACACTTCCAATTAGGCCTTCAAGGGCCGGCTTCGCATTCGGGATTTAGCCCGCTATTGACCGCTTGGTCCAGCTGCACCTGCAAGCAACATACCACCGCACAGTGGCAAAACAAGGCAACGGTCAGCTATGCTGACCAAATTATAACGATCCCGCCCCCAACTCGGGGCGGCGATGCTCCTTCCCTGCATTTCATTAGCATAAGCGAGTAATGCATATAAATAGCCATTTCATCACAGACGTTGGCTCGCACGGCCACACGCCCCGTGCTCTCAGGGCACATTCTCGGTGAACCGGTCGATGTCACGTCAATTTAAGCCATAGACATTCCGGACTCACCACCTCCACATGGACGGCCAAACCTATGAGCAATTTGTCTTCCTGGCCTGGGTCACGACAATTTAAGCCATTGACCGCCGAATATCCTAATCTATGCCAACGGTAAGTGCCACGTGTCTCTAGGTCTCTTTAACCGAACGACATAGAATGGGTACGGTTCCATCTAACCCGTGCTCACATCGCAACTACAATTTAAGCCATTTGCGCGGGTCAAACTTCCGCCGAGTCCCATTTCCATCACAAGTCACATAACCCGGTTATGTTCAAGTTGGCTCTCAAGCCACCAAGTTGGCAAGATCTTGTATCCGGCCAGTTTTCCGGGTGCACCTTTGGGTTAGTCCCCAAGGCTCCCTGCTGCAATCTACCGCGTAGAAAACCCGAAAAAAAACCAATATCACTGAGTCTTCTCCGGCATTATGCAATGCAAAATCACCGATCCAGACCAACATGTCCGGGTAGGCTTCACACATCATGCCTATGTCCGTTCTCGCTTACGGACTCTAAACAACGGGGACTTCACATATCTACCCGAAGGAACGCCTCCAACTCTCCGCAAACTCGCGAGAGCGGGCTTCCTATGCAAAGAAAGAGAGCTACTCATGCTCAAGATGAGGATCGTTACCCTTGCGTTCCTCTTTGGCGCCATGGAAAAGTAATCGGATGAAAACCACCGCACTAGCGTTGCCTCCGTGGATCCGGAGTCGGCTCGCGATTCGGAGCTCCGAAACTCCTCCAATGGCGGGATCTAGCTCCTTCTTCCTCCCTTGGCTCTCCTCTCTCTCTAAGGTTTTAGAAAGATGAGAAGTTATGAAAAGTAAGGGTTTTCCAAGTCCATTCACGGGTATATCCCTTCAGGAACAACCCCTAGCCATTGGATCTTTAGTTAAATAAATGAACGGCTTCGATTCGGGGCTGAAATGCCCAATCTGGACCGAACACGGCCTGGCACACGCCCGTGTCCAGGGCCGTGTGCCTCATTCGCCGTCAAAATCGAATCACCTGGAACCTCACACGGGTATCGAACACGCCCGTGTTCGAGCTGACACGCCCGTGTTCCACCTGACACGGCCGTGTGGCCGGCCGTGTACCGCATCATTTTTCCCCAAAATCAACCCGAGCACTGCACGGGTTCTAGGAAACGCCCGTGTCCTTGCCCGTTTCACCTTGACACGCCTGGGCTCCAGGGCCGTGTACACGGTCTCCACACTCGACACGGCCTCGGACACGCCCGTGTCCTAGGCCGTGTGCCTTGTCTCGACGATCGTCGAGCAAGATTCGTCGACTTCCGGGACGAGTGTTGACACGGGTCGACATGCCCTGCGACACGCCCGTGTCGCAGGCCGTGTGCCCACTCTCGACGTATCGTCGAGTGAATCTCGTCGACTCCCCGGGACGATCGTCGACACGGGTCGACACGCCCTGCGACACGCCCGTGTCGCAGGCCGTGTGCCCAGTCTCGACACAATGTCGAGACCAAAGTGTCGACTTCCCGTCTTACTGTCGACACAGGCTTGACACGCCCGAGGACACGCCCTTGTCCCTGGCCGTGTGCCTGCAGCCAGAACTCAAACTGGCCCAAAACGTCCCCCTTTGCTCCTTTGAGTTTCGGGGCGTTACAACTCTCCCCCTCTTAAAAGAATTTCGCCCACGAAATTACATAACGGAAAGACATGTACAAAACCAAATTTTGTACCTGAGCGGAACAACTCCGGATACTCGTCAAGCATAGTCTGCTCTCGCTCCCAAGAGAGCTCCTCATGACCACAATTGTCCCACCGGACCTTGACCATCCTGATCTCTTTATTGCGTAGTCGCTTGACCTCCGAGTCCTCAATCCGCACGGGCTCAACCTTTGTTCGTTAGCCCACTATCCACCGGCACTTGATCAACCGCGATCACTTGCGTAGGCTCTTGCACCGCCTTCCGAAGTACCAAAATGTGGAATACATCATGTAAACCACTAAGCTCCACTGAAAGCTTCAACCGATAGGCTGCTTCACCAACTCGCTCCAGAACCTCAAACGGTCCAAGGTACCTCGGGCTTAGCTTTTTCAATCGCCGCACCCGCGAGACACCCTTGAACGGCTTGATCTTTAAGTATACATAATCACCAACAGCGAACTCCACGTTCCTGTGCTTGGCATTATAGTACTTTGCTTGCCGGTCCTGAGCGATAAGCAACCTCTCCCGAATGGTTCTCACCAAAGAAGTAGCATCCTACACTTCCGATCGCTTATACAACTTAGACTCACCCGTTTCTAACCAAGACAACGGCGTGCGACATCTTCTACCGTATAGGGCCTCGAAAGGCGCCATCTGAATACTCGCTTGGTAGCTGTTGTTGCATGCGAACTCCACCAAATAAAGGTGGTCTTCCCATTGCTTTCCAAAATCCAAGACACACATGCGTAGCATGTCTTCCATGGTTCTATTGACCCTCTCGGTCTGCCCATCCGTTTGCGGGTGGAAGGCTGTGCTGAATTTCAACTTTGTTCCCAACATTTGTTGCACCAGCCTCCAATCATTGGACGTGAACCGCCCATCTCGGTCACTCACGATGCTGCGGGGCACACCATGAAGCCGTACTATGTTATCCACATAAAGCTTTGCTAACTTCTCCACCGGTTCATCCTTCCTATGCGGAATAAAATGCGACACCTTCGTTAATCGATCCACGATCACCCAAATGGCGTCGTTCCCCTTTTGCGACCTTGGCAAACCGTGCACAAAGTCCATAGAGATGTCGTCAAATTTCCACTCCGGAATAGGCAAGGACTTAAGAAATCCTCCCGACTTTTGGCACTCCGCCTTTACCAAGGCGCAAGTTTGGCACTTGGCTACGTATAGCGCCACATCATTCTTTAAACCCGGCCACCAAAACAGTTTCTTCACATCACGGTACATCTTCGTGCTCCCCGGGTGAATCGAGTACTTGGTATGGTGTGCCTCGTACAACAACTCCACCCGTAAATTGCCCACACTTGGGACGCACAAACGACCGTCTTTCCAAAGCAACCCGTCCTCCACGACGAATTGGGAATTTGACCCATCCAGAGCCTCTACCATGAATTGCTTCATATGAGCATCCATATCCAAAGCCTGCCGAATACGATCAGCCAGGTCATATTGGACTTCAGTCCAATTCAGAACTGCTTCAGCACTTGATTGTCTATCCACACAAACAATCTCTAACGCCTCCAACTCCCGCACCAACCGCTCATCATGCACCGATATCCAATTGGCTTGAGCTGGGGCTCGGCGACTCAACGCGTCCGCAACCGCATTCCCTTTACCGGGCACGTAGTGGATCTTGATTGTATAGTCCCCCAGGAACTCCATCCATCTACGCTGCCGCATATTCAGATCTTTCTGATCTATCAAATATTTCAGGCTCTTGTGATCGGTGTAGATATCAATCTTCACACCGTACAAATAGTGCCTCCACAGCTTCAAAGCAAAAATCACGGCCGCTAACTCCAAGTCATGGACCGGATAATTCCTCTCGTTCACTTTTAGCTGTCTCGAGCCATAAGCTATCACACTTCCGTGCTGCAGTAGCAAGCAACCCAAACCGCTGCCCGAAGCATCTCTATATATCTCATAGCCTTCGGTCCCAACCGGCGAACTCAGCACAGGCGCCGTGCTCAACCGACACTTCAACTCCTCAAAAGCTCACGCGCACTCCGGCGTCCAAACGAACTTATGCTCCTTCCTCGTCAAAGTAGTGAGAGGTAACGCTATCCGCGAGAAGTTCTCTACGAAGCGCCTATAATAGCCGGCAAGCCCCAGAAAACTCCGGACTTCCGCTACAGTAGCAAGCTCAGGCCACTCCCGTATCGCAACAATCTTCGCCGGATCCACAGCAATACCCTCTCCACTTACTATATGCCCGAGGAACGCCACTGAGGATAGCCAAAACTCGCACTTCGAGAACTTGGCATACAACTGATTTCTCCTTAGCGTCTCCAACACCAAATGAAGATGCATGAAGTGATCTTCCTCACTTTGCGAGTACACCAAAATATCGTCGATGAAGACGATCACGAAATGGTCCAAGTACTCCCTGAAAGTCCTGTTCATCAAATCCATGAACACTGACGGCGCATTAGTCAGTCCAAACGACATGACCGTAAACTCATAATGCCCGTATCTCGTACTAAACGCTGTCTTCGAGATATCAGTCTCCCTTATTCGCAGCTGATAGTACCCAGCCTTGAGATCCAACTTCGAGTACACCGTCGACCCGACTAACTGATCAAAGAGATCATCAATCCGGGGGATCGGGTACTTGTTCTTCTCCGTCAGCTTGTTTAGCTCCCGATAATCAATACATAGCCTCAAGCTTCCGTCCGTCTTCTTAACAAAGAGGACTGGTGCGCTCCAAGGCGAAGAACTCGGGCGCACATATCCTTGCTCCAACAACTCTTGCAGTTGAACTTTCAGCTCCGCCATTTCCTTAGGCGCCAGCCGATAGGGAGATCGTGACACAGGCTTTGCACCTGGCACTAGCTCAATCGTAAAATCTATCTCTCGCTGAGGCGGGGCTCCAGGAAGATCTGCGGGGAACACATCAGGGTATTCCGATACCACTGAAATACAATCCAACGCGGGCTTCGGCTTTGCAACCTCGACTAGTGTAAAGAACAGTTCTGCTCTGGCACGAACCGCCTTCACCACCTGAAGAGCAGACATCAACGTCTTGCTCGACCCCTTTAAGCCCGTAAAAGTCGTCTCACGACTTGCTCCCAGCTTAACTTCCTTGCTACCACAATCTATTTGGGTCTGCTGCTCCGAGAGCCAGTCCATGCCAAATATGACGTCGAACTCCACTAACGGAAGTAAAGATGCCCGCAGGTCGAACTACTGCTCCCCAATACGAATCTTAACATCGCAGATCCTATCCGCTCGCATCGAACACCCATTGGGCAACAACACATCCAACTTATCCTTCGCCATCGAAGAAGGGACTCTGATGCGTGATATAAATCCTTCGGACAAGAAGGACTGTGAAGCTCCCGTATCGAAGAGTGCTCGTGCCGGATTTTCACAAATCAATACAAATCCTAAAAAAGTAGTGGTAAGGTAACATGTGCATAACAAGTATTTAAAGAAATTGACTTGCTATAAATTAAACCGTACCTGTCACCACATCAGCTTGTTTGATGGCCTCCTGTTGGCCAAGATTATAGACCCTTGGTTGGGCTGGAGCATAATGGGATGCGGTCGACTCCACCGCCTTTCCCTTTTCTTCATAAGTAGCTCCCGGCCTCCTCTCGGACTTAGGACGTCCGCTCCAACAATCACGGGCGAAATGCCCCGTCTTTCCACATGTAAAACACGCGCCCGGGGTCCGACTCGTATTCGCCCCAGAAGCACCAGAAGGAGCTGGACCCGAAGTCCTATGCTTCTTGAAAGACCTCCGATAGCCGGACTTTGAAGTTGTCGGCACTTTGAATTCAGATTTCTTCTCACCCAAGCTTTTTTTTGCTTGTACGTTCTTCATGTCCTTCTCCAAGGACCGGGCAGTGTTGACCAAGGTTAAGAAACCCTGCGTCATTGGCCCCGAGAGTAATAATCTCAACTCATCTCTCAAGCCTTCGTAGAAGCGATTAGTCTTACGCTCCTCATCCATGATGGTGGAACTAGCATAACGACTCAGACGAGTAAACTCGTGGATATATTCATCCATGCTCCTCTCACCCTGCACCAACTTCAGGAACTCATTCTCCAACGCTATCTTCTGCGTCGAAGGGAGGTATCTTGCCAAGAACAATCCCGAGAACTCTTCCATCAGAATGTCTATAAGTTGTCTACCTCTCAAATGATGCAGCTCCAATCCTTCCCACCACATTCTCGCTTCACCGTCCAAAAGGAACGTAGCGATGGTGGTCATTTGCCACTCCTCCGTCTCCGTTGCTGTCATGACTCTCTTCACCCTGGAGAGCCAGTCTTCAGCCTGAGATGGGGTTCCCAACCCCGAGAATAACGGAGGGTTAAAGCTCATTACATGCTTGAGCTGCCTCTCAGTTGCCCTCCTTAGCACCACCGGTTCCACAACCACTTGCTCCACTCTCCTCAGCTCAGCCTCTTGCAGAGGTTCTTGCTCCATAACAGGAGCGGGCTGCTGTGCTTGCCTTGCAGGCTGCGCATTTATCACGGCCAACACCGCTTCAGCCACCAATCGAATATTCTCAGCCGATAGAGGTGTTGCAGGAGCAACATCCGGTGCACTACTATCCTCAGAAACTCGGCGTTCTGACGGCCCAACACCACTTCTGGTCACCTATAGTGGTACAAAACACCGTTAAGCGACCAAATAAATTGCAAACAGCAATTATAGGAACACGCAGGTTCCTCAAACACGAGTATTTTCATTCCTAAGTGGACATTCATGGGTTCTTTTTACTGTTATTACGATGACGCACACAATGTGCTCACCACCCCTTAAAAAGAATTCGCCCATGAATTCACCTTAAGCCCGACCAAAACCAGTAGTCTGATACCAATTTGTAACACCCCCTATCCGTCACATAGCATATAGCAGTAGGTCCGGCTGGGGCCCGACGCCGTATGCCACAGACAGACCGGGTGGTTACTTATGGAAACCATCCAACCAATCTCAACGTCCTACACAGAGCATTCTAGCGGAAGCATTAAATTAAAGTTTCAATAAAGAACCCAGCATTAGAGCACGAATGTCCACTAGTACAGAATAGGAATGTTATACAAAATACTCAAAATAATCCTTAAGGCATTACAAAATGTTTCACTTCCAATTACATGTTTTACAAACCACGGCACGCAGGCCGGTCACACATGAATAAAGCAGTAAACACTTCCAATTAGGCCTTCAAGGGCCGGCTTCGCATTCGGGCTTTAGCCCGCTATTGACCGTTTGGTCCAGCTGCACCTGCAAGCAACATACCACCGCACGGTGGCAAATCAAGGCAACGGTCAGCTATGCTGACCAAATTATAACGATCCCGCCCCCAACTCGGGGCGGCGATGCTCCTTCCCTGCATTTCATTAGCATAAGCGAGTAATGCATATAAATAGCCATTTCATCACAGACGTTGGCTCGCACGGCCACACGCCCCGTGCTCTTAGGGCACATTCTCGGTGAACCGGTCGATGTCACGTCAATTTAAGCCATAGACATTCCGGACTCACCACCGCCACATGGACGGCCAAACCTATGAGCAATTTGTCTTCCTGGCATAGGTCACGACAATTTAAGCCATTGACCGCCGAAGACCCTAATCTATGCCAACGGTAAGTGCCACGTGCCTCTAGGTCTCTTTAACCGAACGACATAGAACGGGTACGGTTCCATCTAACCCGTGCTCACATCGCAACGATAATTTAAGCCATTTGCGTGGGTCAAACTTCCGCCGAGTCCCATTTCCATCACAAGTCACATAACCCGGTTATGTTCAAGTTGGCTCTCAAGCCACCAAGTTGGCAAGATCTCGTATCTGCCCAGTTTTCCGGGTGCACTTTTGGGTTAGTCCCCAAGGCTCCCTGCTGCAATCTACCTCGTAGAAAACCCGAAAAACAATAAATAGCACGGAGTCTTCTCCGGCATTATGCAATGTAACATCACCGATCCAGACCAACATGTCCGGGTAGGCTTCACACATCATGCCTATGTCCTATCTCGCTTACGGACTCTAAACAACGGGGACTTCACATATCTACCTAAAGGAACGCCTCCAACTCTCCGCAAACTCGCGAGAGCGGGCTTCCTATGCAAAGAAAGAGAGCTACTCATGCTCAAGATGAGGATCGTTACCTTTGTGTTCCTCTTTGGCGCCATGGAAAAGTAATCGGATGAAAACCACCGCACTAGCGTTGCCTCCGTGGTTCCGGAGTCGGCTCGCGATTCGGAGCTCCGAAACTCCTCCAATGGCGGGATCTAGCTCCTTCTTCCTCCCTTGGCTCTCCTCTCTCTCTAAGGTTTTAGAAAGATGAGAAGTTATGAAAAGTAAGGGTTTTCCAAGTCCATTCACGGGTATATCCCTTCAGAAACAACCCCCAGCCATTGGATCTTCAGTTAAAGAAATGAACGGCTTCGATTCGGGGCTGAAATGCCCAATCTGGACCGAACACAGCCTGGCACACGCCCGTGTCCAGGGCCGTGTGCCTCATTCGCCGTCAAAATCGAATCACCTGGAACCTCACACGGGTATCGAACACGCCCGTGTTCGAGCTGACACGCCCGTGTTCCACCTGACACGGCCGTGTGGCCGGCCGTGTACCCATCATTTTTCCCCAAAATCAACCCGAAGCACTGCACGGGTTCTAGGACACGCCCGTGTCCTTGCCCGTGTCACCTTGACACGCCTGGGCTCCAGGGCCGTGTACATGGTCTCCACACTCGACACGGCCTCGAACACGCCCGTGTCCTAGGCCGTGTGCCTTGTCTCGACGATCGTCGAGCAAGATTCGTCGACTTCCGGGATGAGTGTCGACACGGGTCGACACGCCCTGCGACACGCCCGTGTCGCAGGCCGTGTGCCCACTCTCGACGCATCGTCGAGCGAATCTCGTCGACTCCCCGGGACGATCGTCGACACGGGTCGACACGCCCTGCGACACGCCCGTGTCGCAGGCCGTGTGCCCAGTCTCGACACAATGTCGAGACCAAAGTGTCGACTTACCATCTTAGTGTCGACACAGGCTTGACACGCCATGGGACACGCCCGTGTCCCTGGCCGTGTGCCTGCAGCCAGAACTCAAACTGGCCCAAAACGTCCCCCTTTGCTCCTTTAAGTTTCGGGGCGTTACACCATGAATGCATGACTATGTTTGACCCAAAACCATGTGTGTACAGGTGTCATCATGTAAATCTTAGCTTAGCACATTGTGCTCATGCAATGTTATGGTATGCGTGCTGTGCTATGCATTCTAGAAAAGGCCTTAATGCATGCCATGAGCGGTCGTACGCATCACAATGCTATGCATCCCATACTACATAGCATTGCATGCAACGAAGAAAAGAAAACGTGCTAGTCGCATCCATGTGGTAAGGTTATGCATCCCATACTACATAACCCGCACATATTGCCCCTATGGTGGATCCATATACAACCACATATTATGCATCCCACACTACATAATATGCCTCGTATACTTCTGTTCATGCCATGAGTGTAGTGCACGTGCTTCGGCCAAGACATACTGATGGCCAAGACATACGACAATAACAAAAAGGAAAGTTTGCCCGACCAATTTGTCAAGCAAACCTCCCTCTGATACCAACTGTCACAACCCACATTTCCTCAACGAATACATCGTATCAGAGTAAGAGGAACTATGGGTTATGATGCCACGTCGTGCAGGGGATAACTGCACACGCTCAGGCAAAGCATTGACGCTTACTTAATTAGTTGAAATCCATCAGTGAAATGCAAGAAAATCGGTTAGTTTCATGGCCGTATCCCTCGGCTTTAGGAATCAAAATGTGTGTTTGTACGCGGCAGAAAATATTTTATTTACTTATGACGATCTCCTATATGTAGTCGACATGTATTATAATATAAGAAATCCTCTTTGTTTACGTTATTTGGAAAATACTTGTTCGGTGACCAAAACATGTTATGCATGTTATACCATAATAAGTTTTGTTTAGTTTTCAAAATACCTAATGCAACCTACCATAAAACTTTTCCAAGAGCAAGAGAATATCATCTCATCCGAAATGAGTCACATTAGCAGGCTAGTGTTCATATATCACAAGTAAAGAAACTACCAATGGGCGCCAACAAGCTGACACGAACCCATTGGGGTGCAAGTATGTCTGTACAACAAAGAAACAAACACCTCGCTAAATAAGCTCGGCTAGCTCCAAAGAAACTCCACCAAGAAAACCTAGCCGCTCAACCGGCTACAACCTGCACCTGAGGCATTCAAGAAAGAATACCTCAGTAATCCTCGAAGGTACAACAAAAATAAGAGTAGTAATAATGAAGGGGATTACCGACCCCGTAGCAATGTTTCATGTAAGTAAAAAGATTGAACTAAAATAGGTGGAAAACAGGTTATAAATACTGTCAATCCCAAGTGCCAAACGCACCAAGTGCGTATAATTTTCATCGAGTCCTGCTTAACCTGCAGGAGGAAAAAGGCGATACACATGCCCAATTCATCATCTTTAGAACAAGAAACAACCATACTAGTGAAACATAGGCAGCGGTTAAGTTCAATTCCGCAAGGGTCTTTTGGTGGTGGCCCTAAAGTGGAACGCACCAATAAAAGCCAGCCCAAACCGGGGCCAAAATGGTCTCCCATACCATAAAACAAAACCCGGTGGCCACCAAGGCTGAAACCACACCACCCCTTGTAGAATCCTCACACAAACGCTCCTACCGTGGTTCACGATTCGCCTCGCAAAACTCACCATAACCCAAGCTAAACACGTTCCATTTCACCGTCTTCACTCATGACTACAATTTGCCCAAGTTATGTCAAACTTGATATAAGATTAATTGAGCTACGAGCTACAGGAATTACATGATGAGGAACAAGAACAAATCACATGATTAGGCTATGAACAAGAAAGAATCACATGGATCAACTTAGCGACATGAAGCACATGAACAAGATAAACTACATAAATCTAGCATACAAATTCATGGAGCAAAGGGACATTAGCTGAGAATAAAGAGGATTGATAACTAAACAAACTAAGTATAATAAGGCTAGTGAGGTACAACACAAAACAAGAAGAACAAGCTAGGAAAAATTGAAAGAGGAAAACTAGCTATTTTGCACAATCAAAGACCAAGAAAACAAGATTGGTAAGGGTGAAGAACACCGCTTGCCTGAACCGAGATGACACTGCGACGGCTGCTCCTCTCTTTCCTTCCCTTGTCTTAGCTTTGCTCCCTTGAATTCCGCTTGGAATGAAGAAGAAGATGAGGAAGAAGGTGAAATGAGGAGGAGAACTCTCTGTTTCGTCCTTATTTCCTCCAGAACCGAGCTGGTCCATTCATATATATTTCATCATGTATTTATTTCCATAGGAAGTGCACATTTATGCCCGTGGTTGTATTTTATGTTATTCTTTTAGTCTGTACTCCTTTTTGTTATTGTCTGGAATGTCTGCACACATTAGTGATGGTTTTTCCTTTCGGTACAGGGGTCGTGTGTGTGTTCCGGGATGGTGGTGAAAGAGGAATACTGCGCACGATCATGGGATTCAATGTGCACGACCACTGGTCGTGCGCCCCCGATCGTGCGCAGTACTCTTCGTTTTCCAGAATAAGCCTGGGGTAAGCGCACGATCACTGGACATATTGCGCACGACCACTGGTCGTGCGCCACTGATCGTGTGCATTGATTCCTCATTTCTGGAGTCCTGTCTGGGTAATCGCACGATCATTGGACTTAGTGCGCACGACCACTGGTCGTGCGCCACTACTCGTGCGCAGTATCCCAGTTCTTCTTCCTGATATTCCATGCCAGTGCGCACGAGCACAGGACATAGTGCGCACGACCACTGGTCGTGCGCCTGTGATCGTGCGCATTGTTCATTTCTGCTTTTGTATAAATAGTGCAAGTCTCGCCCTAATCCAAGAGATCCGCAGATCGCCCATTTCCTCCGCCGTTTTCCGCCTTCTCCGCCGTTCCCCTTCATCTTCCACCCTAGGGAGGTGCTCCGGGCAAGCTTTCACCGCCAAATCCAAGTCGGAGCTTCCTCTCGGCCTTCTCCTTCATCCGTGAGCTTCAAGTAGAGTTTTGACGCCATATCCATCAAGCAAAGGAAAGCTAGCAAACTTCGTCCGCTATCGTGAGACGAAGAAGACGGGCCATTGGAAGGTGGTGACAGCCCTTCTCTACCCCGGAAGCAGTTGAGGACCGAGCTTGGACGCGGAATGACAACCCGACGATTCCAACCGTGAATCCTCAGCAAGACTTCAGATTCGGTCGATCTCTTGACTTGTACTTGCTTTATTGTTGTATATGTGTGTTAAAACTGTATTTATATTGATGTTGTTGCACTTTAGATGTAAACTTTACTAGATTCATGTCTATGTGATTCTGTGTTTGTTTACGCTTTAGTTGCTTGAGTTGCGCCATATATCCATCCACCACCATCCACCCTTGTCGCACTAGCAATTGCTAGTGGCGTGCGTTGCGAAGAGGTGCTTACGACCCTCATCCCGCCATTCTCACCACCTCATCAGCGAGCCTACTCTTCCATCCGCCTAGCGATTCGGTGCATAGCAGCCCGACTAGTCTTCCATCCCGCCTGGCGAAGCATCACATAGCGGCGTTGCATAGGAGTAGTTGGTAACCTTTTATTTTCTGTTTCCGCAACCATCAAAACCCCCTTAGTTAGTTCCGACCTGAGGACTTCAATCTCAAGTCCTCTTCGAAATTAACTCCACCTTACTGTGTTCCTTGTGAGATCGAAACTTGGGAAAACCCCCATTTTATATTACTTGTGCGACCGGTTCACTGCCGTGATCTTTAGCATCAAGTTTTTGGCGCCGTTGCCGGGGAACACAGTCGTGTGAGTTTCTGGAGAGGGAGACGTGAGATTGCTTTCCTTTTCCTTTGTAAATCGCTTTTGTTTTGTTCTATTTCTATTTTGCCTGCCTTTTTCTTGTTTGTTTAGGCAATTGTAGTAATATATTGTTGGATTTAGTAATTTGCACAATTTATTTTGAATCTGCTGTTTCTACACCATGTGGGGATATTCGTATGCCCAATGTCGTTAGTGTGGGAAGCCTTCCCACGCTAGTCATGAATGCCCTACGAGAGATATTGAGCATAAGCCTCAGCGCACAATGCATGAGATGATGTATTCGTACAACCTTTTAAACACTGTGCCCCGAGCTTATGTTCAATCGTCCTCGCCACATACACCGTTCTCCTATTCCTCTCCGGCCCCACAAGGACCGCAGCGTAATGGGAGAAAGTGTTTGTATTGTCATAGAACAGATCATGTCCTGAAGGATTGTGCCGAGTACCTCCGTGTTATGGAAGAGGATGATGAGCCGGACATCCGGATCATCCCGACTCCTACCCTTGGTGGCACACCTTCATCCTCTGGTTATGTATCCCTGTCACCTTCATTTGTTGAAGGGCATGATATGGACACAACCACCAGATGTGTGACTGATCTAGGCTTCGACGTGGCTGAGCCTATCTCACATGTGCATACATCTCCAAGCGTGGAGCCGATTCTATGTGAGGAACCTGCGCTTGACTTTTATTCAAGCACAGTTCTTCCCCCTTTTGTGCATTCTACTTCAGTCGTCTCTGGCGACATTTTCGACGATGCAAAACAAGTTGAGGCTTGTGATACATGGGTTGTTTCCACTCCCATGGAGGAGGACAACCTTCCTGGTGTCTAGGATTCTCCCTCGATACCAAAGGAGGAAGTCCAAGTCTTGGTGGAGGCCTCTATGGATCCAGCCGAGCCTTGTAGCATTGTCGAGATTACTGATGATATTTTTCTACCTCAGACTTTGGGGAGTGAAACCGGGATCACTCCCCCGATTATTTCTTTATGTTCTTTGTCTCTTTTATTTCTTGATCCCCCTTCCTTATCTGAGCCTGTCCAGGTTGAATCTCCACGGGTAAGTTGGGTTGACATTGAGCCTTGCGCTCAGGCTGTCGATGAGTGCATCCTCTTGTGTGAGGAGGTTCACCTACCTCCTTCACAGTGGAAGCCCCTGTCGTAACCTTCGTCCCCAGCGAACTTGTGGTGGACGAAACCTTGCTATGCAAGGATTTATTTTGTGATACGATGAGGGAGGACCAGGCCTCATCCTCATCCTATTTCCTATTTCCTCTACCTGTGTTGGGCAGGTATGACTATTTAGGTAGAGGGGTAACTGTTCTATCACCGTATCGGTACCCGTTACCGAAACGGATATTAGGCCAGTTACCTGTGCACTTTTTATTTCATAGGCCTATAAGCTAGAACTGTTTAGAATTTAATAAGTCGTGCTGGGATGACAATAACCCCAGTACTTATCTTTCATTTTCTGCATTTTATTTTTCTTGTCTATTTTTAGTTTTAGCATTTCCTTTTTGTATATTTTGTTTTGTATTTGCGGAGCTCACCCCTGCAGGTATTTTTGTAAAATTGTATTGGTAGGGTTCTGATTCTTCGTATGGCGGGCCTGCTTCAGGTTTCCACGCGCCTTCTGGTATGCTCACTGGCTGAGCATTGGGTAACCCCTTCCCTTAGCTCCTTATTATTTTAATTTCTATATCATCTGCTGTATTGCTTAGTTTAAGTCTGGGGGAGAGCTAGTTTTGTTACCTTTTGCACGTGCACATCTCATGTGCATACTAGAAGCCTTTATTGTTTTATTTTGATTAGTTCATTGCATCACACACCACTGCACCCACTTGAGCGCGTGCTTATCTTTTTGCGTGCTGCGAGTTAAACTCATTTCTTCGTTAGATTTGGGAAAATTATGGTGCTGACATAGGATTGTGAGACGGAGTAAAATGTTGGCCTTGTTGTGATCCTAGTCAACTGCTCTCGTCTCGTGTAGAAATTGGAGTAGATTTAATTTTTCTGTATGCTTTTAGTTTTATATTTTTCTAATTGCGTAAATACTTTTTATTCTACTCAAAAGTTGGTGAATCCGGTGTGAATCCGACGGTAGCTTAGGGATGTGTGTAGACGGTCGTTAGTTTTGTATTGCTCGAGTCGGGAGGATGGATAGTCTTTCTTGTTGGCTAAGAACTTGCCCCAAGCTATTCTTGAAGCATGGGTATAGGTTAGTCATGCATGAGCGTGATGTAGGCCATCATTTTGGCCCGGTTGAGCTTTATACCGTTCCTAACGTCTTATCCTCGCTAGCCCCGTTGTGCCTACCCTCCTTTTGATTCAGCTCCACTATGATTTCACCAAAGCCTCATATCCAATCCTAGTCGCACACCCAAGTTGAGCTTTAGAGTTTTACATTTTAATGTTGGGATGTGATGTGGTGATTTTATTTGTGAAAATGTGGAAGTGCTCCCAAGTTTATATCTGCTGAACTGTGAAAATAAAATGAAAAAGAAAAAAAAAGAAAAAGAAAAATATTTGTAAAGAAAAAGAAAAGAAAAAAAAAGAGTGAAAAGGAAAAGAAAAATTGAAAATCATTTTGGAAATGTGATTATATTTGGAGTAGGCGGTGCACACACCCATATGTTAAAAGTTTAGTTTGGGGGTGTGGTGTACCCGCATATATTTTGGTTAGCTGATGGATTCCCTTCATTCTAGCTCCTTTGGGTTAGGTGCATAGCATTCTTGTTTATCCTTGTTTACCTCACCGAAACCCAAGCCCCATCTTTTCACCTAAAGTCCTACTGATTCGTGTGTGAACCAAACCAGTGCCGTGGAGAGAATGCGAAAAGGCAAGCATATGGTCACCGACATTGGTGGATTCCTTTGGAGGTTATCCGGAGCCCCGATCTTCGGCAATGCTCTCCTAGCGTTTAGTCTACTTTCTCCCTACGCATGAACAGATGATTCACCATGATTCCATTTTTTGAGTAATAATAAAATTTTGATACGCATTGTGAAAAGTATAAATTATTTTGTATACTTAGAAATTTCTTCTATTATATTTTTACGCACGCGAGCTTGCGACTTCGCATGGTACTTCGTATCGCAATTTCTTTGTTAACTAGTATTTTTCCCTATCTGCTTAGATTTTGTTTGCTCGGGACGCGCAAACAGTTAAGTCTGGGGGTGTGATGAGTCCATGTTTTATACCTATTTTCGGACTCATCTGGGCAAGTTTTCACTCGGTTACACTTCACTTTTAGTTCATTATCATATAAATTTCATCATGTCTTTATTTCCATAGGAAGTGCACATTTATGCCCGTGGTTGTGTTTTGTGTTATTCTTTTAGTCTGTACTCCTTTTTGTTATTGTCTGGAATGTCTACACAGATTAGTGATGGTTTTTCCTTTCGGTACAGGGGTCGTGTGCGTGTTCCGGGATGGTGGTGAAACAGGAATACTGCGCACGATCATGGGATTCAATGCGCACGACCACTGGTCATGCGCCCCCGATCGTGCGCAGTACTCTTTGTTTTCCAGAATCAGCCTGGGGTAAGCGCACGATCACTGGACATATTGCGCATGACCACTAGTCGTGCGCCACTGATCGTGTGCATTGATTCCTCATTTCTGGAGTCCTGTCTGGGTAATCGCACGATCATTGGACTTAGTGCGCACAACCACTGGTCGTGCGCCACTACACGTGCGCAGTATCCCAGTTCTTCTTCCTGATATTCCATGCCAGTGCGCATGAGCACAGGACATAGTGCGCACGACCACTGGTCGTGCGCCTGTGATCGTGCGCATTGTTCATTTCTGCTTTTGTATAAATAGTGCAGGTCTCGCCCTAATCCAAGAGATCCGCAGATCGCCCATTTCCTCCGCCGTTTTCCGCCTTCTCCGCCGTTCCCCTTCATCTTCCACCCTAGGGAGGTGCTCTGGGCAAGCTTTCACCGCCAAATCCAAGCCGGAGCTTCCTCTCGGCCTTCTCCTTCATCCGTGAGCTTCAAGTAGAGTTTTGATGCCATAGCCATCAAGCAAAGGAAAGCTAGCAAACTTCGTCCGCTATCATGAGACGATGAAGACGGGCCATTGGAAGGTGGTGACAGCCCTTCTCTACCCAGGAAGCTGTTGAGGACCGAGCTTGGATGCGGAATGACAACCCGACGATTCCAACCGTGAATCCTCAGCAAGACTTCGGATTCGGTCGATCTCTTGACTTGTACTTGCTTTATTGTTGTATATGTGTGTTAAAACTGTATTTATATTGATGTTGTTGCACTTTAGATGTAAACTTTACTAGATTCATGTCTATGTGATTCTGTGTTTGTTTACGCTTTAGTTGCTTGAGTTGCGCCATATATCCATCCACCACCATCCACCCTTGCCGCACTAGCAATTGCTAGTAGCGTGCGTTGCGAAGAGGTGCTTACGACCCTCATCCCGCCATTCTCACCACCTCATCCGCGAGCCTACTCTTCCATCCGCCTAGCGATTCGGTGCATAGCAGCCCGACTAGTCTTCCATCCCGCCTGGCGCAGCATCGCATAGCGGCGTTGCATAGGAGTAGTTGGTAACCTTTTATTTTCTGTTTCCGCAACCATCAAAACCACCTTAGTTAGTTCCGACCTGAGGACTTCAATCTCAAGTCCTCCTCGAAATTAACTCCACCTTACTGTGTTCCTTGTGAGATCGATACTTGGGAAAACCCCCATTTTATATTACTTGTGCGACCGGTTCACTGCCGTGATCTTTAGCATCAAATCCCTAATCATTTGGCATATAGATCCGGAAAAGGAGTACGGAATAGTCATGTTGTGTGAAGCCCATCTGGACAGGTTGGTCTGGATTGGTGATGTTGCATATATGCACCGGAGATGACTCCGTGATAAACGTGTAGTTTAAGGAGTCTACGGGTTAGACCTGCAAAGGGCAGTATCAGGAAGTACTGGAGTGGTAGTCCTGGAAATACCCTTTGTAATGCTTGATGGTCATGGGTGGTACCTGTGAAGGTGAGTAGCAGGAAGTACTGGCGTAGTAAGTTAGGAAAAGGCCGTTGACATTGTGATATTTGCGAGGTTGTACCTGTGAAGGGGAGTAGCAGGAAGTACTGATGTGCCCAGGAAAGACCTCGGATGTTGTGATATGTAATGGGTGTGATGGAAGTACAGGTGTGCCCAGGAAAACACCCAAAAACAGGAACGGTGAAACCGACCCACGCCTTTGATTAAGCCGCGAGTACGCCGTACTCGGTGATGGCAAGGCGATTTGAGCAACGAGGGGTGAATGATCCGACCTGCATTATGTCCGTCCTACGCTAGACCAGAAAGTGCGGTCTGTTGGAGTGCATAGCGAGAGTCGTAGGCCTGCGCGCCATGACACAAAGGGGGGCTACAGGCAAATCCTGGTGTATTACGACTAGAACTCTGGCTGCACGCCATAGAGTGAAATGCTCAATGTTTTACAGTTGGGTTGCGACCCTAATACGGTGGTGGAACCCTAGTTCGCATGTACACCAAGAAGGTGCCCTGAGTGCATGGAGCGTCGGGCCGCGTGTCTGGTGGTTGTGATGGAATGTATGTGCATGAGAGCACATTGTATGAAATATATGCTTGTGAAATGCTATGCCTGCAAGGAAGGATTACCACTACCCCGAGAAAGGGGTAGGGTCATTATAATTTGGTCAGCTGAATGCTGACTGTTGCCTATCTGCCACCGATGGGTGGGCTGTCCCTGTACAGTTGCTGGAGAGCCAAGCGGGATGCATAAAGGCTGAAGTCCCTGCTGCTGTTGCTGCTACTACCGCTAGCCCTTGAAGGCTATATGAAAAACTGCTTTGTTTGTTTATACGTGGCCGACCTGCGCGCCACTGTTTAAGGCCACTATTTTGAAAGCTCTGTAAAGCCATAAGGCCAACTATTTTGTATTTGAACATTCCTATGATATATATATATATAAAGGTGGAACTTTTATATGCTGGACATTCATGTGTGTGAGTTCAGCTTAGTGTGTATAGCTTCCGCTAGAATGCAATGTGTTAGGGTGCGGTACGCTACTCTGGTATCACTACGTGACTTCCCCGCCTTTTTTATGGTATATGTTGTGGGGCCCCGGCCAGACCTTCTAGTATATACCTGTGAACGGATGGAGTCATTACAAAAGCATCTATCTTTTTGGATCATAAGCCTGCTGTTAAGTCATCTTCACATCTTGAGCACCAACAAATTTTACAGATGTAGCTCTGGGCACAACATCTTCTGGATATAAATTCATATATGTATCAACATTGAAAAGCTTTTGTTTTACCTGATACTTGTCCAGCTCCTTCTTCCTGTATGATGATATGGTTGAAAATTGTTATGTATATTTTTCCTTCTTCTTTGGCCTTCCTTATCTGAGATAGTCCTACAAGCTCTTGAAATCCGGCCGTTCTGAAAATAGGAACCATTTTTGGATCATATGTTGGAGAAGGAGGTCTCTCTGGACTTGAATCTTCTTTTTGATTTTCTTCAGATTTCTGCTGCTGACTGTTATGCTTCTTATACTGATGTTTACTATTTTGAGAGTTATGTTAATGCCTGCTGTAGGATGGTCTGGATTGATAGTAAGATGATGTAGACCTTTGTCCTTGAGTAATGTTGCCAGCTGATCCAGCTGCAGTAGGAGGAGGAGGACCTCTCCTATGCTGTGGAGGAGGAGAGTATCTTCTGTACTTCTTCGTAGCTTTCATTTCATTTTTAGAATATCTCATCCAGTTAGGAGTATCTTGAGTGAGAGTGATGTTATGCAAAATGTAATAAGGTGTATCTACAGTGGGATTTGGTTTTGATGTCGCCTTTGGTGGTACTTTCTTCTTGAATTTTCTCTTTTTAGAATTTGAATCTTCAGAGTCATCATTATCATCATTAGAATCATCAACAAGATTATCATATAAAGCATGAATCTGTTTAAGCAATGCACTAGATATTATAGAATGAGCATGTGGCCGTATGGCTTCAGCTTGAGGCAGTTCTTGATGTTCTGGCTCTTTAGATGCAAAATCTGTAATTTCTCAAGCCTGAATATCATCCTTTCTGCTTCCAAATCTTGAAACATCATTTCATCAAGATCTGGCATGGGGGACTCAACCCAACAAAATGTAGGAGGTGAAAAGGCTTTTGGCTCTTGAGTTTGCTCTGGAATAGTTTTATGCTCTATAATATCATCTGTAACTAAAAACTTGTTCTTATTTGTCCAATATTTCAGGACATATAGGAGCAGTGTAGCAAACTATAGCTCTAGAGCAAGTGGAGAAATCTGGAAGACTGCTGTAAACTGTATTGAATGAATGAAGTAAAGAATAAATGTTCACTGTGGGATTGATAATTAAATCACCAACAGTGTTTATTACTGCATCAAAAGAATCTTCTTCAAGATCTAGCATATCAGTATCATCATCAATTATTTCAATTATTTCTATTGCTTCTGCAATTGTTGCTATTGTTGGAATTACTACTGTAATTGCTGTTGCTGGAGGAGCTTCTTCATTAGACATCTCCCCTGCATGGTTTTAGAGAGTCCTGAACCTAGTCCCCCAGAAGAAGGGACAAAAGTGAAGACACTAGCTTTGAAGTAAGTGTAGAGATGGAAGCAGCAAGTGGGGCAACAGCCTCAACTATGAGCTTCTTCAGAGTATGAAAAATGAATTTAAGAAGATCATTTGCAATGTCAGAAAAATTTAGATATAATTGATCAGGAGTAGAGGAGGTATAAGTGGATTGGTATCCACAGTCGGAACAGATGGAGAAGCCTGGAGGGATATTTGAAAAATGGATGGATGGTAATGTTAGTGGAACATTTGATGGAGGGATATTCTGAATAGGTGAATGATGTGGAGAATGTGGTGGAGATGGAGATGAAAGAAGTGGTACTTGATGAGAAGAAGTGGATGGAATATCATCAAGATGTGATGGAAGAGGTGATTTAGGAGGTGGAGATACTATATCCTTAAGAATATGGATTGGTGATTGTGGTTGAGATGGTGAGTCTGTAATGACTGTGGATGGTTGTTGAAAGTTTGTTGAAAAGTTGGAGGTGGAGACATCAGGGAGTATAGTATCTTCCTGAATTGAGGGATGTTGTGGAGATGGTTGTTAAAGTGTAGTAACCTCAACAAGGGGAGTTGATGAAGGAAATATTGAATGATGTTGAGATGGAGGTGGAAGAGAGGGAATATGAGGTGCACGACCTTCTTTAGGAGTTGGTGAAGTGGCTACAACAGCCTTGGTGTCCTCTGAAGCTATCCTGGAAAAGGAACCCCTAGAAGGCTTGGTAATAAGCCTCTCTTATCTGCCAAATATGGCAGAGGTAAGCCTCTTATAAGCATTTATTAAAAAGGTCTGCGAGGCCAGGAGTTCAGGGCACTTGGCTTGCAGGAAGATGCCCAGAACTCTTCCATAACCAACATCTTTCTTGTTTATTTTCTTCTTAATTGATTCAAACATAATCAATCCCCAATTTATTGATTTATGATTGACTAAGGAACTCATCACCAAGAATTGGTGCCTAGTTATGTAGTCATGGGCAGAATTCTTGCCCAAGATAACTTTCCCAACTATATAAGCCACGGACTTATATTCAGCAGACAAATTTTTCTTCAGTAATTTATTATGGTTTCCCTAGGAGTGACCCATAATAACTAGCATATCTTCAAACTCATTGCTAGATAATTCAAAATCATATTACCCATTTATAAAACCAAAAACTTCGGCTAGAATATTAGGGGTAAGAGAAACCTGATGACCAGAAATCGATCAAGTAATGGAGGTTTGGTTTAGAAAAGTTGCAGTGAATACCCATTTTTTAATTTTTTGTACTGGAAGCTCGATCCTTAATGTCATGAACTGCCTCAACTGCGGTGCCTCAAACAAGTGAAGTATTTCTTTGAAGCTTTGATCAGAATGATTGAATGAATCGATGTCGATGTCGAATCTTGCATCAAACTTTATTCCTGAAAGAGTCGCTGCCGAAATCACCATGCCTGCAAAACAAAAGATCAAGTGCACGAGAACTGGAAAGCACTGTATGGAGTTCGATTAAAACCTTATAATATGTTTTCAGAAGATGAAAAGACGAACTCCGTCCAACGAAAAAAAAAGAAAAGCTTCGAACTCAGTTCGACGAAAAATTTCATGAAGAAATAAAAAGCGTTGATCTCAGTTTGAAGAGGGCAAAAACAGATCGTCGTACTCCGTTCAACGAAAAATTTTCCGAAACAAAATTGTCGATCTCCGTTCAAGGAACAGTTTCACAAAGAAAAATTCGTTGAGCTCCGTTCGACGAACTCTTCACGAAGAGTTCACAGATCGTCAATCTTTGTTCGACTAACTGCGTCCTAATCGTTGAACTCAGAAAAAAATTAAATTATGCCTTCCCCATTTATCATGCCTAGCTGATTTTGGAAAAAACAGATGTTTCTTCTCATATAAAGTCTTAGTGAAGATGTCTGATCTTTGTAAATCAGTAGAGATAAAGACAAGGTTAATTTTATTTTGTCCACACAATCTCTAATGAAATGATGTCTGATTTCTATATGCTTGGTACTACTATGATGCACTATATTTTGTGCAATGGAAATTGCACTGGTACTATCATAAAATATAGTTAAATTATTTAGATTGAGACCAAAATCCAGGAGTTGGTTTTGAATACACAAAATTTGTGAACAACAACTAACAGCTGCTATATATTAAGCTTCAGCAGTTGAAGTTGACACATATGTCTGTTTATTACAAAACCAAGACACAAGCCTATCACCAAGAAACTGGCATGTTCCTGATGTGCTCTTCCTCTCAACTCTACATCCAGCAAAGTCAGCATCTGAGAATCCAGTTAATTCAAATTCTGACTCAGTTGGATACCAGAGTTCTAGATTTGGACAACCCTTTATATATCTCAAAATCCTTTTAAGTAAAATAAGATGAGATTCTTTAGGGTTCACTTGAACCTATCATAAAGACATGTAACAAATATTATATCTGGCTTACTAGCTGTGAGATACAACAAGGACCCAACAATAGCCCTATATTTTTTCTAATCAACTGGCTTGCCCTGTTCATCAGAATCAATCACAGCATTGGAAGGCATGGGTGTTTTCATGGCTGAGACATCAGACATCCCAAATCCCTTAATCAGATCCTTAGCATATTTAGATTGGAAGATAAAAATTCCATCAGGGGATTGCTTCACTTGAAGACCAAGGAGGTAGAAAAGCTCACCCAAGCAACTCATTTCATACTTGGAATGTATTAGGTCAGAAAACCTTTTGTATAGTTTGGAATCAGTAGAACCAAAAATGATGTCATCTACATATATTTGTAATATCAAAATTTTATTTTTATGATGCTTAGTAAATAAAGTCCTATCTACAATGCCCCTAGTGAACTTATGTTCTAAAAGAAAGTTAGCTAGGGTCGCATACCAAGCTCTTGGAGCTTGCTTTAAACCATAGAGAGTTTTATACAATTTAAAAACAAAAGAGAGATGAGTTTGAGAGATAAAACCTAGTGGTCGCTCCACATAGACTTCCTCTTTGAGTTCACCATTAAGAAAAGCATTTTTGACATCTATTTGATAGATTTTGAATTGCTTATATATTGCATATGCAAGAAATATTCTGATAGCCTCCAGCCTTGCAACAGGGGCAAAGGTCTGGTCATAATCAATTCCTTCCTCTTATGAATAGCCTTGAGCTTCCAATCTTGCATTGTTCCTTACAATTGATCTTTGAGCATCCAACTTGTTCATGTAGACCCATTTAGTTTCAATGACTGGGTAGTCTTTGGGTCTTGGAACTAAATCCCAAACTCTGCATCTCTTAAATTAATTGAGCTTCTCTTGCATTTCAATAATCCGGTGGGGATCTTACTCTGCATCTTTTATTGATTAAGGTTTAATCTAAGATATGAAGTAAGCATGCATCAAATCTTGGTTATGTTTATGTCTTGTTTGCACACCAACTGCTATGTCTCCAATCACTTGAGATATGAGATGATCTCTAAGTGTAACAAGATCAGTAGGAGGAGTTGGTTCATCAACGGCTTGGGGAATTAATTTCACTTGTGGAATTATGTTAGCTGTTGTTGGTTCAACTATTCCAACAAGTTCTTCTTCACTTACTTCATCAGTCTGTGGAGAAGGATGTAATGTATCTGTGGTTGAAGAATTGTTCTCCTTGTAACACATGTTAGCTGTAATATCCCCCAAACAGCCAGACTCCTAGAGTGAATTGTCATGACTAAGTCATGACAAAATCCAGGGAGCTTAGAAACCCTTGTAGACCTAGGCAAAAAGGTGATAAAGCAAATTGGTCTGCAAGTAGTAAACTTTAAATACCCAACTTAGGCTTGATTTTATGGCCCAACTCGACCCCTAACCCCACCCCAACACCCCTAGGCCATCAAGGAGTTCAGAGTGACACCTAAGACCCATTGTGGCCAACCAAAGAGGTCAAGTTGACCAAAGTCAACCTTAAGCCCTAATTAGGTCAAAATGGTCAATTCTTCACCTATTAACCAAATTGCCCATCACAACATGGAATTGACCCCATATTTAGGTTAAAGGCATCATGAGAGACCTAGGAGACCAAAAAGCACCATCAGGGGGCCTCCAATTTGGCCAATTGACCAAAATACCCTCTTAGGTCAAAAGGGGCAATCCTTCACTAACTACCTCAATCGACCACCATAACTGGAAACTGACCCCACCACTATTGACATAATGTCATAAGGGACCCAATGGCACAAAAAGCCCCATCATGGGGTCACCCATTTGGTCAATTTGCGCAAAAGTCCAATTTGCCCGAATTAGGTCAAATCACTTAAATTGACCCAACCATGCCCAATCCACTCGGGCTAGCCACAATTTAGGTTCGCTCATCTGTCCAAGGGAGCTAAAATTAACATTTATGTCACCAATTTCGTGTAGGGTGACTAGGAGAGAGAGAGCTCAATTTTCCCCAAAAATGGAGGAGAGAGAAAGTGAGAAAGAGGGCCATTCATGGTGGGGAAGGTGAATCACCCCTCCATTCTTCATCAATTAATTAACATTCATCTTCCCTATCAGTTTTGATGAGTTTCCAAACGAATTGGGGTCAAGGGGAGGTGAATTTCAAGGGGATTTCACTAAGGCCGAAAATCACCATTAATGGTGATAATGACAATTCATGCCTTGACCCCTCCTCTCCCCAATGGTTCTTTAAACATATTTAGGGAGTGGAGAGGAATAAAACCCCCTACTTCCTGAAGATTTCGAGCCCTCTGTGCAAGGATCACCATGGCACCGAAAGCTTTGAGGAGGAGCAATGGCGGCCGACGAATGGAGCAAGGAAACGCTCCAAATAAGGTCTGATCCTCTTCCCCTCTCCTAGTGCTAGATCTAGATCGGTTTAGGTAGATAAATCGGGCTCAATTGAGCCTGATTGGGAACTTGTATTTTCGGATTTTTCATGGAAGATGGTGGTATTGAGTTCGCCGGAAACCGCCGCCTCCAGCGGCATGATCGCCGTCAAACGATATGCCACAACCCGCATTTTCACCGCATAAAAGGTTTATCGGAGTAAGGGAAAATGTGCGTCATGATGCCACATCAGCAGGGGATAACTGCGGACGCTCAGGCAGACACCAAACTAATCATGAAGAAAGGTTTCTTTTTTAAGTTATTTTAAGGAAAATCAATTAAGTGCAGAAGTTAGCCGTATCCCTCGGCTTAGTGGCTCATCTAGTCCACGAATCAAAATATATTATACGCTGTGGAAAAATACTTGATTAGATTAACTCAAACATCCTATATGAGCAAAACGTCCCAAAAGGACAACTCATGCTATGCAAGACTCTAAATTTATTATAGTAGGAAAGATAGTTTTTACGGTCGCTAAAAATAACTACTTAGAGTTTCAAATTATGCAATGCATGAAGTAATAGTAGTAGGTTTTATAGTTGAAAATTCCTAACATGCATTTCTAGCATAAATCCTCCCAGAGAACAAGTAATCCACATCCACATTTAAAGAAATGAGTTGCTAGCAAGTATCAAACAACTAACAAATTCAGTGGGCACCAACAAACTGACACGAACCCACGAACAAAAGTATGTTTGAACTAGTAAAACTAAACAAACAACAAACTACCTCGCTCAGACGAGGCAACAACCACGACCAACACTGCCGCCCAGAAAACTCCAAAACCAGCACTGCTAACTGCTACTGCTCTGAACCTAAGGCATTCAAAAAACAGAACACCTCAGCAAGAATGTACAAATGGTGTCAGGAAAAGTAATAAGCCAACATAAACAAAGGTCAATAGGGGTACCAACCAAAGACCAAAAGCACTGAAGTAAAGTAAAAAAGAAAGAGGGCATCAACAGGAAAAGAACTCCTACGTGATTTGTCACGTTCCACAAGAGTACACCAGACGCACAAGGCTATAAGGTGACTACATGAATATTTTACCAGAAAGGAAAATACAACACCTTTATTAGGCACCTGTGGTCGACTCTACCCAAAAACACGGCGAAGTGGTCACTCTTGGACACACCACCCAAAAACATGTGCGAGATGGTCACTCTTGGACACACCACCCAAAAACAAAACAGATATATATAATTCTTCTAACTGCGAGGGAGTCTCATACTTTCCACCATACACCGCAGACATCCAAAAACTAGGAAGACTTCCACAGGGCACTAATGAAGGTAACAAACACTATGGAGGTGAAATCATCCACTAACTCCCGCATTCAAGAAACCCAAAGAAACCACAACACAAAAATCTCGAGATTTTGGCTCGACAGATTCTAGTTGACATTACCGAACTCAAGACCTGTTTGATCAACCTATAGGAGCAATTTACAGTCCTAGATAAATTCTAACACGTTTAATAACAAAAACTAATTCATGCATAGACATCTCTAAGACGCTTCGTTAACGATTAACCAAAACAAGACAAAATCGGGCCTTTCAAGACAAAACCTTACAACAACAAAGGATCGTTGAAACGATTAAGCATAACAGTGATTTGGATGAATAAGCGCAAAAATTTTTAAAGAACATGAAAGTATAGCAATTACCATCAGATCAGACAAAGAGAAATGAGGGGAAACCACAACTTGCCTTGGTTTTTACCGGAAAAGACCTCTGAATCACTCCACGTTGTAGATCGGGGCAAAAGACTGCGGGAGGAGTTGAAATCTAGACAAAAATGGCCGAAATAGAGGTTAGGCCCGAAAAACCCTGACGAGAAATCTCAAGAAATGGGGAAGATATTACCACGATGGCGTAGCTCTTGGCGAGAGCTTTCCGGATCTATGTTCGGATGAAGATTTCGAGTACCGGAGCACCGTCGGCGGCCACCGGAAGGTTCACGAAAAATTTTCTCTCTCACGATCACGCCGCTCTGGTTCGGGAGGAAAAGAATCGTAGAAGATGATGAAATTCTCTCTGATATAAATACCTATATAAATATATACATATATATATGTATAAAAAGATATATATATATATATATATATATATATATATATATATATATATATATATATATATATATATATATATATATATATATATATATATATAAAGTTCTGTCAAAAAACGGAGTATTTACGCCCGGGTGCGCGGAAGACGAAAATAAAGATTTAGGATTGCTTCAAATCGAAAAGTAGCCAACATAAAAGTTGTAGATCTCGTCGAGACGCACAGATTTCATGTTAATCATTTTCCCATACGACATTGTTTTGACGCTCAAAAAGGCTCCCGAACATAAACTACAACGGACTACACGAGAACAAGCTTACGGGTACTCGAGAGGTAGAAAACGTCTACTCGAGTAGGAAAAAATAGTCACTCAAGTCGATATAAAAAGTACTCGAGTAAAACAAAGTACTCGAGTATAACAAAAAAAACTACTCGTGAGGTAAGAAAAATCACTCGAGTAGGTGAAAAAGGATTACTCGAGTATATGAAAAAGTACTCGAGTAGCAGAAAAAGTACTCGAGTAGGTCCAAAAAAATCACTCGTGTAATATAAAAAGCCTACTCGAGTAAATATATAAATCACTCGAGTAATAAAAATTTACTCGAGTAAGTCTAAAAGATCACTCGAGTATATACCAACAAATCACTCGAGTATATATATTACCACCCGAGAGCAGAAAAAATAAAATTTGCAGAATCAACAAATTCCTTGCATACAGAACAAATTTTTTACAAAAAAATCCTTCGATCAAACTATACAAATGAACAGTGAATCACATTTTTGAATAGTGCTATAATACTAAAATATTCATATTTATATATCTTGAATAAGAAACCACGAGTTCAAAACGGAGGCCCGAACGCGGGCCGAATCAAACGAAATTCACATCGTAGACGAACACTGACGCTACGAACACAACGACGAAGTCAAAACCAGAATCTAACGAGTCATTCCCGAGATATTAACCGTCAAAGTATGCGACGAACAAAAAACAAAACCCAAAACTTCGATCGCGCGCCGAGACTCCAAAAATGATCGGGCTGCGGCGAAACTGGACGAGCAAGTCCAAAATTACTTATATCCAAAACTCGACGTTAAAAGTAACGCCACGACGTCATAAATCTGACGCTGCCCATTCAAATAAATCATCACAAAATCTAGGGCGTTACAGTCACTCCTCCTAAAAAGAAGTTTCGTCCCGAAACTTATCACAACTCCAAAATCAACCAAAAAATGACAAAATCCAACATAATTGAAAACATAGCAACATACCCGAAACTAAGAGAAGTGGTGCGGATGAGATTCTCTCATGGCTGATTCCAATTCCCACGTCGCGCTCTCGACGTCTTGATTTCTCCAAAGAATCTTGACCATGTGGATGGTCTTTCTCCGCAACACACGCTCTTGAGAATCCAGAACAAGAATAGGTTCTTCCATATACGTAAGGTTGGGCTGAATCTAGGGTATCGAGTCGAGGACTTGACGATCACTACGAACACACTTCCGCAACTAGCTCACATGGAACACATCATGGACACCAGGGAAGGTCGCAGGCAATTCCAGCCTATAAGTTGACACTCCGATGTGCTCAAGAATCTGGAAAGGTCCCACATACCGGGGGTCTAACTTGTGGTTCCTTCCAAACCTTTTAACGCCACACATCGGGGAAACTTTCAGAAAAACCAAGTCTCCAACGGCAAACTCCAGATTGACCCTTCGTAGATTAGCATACTTCTCATAGAGCTCTTGAGCCACACGAAGCTTTTCCCGAATGTGAGTCACGATACAATTCATCTCTTCAAGGGCATCCAGACCTAACAACGATCTCTCACCAACTTCAGCCCAAAACAATGGAGTTCTACAATGCCTCCCATACAAGGCCTCAAACGGAGTCATCTGCAGACTCTCTTGATAACTATTATTGTACGCAAACTCCATGAGTCTGAGACGCTCATCCCAAGCACCACCATGATCCAAAATATAACACATGATCATATCCTCTACTATCTGATTTACCCTTTCTGTTTGACCATTAGTCTGCGGATGATAGGCAGTGGAATACCTTAAATTGGTACCCAACCCCTCCTGTAAACTCTTCCAAAAGCGAGACATAAATCAAGAGTCCCGATCTGATACGATGCTAACAGGCACACCATGTAACCTGATGACCTCTTCAAGGTATAACTCAGCTATCTTCTTCATCGAGTACCCAATCTTAAATAGAACAAAGTGAGCACACTTTGTCAATCTGTCGACTATCACCCAAATAGAGTCGTGACCACGGGGAGATTTTGGCAGACCGGTGATGAAATCCATTGAAATACTTTCCCATTTCCAACTTGGAATATCAAGCGGTGTCAATTTACCACCAGGCTTTTTGTGATCAGCCTTAACACGCTGACACGTATAACATTCCGATACAAACTTTGCGATGACATTCTTCATCCCTGACCACCAAACAATTTACTTTAGATCTTTATACATCTTTGTGGAACCAGGGTGGTAGGACACACTGGAACCATGAGCTTCAGCACAGATCTTAGCTCGAATATCACCAAAGGTGGGGCCGTAAATTCTACCCCGATACTTCAAGGTGTCCAACTCGTCCACAGAGAAATCAGGTAGCTCTCCCTTCACAGTTCTATTCTGGAGGTGCAACAAATCAGGGTCATCCTTCTGATGTGCTCGAGTAAGGGAAATTCAAGAGGGATCTTCTGCTTCTAGACTAGCAGGCACGGTACTACTCCCAACCTCAATATCCATCAACAAAAATTCTTCTATCAAGAACTGCACCGACAAATTAAAAATCTTAGCGGTCTTTCTACTCAAGGCATTGGCTACTACATTTGCCTTTCCTGGATGATAAAGAATTTCCACTTCATAATCCGCCACATATTCTAACCACCGACGCTGGCGCCCATTTAGTTCCTTCTGAGTGAATACGTACTTCAAACTCTTATGATCCGTATAGATCTTGCACAACGCGCTGTACAATAAGTGTCTCCAAATCTTCAGCGCATAAATTACGGCAGCAAACTCGAAATCATGCGTAGGATAGTTTCTCTCGTGGATCTTTAGTTGTCTCGATCCATATGCCATCTCCTTACCATCTTGCATTAAAGCACAACCAAGTCCGATATGTGATGCATCAACATACACAGCATACTCAACTCCCTCGGTAGGTAAGGTTAAAATCAGAGCAGTACCTAATCTCTTCTTCAGCTCTTGGAAAGCCTCTTCACATTTATCGCTCCAAATGAAAGCAGTATTCTTCTGAGTAAGTCTAGTTAGAGGAGCAGACAACACCGAAAATCCTTCCACGAATCTTCTATAATAGCCAGTCAGGCCTAAGAAACTCCTAATCTCCTTGGGTGTAGAAGGTCTCTCCCATTCCATTACAGCAGAAATCTTGCTCGGGTCTATGGAAATACTGTCCTTGCTTACAACATGACCCAGAAAGGACACCTGAGGTAGGCAGAACTCACACTTGCTCAGCTTCTTATATAACTTATGCTCCCTCAGGGTCGACAAAACCAGACACAAATGCTGAGTATGCTCCTCAACATTGTGGGAATACACCAAGATATCATCTATGAACACAATCACGAATCGGTCCAGGAAATCTTTAAACACCCGATTCATCAAATCCATGAAAGCAGAGGGTGCATTGGTTAAACCAAAGGACATCACCAAAAACTCAAAATGTCCTTGCCGAGAACGGAAAGCGGTTCGGGGAATATCTGCCTCATGAATCTTCAACTGGGGGTAGCCTGAGCGAAGATCGATCTTTGAAAATACCGAGCTACCACGTAATTGGTCGAACAAATCATCAATCCTTGGCAGGGGATATCTATTCTTAATGGTTACCTTGTTCAATTCCCTATAATCGATGCAAAGTCTCATCGATCCATCTTCCTTCTTGGCGAACAAAATAGGAGCACCCCATGGAGAAGTGCTTGGTCTAATAAAACCACAACTGAGAAACTCATTGAGCTGAGTACGCAACTCATCGAGCTCACGTGGAGCCATACGGTATGGTGCTTTAGAAATAGGATGAGTACCTGGCTCGAGGTCTATCACAAACTATATCTCCCTTTCAGGAAGAAGTCCTGGAAGACTATCAGGAAAAACATCTGGAAACACTCGCACCACCGAGACATCCTCAAGATGTGGTGTAACATAAGCTGTTTCCAGAGCAGAAATAGAAAACAAAAATGCCTCGCAACTAGACTCTATAGCACGACAAGCACGTACCACATAAATGACAGGAGAAACTCTGTCCTGAAATCCATAGACGCTCATAGGTTGTTCGTCGTCCATTCTGAAATCCAATCGCTTTGCCTTGCACTGGATGACCGCATCGTACTTGGACAACCAGTCCATGCCCAGAATCACGTCAAAATCAGACAGATCCAAAATATCAGATCCACAAAGGACAAATAATTGCCAGGATAAATAGGGCATCTCAGAACTCCTTGGTTAGCTATCACAGAATCACCGGAAGGGAGCTTGACATTGAATGAGCCTCCCAAATGGTCCACACTTAGACGATGTTTCTCAACAAATCTCCTGGCCACAAAGGAATGGATGGCACCCAAATCGAAAAGAACGCGAGCCCACCTATTCCGCACCTTAAACTCCCCTAAAACCGTAACAAACATAACTAAACGAACGACAACTAGGGCAACAATGATAACTAACATGGATTAATTAAACTGAGGCTAACTTGAAATCACTTGCGTAGAGGTTTGGGCTTCCTCGCTGGTCATCACATTCACCTTTCCCTTTCCTTTATCCAGGTTTGGTGGCGGCGGCAGAGCTCGAAGTGGGGCAGGCTGCAGTGGGGACTGAGCTTGGGGGCACGAAGGCTTCTGGTGTCCCTTTTGCCCACACTGGAAGCAAACCCTTTCTTTCATCCAGCAGCGAGTCACGTCATGACCCTTACTTGCACAGAACGAGCACACAGCTCTCCCTTAGGTGCACCTTGGATGGCATGCACCTGTTGTTGCTTCAGGGTGACAGTCCTCTTGAAGCACCTTTCGTAGGGGTGGCCAGGACGACCACAGAAGCTACACACTTCCTTACTTTTCTTCTTCGAAGAAGGGCCAGATACCCTGAAGCTACCATCCTCAACGCCTTTTCTTTTCTCCTTCCTTACCGCAGCACCGCGGTTCTTGGCGTTTTCAATCGCCTCCACTTTTAAAGCGGCTTCCACTGCTTCAGCATAACTTTAAGCTTGGTAAGCGCATGCCAACTACTGGACATTGCTTCTTAATCCTTCCAAGAAACGTTTCACTCTACCCTCCTCAGAAGCTACCAAATCAGGAGCAAACCTGCTCAGTTTGCTAAACTCAATCTCATACTCGCTCACGGTGAGCTGTCTCTTCTTTAGATGCAGGAAGTTATTCATCAGGCGGTCTTGCTTAACCGGGGGTAGAAATTTCTTCAGCAGCATCTTCTTAAAAGATTCCCAAGAACAGCCTTCCTTCAGGCCCTCTCTTTCCCGAATCCACCAACTCTTTGCCAGACCTTTTAACTGATAGGCTGCAATCATCACCTTCTGGGCTTCTAGAAATCCAGAATACGAAAACATCTCCTCGTTGGAGATGATCCAATCATCTATAATCACAAAGTCAGCAATCCCGTCGAAGGTGGGAGGTCTCAACCGCTGGAAGTGCGATATGAAATTCATTTCTGGTGGTATTGCCATCGGGGGCACCAGAGGAGCAGGGGTATCCGACACAGCTTGACCCAAGGCGGGCTCTTACGCTGAAGGTTTCTGCGCGGGAGCGGCATACAACAAGGACTCAATTTGCGATTGCATCGCTACCAATTGTCTCGATAGAGCCTCATTGCTCTAACGCAGACTCTCGATAATCGCGTCACTTTGCGCACCTGATGACTCACGATCTGACTGGGGAGTCGACCTCATCGCAGGATGCTTTGGCTGCATTTCTAAAGAGCAAACGAACAACTCATCAAAATCCTAGGTTACAACAAAGCCACACGACTAGTTCAGACCATACTTAAAAGACACTTTCTTATGCTGTAACTTGCTCTGGGATTTTATAATGATGCTATGTCCTACTTAGGATGATATCCTCTCATCCTATTGACTCTTGTGCCTATGACATGAATGCATGTATTCTTTATTCTTTTTCTGATTTAAAATCATGTGTGTACATATGTCATCCCACAAATCTTTAGCTTGGCACACTGTGATTATGCATTGTCATGCTATGCATGATAGTGCTATGCATTCAAAAAAGGCCCTAATGCATGTTATGAGTGGCGTACACATGAAAATGTTATGCATCCCATACTACATGACATTCTCATGCAACGAAAAAGAAACGTGCTAGTCGCATTCATGTGGTCAGGTTATGCATCACATACTACATAACCCTCACATGTTGCCCCTATGGTTGATCCATATACAAACACATATTATGCATCTCATACTACATAATATATCCCGTATACTTCACTTTATGCTATGAGTGTAGTGTTTGTGCTTCAACCAAGACGTGCTGATGACCTATCAGTGTGTGTATGATATGATGCTAAACACCTAATACCAACAAGGAAAGGTTGACCGACAAAATATCAAGCAACCTCCCTCTGATACCAACTGTCACAACCCACATTTTCACGGCATAAAAGGTTTATCTGAGTAAGGGAAAATGCACGTCATGATGTCACGTCATCAGGGGATAACTGCGAACGCTCAGGTAGACACCAAACTAATCATGAAGAAAGGTTCCTTTTTAAGTTATAGTAAGAAAAATCAATTAAGTACAGAAGTTAGCTGTATCCGTCGGCTTAGTGGCTCATCTAGTTCACAAATCAAAATATATTATACAATGCGAAAAAATACTTGATTAGATTAACTCAAACATCCTACATGAGCAAAACGTCCCAAAAGGACAGCTCATGCTATGCAGGACTCTAAATTTATTATAGTAGGAAGAAGAGTTTTTACGGTCGCTAAAAATAACAAGTTAGAGTTTCAAATTATGCAATGCTTGAAGTAATAGTAGTAGGTTTTATAGATGAAAATACCTAACATGCATTCCTAGCATAAATCCTGCCAGAGAATAAGTAATCCACAACCACATTTAAAGAAATGAGCAGCTAGCAAGTATCAAACAACTAACAAATTCAGTGGGCACCAACAAACTGACACGAACCTACGAACAAAAGTATGTCTGAACTAGTAAAACTAAACAAACAACAAACTACCACGCTAAGACGAGGCAACAACCACGGCCAACACTGCCGCCCAGAAAACTCCAAAACCAGCACTGCTAACTGCTACTGCTCTGAACCTGAGGCATTCCAAAAACAGAATACCTCAGTAAGAAGGTACAAATGGTGGCAGGAAAAAGTAATAAGGCAACATAAACAAAGGTCAATAGGGGTAGCAACCCAAGACCAAAAGCACTGTAGTAAACTACAAAAGAAACAGGGCATCAACAGGAAAAGAACTCCTACGTGATTTGTCACGTTCCACAAGAGTACACTAGACACACAAGGCTATAAGGTGACTACATGAATATTTCACCAGAAAGGAAAATATAACACCTTTATTAGGCACCTGTGGTCGACTCTACCCAAAAACACGGCGAAGTGGTCACTCTTGGACACACCACCCAAAAACACGTGCGAGGTGGTCACTCTTGGACACACCATCTAAAAACAAAATGGATATATATAATCCGACTAATTGCGAGGGAGTCTCATACTCTCCACCATACACCACAGACATCCAAAAACCAGGTAGACTTCCAGAGGGTACGAATGAAGGTAACAAACACTGCGGAGGTGGAATCGTCAACTAACTCCCGCATTCAAGAAACCTAAAGAAACCACAACACAAAAATCTCGATATTTTGGCTCGACAGATTCTACTTGACATTACCGAACTCATGATGCGGTTGATCAACCTTTAGGAGCAATTTACAGTCCTAGATAAATTCTAACACGTTTAATAATGAAAGGTAAGGCATGCATAGACATCTCTAAGACGCATCGGGAACGATTAACCAAAATCAGACAAAATCGGGCCTTCGAAGACAAAACCTTACAACAACAAAGGATCGTGGAAACGATTAAGCATAACAGTGATTTGGAAGAATAAGCGCAGAAATTTTTAAAGAACATGAAAGTATAGTCATTACCATCAGATCGAACAAAGAGAAACGAGGGGAAACCACCACTTGCCTTGGTTTTTACCGGAAAAGTTCTCTGAATCGCTCCACGTCATAGATAGGGGAAAAAGACTGAGGAGGAGTTGAAATCTAGAAAAAAATGGCCGAAATAGAGGTTAGGGCCGAAAAACCCTAACAAGAAATCTCAAGAAACGGGGAAGATATTACCACGATAGCGTAGCTCTCGGCGAGAGATTTCCGGATCTATATTTGGATGAAGATTTCGAACACTGGAGCACCGTCGACGGCCACCAGAAGGTTCACGAAAAATTTTCTCTCTCACGATCACGACGCTTTGGTTCGGGAGGAAAAGAATCGGAGAAGATGATGAAATTCTCACTGATATAAATATGTATATAAATATATACATATATATATATGTATAAAAAGATATATATATATATATATATATATATATATATATATATATATATATATATATATATATATATATATATATATATATATATATATAAAGTTCTGTCCAAAAACGGAGTATTTACGCCCGGGTGCGCGGAAGACGAAAATAAAGGTTTAGGATGGCTTCAAATCGAAAAGTAGCCAACATGAAAGTGATCTCGTCGAGACGCACAAATTTCATGTTAACCATTTTCCTATACGACATCGTTTTGACGCTCAAAAAAGCTCCCGAACTTAAACTGCAACGGACTACTCGAGAACAAGTTTACGGGTAGTCGAGAGGTAGAAAACGGCTACTCGAGTAGGCAAAAATAGTCACTCGAGTAGATATAAAAAGTACTCGAGTAAAACAAAAGTACTCGAGTATAACAAAAAAAACTACTCGTGAGGTAAGAAAAATCACTCGAGTAGGTGAAAAAGGATTACTCGAGTATATAAAAAAAAGTACTCGAGTAGCAGAAAAAGTACTCGAGTAGGTCCAAAAAAATCACTCGTGTAATATAAAAAGCCTACTCGAGTAAATATATAAATCACTCGAGTAATAAAAATTTACTTGAGTAAGTCTAAAAGATCACTCGAGTATATACCAACCAATCACTCGAGTATATATATTACCACCCGGGAGCAGATAAAATAAAATCTGCAGAATCAACAAATTCCTTGCATATTCGTTGCATACAGAATAAATTTTTTACAAAAAAAATCCTTTGATCAAACTATATAAATGAACAGTGAATCACATTTTTGAATAGTGCTATAATATTAAAATATTTATATATATATATTTTGAATAAGAAACCACGTGTTCAAAACGGAGGCCTGAATGCGCACTGAATCAAACGAAATTCAAACCGTAGGCGAACACTGACTCCAAAAAACAAAACCCAAAACTTCGATCGCGCGCTGAGACTCCAAAAATGCTCGGGTTGCGGCGAAACTGGACGAGCAAGTCCAAAATTACTTAAATCCAAACTCAAGGTTAAAAGTAACGCCACGATGTCATAAATCTGATGCTGCCCATCCAAATAAATCATCGCAAAACCAGGGGCGTTACACGCTAGCCACCACCTCAACGGAGGTGGTGGTGGACGTGGCCGGCCAGGGAGGTGGCCGGATGGCCGGGATTTCGGCCTGGAAAATGCTCCAGACACGGCTAATCTGAGCCATTGGCTCAAGGAAGAAGATGACTCCATTACAGCTGATCTTGCTTTAAGATCTGTGCAAGATCTCTATTTAGTTATAATTTTTTTGGCATTTTCTGAGTAGAAATTAGTAGTGTTTTGTTTAAATATTTAAAAATACTTAGGGGCTCCTGTTAGAAATGTAATCAACATCAACATTGTAGCTCTAGGTCTCTAGTGTATTTTTAAATTTGTTTCAAGTCATTTGGATTCTTGGTTAGACCTCAACACTCATTTTGGTGGAGTCTATCCATAGGGCTGACCAGAGAATAAATTGGATGCCCACTCCAAACCAGACTTCCAAAAGATTGGAAATTTGGGGTATGAGCTACTCTTATCCATATCTAGGACTTATCCAAAAATCTGAATTTTTGGAGAGAATTTCTATAGTTTTTAAAAAAATTTAATAATCCATGAATAAATTAATTAGGTATCCTAAACATATCAAAACTCCACAAATTTGGGTGGGTGGTCTCAGAGGGCATTCTAAGGCTCTGGTAAAAATTTCACCTCATTTGGAGATGTTTTGGTTAGGTATTGATCCAACCATAGGTATACCCTTATGGGGTTATTTATGTCAAGAGCTATTTATGATGATTGGTTGGTCAAATCACCTCAACAGAAGCTGATATTTTGGCCACTGATTTTATATGGCATGTAACACCCTTCAATGAGACTTGGCGTGGCATGGGCTAGGGTAGCCCTAGAACCCTAGGGTAGGCCCCTTTTGTGGAGATTTTTAGGATTTGAAGGTCATGGGGTCAAATAACCTTGGAATGACTTGGGACTTGGTGTAAGGGATCATAGGGTGGCTATGTGTAACAGGCCAATTTTCTGAAAACAGGATTTTGGGTGACATGGCCTGGGACACGGGCGTGTCCCAGGGCGTGTCAGTTGACACGGCCTGCGACACGGGCGTGTCGCAGGGCTTGTCGAGGTTGTGTCGACGATCGGACTTAGTGTCGACGATTTTCGCTCGACATCGTCGAGAGGGGCACACGGCCCAGGACACGGCCGTGTCGGATGCCGTGTCGATGTCGAGTACACGGCCGTGACACGGGCGTGTCACACGGGCGTGTACTGGCTGGATTGAGTCGGTTGTCTGCCGCTTAGAGGGACACGGCCTGTGACACGGGCGTGTCACAGGGCGTGTCAGGCCGTGTCTTAGCTTTTCTGGCCAGATCTGAGCCGTTTGCTCCCTCTTCCTGGATCCAAGGGCTGGGCTTTGTCCAGGTGTCTAGGAGGCCGAGAATTAGAAGATATATTCTCTTATCTTCTTCTTCTTCTTCTTCTTCATCTTCATTTCAAGAGAGAGAGAAGAAAGGCCTAAGGGAGAGAGAAAGGAGGAGTCTTCCAGCTGCTGTAGGAGCTGCAGAGTGCGGAGCGAAGATCCGAGAGCGGATTCGTGAAGGCAGAGCCGAGGCGGTGATTTCCATCCGGCTACTTCATGGCGCCGAAGCGATCTTCAAGGGTAACGATCTCCTTCTTGGACATCGAAGTCCTTTCTCTATACATGTGCTAGGAATCCTCCACCAAGAGGTGGATCGCGGAAGTGATTCCTTTGTTATGTCTGCATTTAGAGCCGGAAATATGGAGTACGGCGTAGGCATGCTGTGTGAAGCCCATCTGGACCGGTAGTCTGGATTGGGGATGTTCATGGGTAAACCGGAGAAGACTCCGTGGCTTTGATGATGTGCAAAACGGATTTCTGTTGTGATGAATGTATGGATGTGATGATTGTGAGGAGGCTTTGGTGAAGCTCCTGGATATGAGATGATCAATTGGTAGCACGCCGGGTTAGTGCGAGATACGCCCGGTTTGTTACACCACTAGGGTGGGTTGATCCAGTTAAGGTAGGATCGATGGGTGGCAATGCTAGGGGAGCCGAGTTAAACCCGGGTTGCTGCACCACATGGGTGGGTCGATCGGATTAGGAGGGGGATCGATGGGTAGACAATGCCTGGGGAGCTTAGATAAACCCGGCTTGCTACACCACATAGTGTGGGTCGGTCTGCTCTGTTTGTGATGCTGTGAGGATGGACCTCTGAGTGGCTTGGGCGGGATGTCGCCAGCCTGCGAGCTGGTGGACTAGGGCCGGTCAACCAACAAGTTAACACCTCGAGAGACATCGGTGTACGACGGTGGATTCCGGTACGCCAAGAAGGTGCCCTGAGTGCATGGAGCGTTGGTGGACTCCAGCGTTTGTGATGTGATGTGTTTGTTAGTTAGTGGCATAAAGAGAATGATCTATCTATGATGTGATTTGGTGATGTTTGCTGATGCTTGTTGAGAAAGGAAGCACTGTATACAGGGAAGGAACCACTACCCCGGGTAGGGGGTAGGGTCGTTATAATGGGTCAGCAATGCTGACCGTTACTTTGTTTTCTGTGTTGGTTTGGATGATGAATTGCAGGTGCTGCAGTTTGGAAAGAATAAGTGGATTGGCTAGCCTGGTGTTCTTAGTCCTTGAAAGCTATGTGAAGAATCATGGTTGGATTTCATGTGTGGCCGGCCTGCGTGCCGATGTACGAAACCATTGATGTGAAAGAGGAATTTGTAAGGCCATAAGGCCAGGGTGTGTGAGTTGTATACATTCCTGGTGTTGTTCTATATAAATGTGGTATTTATATATTGGTGGACATTCTGGTTTGAGTTCATGTTAACAAGAAAAATGCTGCGCTAGAATGGAATGAGTTAAGGATACGCATAGATTTTGATTTCCACACGTAATTCCTTCACTTGTCTGTGCCATATAGCATGGGGCCCCAGCCGGACCCACTGTTATATGTCATGTGACGGGTGGGGGTGTTACACTATGGTCCTCTCATTGACGATTTATTGAATTTGGAAGCTTTTAACCCTCCTCAAATCCCTACCCTAGTTTAGGGAACAAAGCCCAATATTTGGGTTTAGGGAATCAAAACACCTTACAATAACTTGAAACTTGACAGGGTATTTCTATGATAAAAAGAGCCCTAAAATAATTTTGGTGGAATTTTTGGACTAATAAAATCAGTATTTCCTTTATAACCCTAGCTGTGTCCTTAAGTTTATTTTTCTTGTTATGATATTTCTGACCACTGAAAAGTTGTGAAATTTAGTATTTGGAAGTTTTACATCATGTAGTCCCCTTTGCATTTTTATTGAATTTTTTAGATATTTATTTTAAGTACTTGTTTTATAATTTATAAATTGTGGATTTCTGATCAAAAATAGATTTGGAGCCCAAAATTGCTATGAAAATTATGAAACTTGGTCGGTGAGTGTTCTATGTCAATTTGTAGGCTCTGGAATTTTCTCATAATTTTTAGGTGACCAAAAACAGTACTTGCTTCACAAAGTTATAAATTTGGAAGATTACTTTTAATCAGATTCAGAGCCCCTCATGTATTGGAAAAATTATAAAACTTGGCCAGGGTTAGTTTTAGATTATTATCTATCTCCTGGAAGTTTTTTATAATTATTAGATTAATTTTTACAGTACTTGCTTCAATAACCAATGGTTATGGAATTATTGAAATAAAATTAAATTAAGGCTTACTGTTCACTTGAAAAATTGGGAGAGTACCTCTAGGGTGGTTTTAGGCCATGATGGTCTTACTGAATTTTTATCATAATTTTTAGAACAATATTGCTGGCCTTTGCTTCTTAAAATGGTATTATCGACTTTATGTTCTAAATTGTGGATTTGGGGCATAAATAATTCTGAAAATTCTTAGACCTTGGATTTGTTGTAGAAATATTACCTAGTATTTATCATAATTCTGTGATGATATGTTACTGATTTAAAAGTGCATTTCATGTTCAAAGTAGGGCATCCGGAGTTTTACGGTAATTATAATGAATGCCCAATTAATTAGGAAGATTATGAAACTCTGGAGTTAGTCTAAATAGGTCATGGTAGACTCACAGTAATTGTTTTGGTTCTATTGGATGAGTAAATGGAGTACCCCTTAGTGGGAGCATCATGTAACTTAGCACGGTCTGCATATAGTACATAAAATTGAAATAGGCTAGCTCGGAGAACTTGAACATACTTAGGGGAGCCACACTGAAATAAAAGAGAGGATTGGTCAAGGGTAAGAATCAATAATATTAAGTGCCTTGCGAAAGGGAACTTTGGGCGTAATCCCATCGTAGTTCCTAGTGCCTTCGAGAGCCCTTCGTGGGGAATATCTTGTGCAGTCCTGGGCTAACGTAAACGTTAGGGATAATATGGACAAGAGTAACCTCAATAATACCTCCACCTTGCACTCACACTTGTACACGTGGTGAGACAAATTGGTAATGCATGTATAGCATAGACCCATGTTTGATGGGCTTACTGGTAGAGTTAAATGGACTTGGAACTGTTTTGGTAGTCCGGGGAGCGGTATGCTCGAGGGCTAGTTTTTAGGCTTGATGGTTTGGTGAGCTGGGGGCTCGGAGATTTAGGTGAGGTATAATATACAAGCTTGCATGTGCATAATATTGGTGGGTCCTCGGTATTGGAAGATCGATCACACCGTCATCGGTACGTTGACTCGGGGAGGCTAGTTGGTTTACTAGGAAGAGTACGAAAACGTACGAGAGGGGATATGCTGGGTAGTTTGATTACCGGTCTAGGAGTGGAGAGGCCTAACTCACTATCTCCGTTGGCCATGACGAGAGGCTCCTGAGAGTTTAGCTAACTCCAAACTGGAGAACTAAAGGTTTGTGCGCATAGAGTCGTGTGTGTGTGTTGCACTTACATGTTCATACCCTAGCATACTTGCATGTCCTAGCATAGTCAATACATTTAACCCCTGACACCTAACGTATAAATTGGTATGGGACAGTTTATACGATAGGCCCTGCAGAACGACCCCTTGGTCTATCGGGGTAATCCCTATAAATCAATGGTTACTGAATTACTATTTATCCAGTTCTTACTTTCAGTTCTTCATGCTTACCTTACTACTATGCATTACCATTTATTAATTAACTCCTGCTGCACTTTTAATGTTATAACACTTCTGTTAGGATAGTTGTCATCTGCTTGATTACACCCTGCTATTTGGTCCTCTTTTTCACTTCCTTCCGCCCGGTGCCCAGGAGCCATGGGTAGAGGGGTGGTGGATTGTTGACTGAGTCTAGTTTGACTGACGGTCGTTTGACCACCACATTTTAGGCACTCCGGATGGGAGACAGGGAGCAGCCGCAGGAGACGCAGCACCAGCGGAGTATGATGCAGATGGATACATGCCAGTGTAGTTCGGGTGGACAGGCATCCAGATCCGTGAGTGGAGCTGAGTAGTAGTAGTTTTACTTTTATGAGTGGCTTGTAGTGAGGTCTTTATGTACCGGGCATAAGTCCGTATATCGTGGTGTGGACTCTTTATTTATCATGTGATTTCCTCTTCCTATGTTGTGGACTTGATTGTTTTAGTTTTTCCAATCATTAAACATTTTGTCGCAGGTGATCGAGATGGCCGGCAGGATCAGCGTTTTGCAGAGTCGACCATCCCGGAGGATGGTGTCACCGCAAAATGGCGTTTCTGGGCCTAAGACCCGGTGGTTGTTGCAAAAAAGGGGGGGTCTTACAAGTGGTATCAGAGGCGTAACCTTGATCCGAGAGAATGTAGTCCACAAAACATGGGACACTCCATGTTGGCTTACTTTGAGGACAAACTAGCAGCGGTAGCAATGGTGTGCCCATGGGAGGAATCATGTGCAATGCATCTAATAACAAAGAGTTTTAGGTCAATTTAGTAAACTTAAGACCGTCTTTTTGTAGGGTGCGACGAATCCTCCCCTGCCGCAGGGGACACCTCTAGCTCCGAATGTGATTCCACCCCCGCCGGCTCCGACCCCGTTGCAGCAAACGGATTTGGTACAAACCTTGACGGCTATTTTGGAGGCCTTCAGGGCACAGCAGGCTCCGACTCCTCACCCGAACCCCGGAGCGAACTGGTTGAGTGCATTCCGGGGCCTTGCCCCACCATCATACTTGGGGACGGAGACTGCAGTGCGCACGGAGGAGTGGCAAGACATTATGTACGAGATGTTGGTGGGAATACAGTGCCCAGTGGACCGAGCAGTATCATTGGTGGTTTCTTGTTTGGAGTCGTATGCGAAGAGGTGGTTGAAGTCAGTGATGGGCACCACTTATGCCGGAGTGGAGATTGCGGACATTACTTAGGAGGAGTTTAGGGCGGCACTACTTGAGCATTTTGTGCCGCATTCCACAAGGGTCGAATTGGAGGATAGATTCTTGCAGTTGAAGCAAGGGAACAGGACAGTTCTGGAATATCACCGGAGAGTTTACTCATTTGGCCCGGTTTGCAGATTCTTACAAGCTAGATGACGTGAGTTATGCCAAGATGTTCTACAATGGCCTCCGTGATGACCTGAGGCAGGCCCTCTTGTTCGTGTCTGATGGTACCATGGCCAGGATCTTGGAGATGGCCAAGAAGCTGGAGTCGGACCAGCTTGCAGTCCAGGGCAGGAAGAGACATGGGGATGATGCAGTGTTAGGAGGGAGAAGGGACTCGCAGAGAGGCCGGGTCATGGGAGAGAGAAGGAACGGGGATCAACCCCGTCAGGAGGAAAGGCGGGAGCCAAGGGAGCAGGAAGTGCTGGCTCCGCAGCCGCTACAGATGAGGGATGTGCCCAGGATAGGGCAGGGACCACCTACACCACAGTTGTGCTTCACTGCCATCAACCAGGGCACATTCAGATTAATTTCACTACGTGAAATGGGGCCACTCCTGCTGCACGGGGTGGCCCGCCGGCTCACCATATGGGAGGTCGTGGACGTGGTCGCGGACGCAGATTTCAGGGCGGTGAACACAGGCGGGATGGCGAGCAGATCTATGCTCTGGACTTAGCGCAGCCCTAGAACCCGAACAGGGTTATTACAGGTATGAGAGCAATTCTAAGTATTGGTAGAACAACTACACAACCTAGGTTAGAAAACTTTAGACATAAGCTGTGTTTCCTTTAACTAATTTAGTAATCGTGATGGTGTGCGACAAACCTGCCCATACCCTGTTCGACACGGGGGCATCACACAACTTTATGTCGGAGGATTTCATCAAGAATCTGGGCCAGATTCGATATTATACGGGAGATGCCAGGAGGGTGTGTCTCCCCAATGGGATGGAGATGTAGTCCACATAGAAGTGCCTCCTGAAGGTTACCATAGACAGGTTGACACTCGAGGCCCCGACGACGATCCTGAGAATGCCGGACTTCGACCTTGTCTTGGGCATGACATGGCTGGTCTGGAACCATGCCTAGATTGACTACTCAACGAGGAGGGTCATGCTGAGACACGACGATACTTATGCGACATTCAAAGGTACTACTCCGATTTCCCGCCACCTCCTTTCATCTATTCAGGCCGTCAAGGCCCACCTGCAGGGATACGAGGTATATCAGGTGTTGTTCGAGATGACTTAGGAGAAGGACCTGATTGTTAGCATTCCGGTGGTCCGTGACTACGCCGATGTATTTCCAGAGAAGCTGCTACGACTACCTCCGCATATGGAGAAGGACTTTCAGAATCAGTTGGTGCCAGGGGCTAAGTCGGTATCCAAGGGCCCTTATCGGATGGCCCCAAAGGAGCTGGCAGAATTTCGGACACAGTTGCAAGAGCTAGTGGAAGCAGGATTTCGTCAGGCCGAGTTCCTCGCCATGGGGAGCTCCGGTCCTATTTGTGAAGAAGAAGGATGGGAAACTTCGGCTGTGCATTGACTATCAAGCACTGAACAGGCATGACCGTACAGAATACCTACCCTCTCCTAAGGATTGATGAGTTGTTCGATCAGCTGGAGGTAGCCCGTTTTTTCTCGAAGATGGACTTGAGGTCAGGCTACTACCACCTGCGGATCTAGGAGGAAGATATCCCGAAGACGGCCTTCAGTAGCAGATATGGCCTGTATGAGTTCACCGTGATGCCCTTCGGGCTCACGAATGCTCCATCTGCGTTTATGAGCCTCATAAACCGGGTCTTCGAGACTTATTTGGATGTGTTTGTCATAGTATTCATAGACGACATCCTTATCTACTCTAAGACGGAGGAGGACCATACACTGCATCTGGCACTGACTTTGGAGAGATTGCGGGAGCATCGCCTCTATGAAAAGTTCAGCAAGTGTCAGTTCTGGTTGAAGGAGGTGGCTTTCCTGGGGCACATTATCAGCGGAGCCGGGTTAGTGGTGGACCCTGCAAAGGTTCAGGCAGTCAGGGATTGGCCACCACTGAAGACGGCCACGGACGTGCGGAGTTTCCTGGGGCTTGCCGGTTATTACCGAAAACTTGTGGAGGGGTTTTTATGGATCGCCCTTCCACTCACTTCGTTGACAAAGAATGACATGCCCTTTTTATGGATGCCACAGTGTGAGGCAGCCTTCCAGGAGCTGAAGAACAAACTTATCTCAGTCCCTATCCTGGGCCATCCATTTGGGAAGGAAGGATTCCAGATGTACACTGACGCATCATATCACGGGATGGGTACGGTGCTGATGCAGAACGGGCATGTCATAGCGTATGCCTCCCACCAACTGAAGACCCATGAGAAGAACTATCCAGTACACCACCTGGAGATGGGAGCAGTCTTGTTCGCACTGAAGATATGGCTACACTACCTCTACGGAGTCCACTGTGATATATACTCAGATCATAAGAACCTTAAGTATGTGGACACGCAGAAGGAACTAAATATCAGGCAGAGGAGCTGGGTGGAGTTTTTATCGGACTATCAGTATGAGAAGTACTACCACCCGAGGAAGGCGAACATGGTAGCGGATGCACTGAGCAGGAGAGCTGCCACAGCGGGAGAAGAGTCTCAGTTGATGTCTATGGAGCTGCTGCAGAGTCTGGAGGACATACATATTACTCTGGTGTCATCTGACTACCGCGAGCTCTAGTAGGAGTACTTGACCGCGATGGGCGTCACCAATGACATTAGAGACCAAGTCAGAAAAGTACAGAGGTAGGATGCCAAACTAGAGCCCATCTTCCAGGCCTTAGAGGCAGGCACTGCAGGAGACTACACACTGAGGGATGGTCTGGTGTGTTTTAGAGGATGGGTCTATATACCGGAGGGAGGGCAGATCCGGGAGGAGATTATGACGGGGCGCACTGCAGCCGGTATTCGGTGCACTCGGGAATCACGAAGATGGCGGCGGATTTGAAGAAGACGATGTATTGGTTGGGCAGGAAGAAGGATATCACCTACTTCGTGACTCATTGTGAGACATGTCAGCTAGTGAAGGCGGAGTGCAGGAACCCCGCAGGATTGTTGCAGCCACTACCAGTGCCAAAGTGGAAATTCGACGACATAGCCATGGATTTCAAACATGGGCTTCCCCGGTCTCGGATGGGGAATGACTTGATCTGGGTGATCATCGATCGGCTGACAAAGGTGGCTCGATTCATACCGATCAGGAAGGATGACACAGTCGGAGTGTGTTAAATTTTCTCAACGTGGTCAGCAAGATAGCCCAAACGCCAAATTAATATCTTCGGAACTACCCAGTTCTCACGTTGAACCAGCGTAGCACAAGGAACAGAGGTTAATCCCAACAAACAATGGAAGCACAAGCAGGTCTTTTATACATTTACTTCTTTACAACACGAGGCATACATAGCGAGACATGATTTTGCTAGTATAACAGCTGTAAACAGAAAGCACCAAAAAACAAGCCGGGCGGACAGCACCGGAGTCCGCCGAGACCGCGAGGTCGCCGAGGTCGCCGAGACCGTTGAGCTCGCCCGAGCTATGCTGCAATCCGCCGAATAGACACGGAGTCCGCCGAAGCCGCGAGGCCGCGCGGACACACCGTTATTCGCCTCCTACTGAACCTGAACTGAGGAACACCCCTACCCGCCTGAAGCCGGCGGACAGGTTATTGAAGCTGGCAAAGATGTAACAGAACTGACAAGCCGCAGAGCGACCTCCTGCTGAGTCCGCAGAGACCGCACACTTCCAAGTACTTGACCGAAGTCACAGCCAAACTCCTGGCTCCTTGAAGCTACCCGCGCGACCTGCACACAGCCAACCGTCAGTCTGAACCAATCCGCGCGGACTGACAAACACAGACCGCAGCACTTCGCTCAACCCAACTTACTATTCACTCTAGTTACTTAGGTTACTGTAGATGTGCCAGGGGGGTCCTATTTATAGGCAAGGTGAGGAGTGTGGTCACCGCCCAAGAGATAGCGTCACCACCCCAGCCCGCGCGATAGCAAAACCCGTCCGCCGAGTCCGCATGGACTTAGCCGGATACCAAGGAAAACCACCAGGAGCAAGGCAAACATTGGCAAACCCTCTCCAGTCCGCCCAAGCTATGCGGACAAGGCATCAGTCCGCAAAGCTCCAACCACTGCAGGACAGCAACCCCCTTCTATGGCAGTCCGCACCAAACCGAGGCAGTCCGCAAGACTCACACCTCAATCCGCCACAAGTCCACGACCAAAGGAAGACAGCAACAGTCCGCCCGGTCACAGCGGACTTGGCGGATACCGTGGACACCATGGCCTTGGCACAGAGTGTGACCAAGTCCAAAACCATCAAGGGCCAATGCGAGCATGGCGGACTCAAATTCCCGTCCGCCAAACACCCAAGCACAGACCGCCATCAGTCCGAGAGCTCCTCGCACTTCTGTCCAAAGTAGCAGCCAACACCGGACTCCAAACACCAGTCCGCCAATCGATCTCCACAGCAAATCACCTGCTGTACCACCAGAGCTCGACAAGGCCTCAGCCAAGCTCTAAGCCCAGTCCGCAACAGCCCATACCGCGGACACAACAGTCCGCAAGCTACCCGCGGACACGAGCCAAACCGCCTATCAGCACAATCTTGCACCCGCGGCCACTAAGCAATGCACCAGTCCGCAAGCCTTTATCCGCTCAGGCCGCTCCTTGGAAAAGCCAATCAGCAAACACCCTAACCGCAGAAACCAGGCCGCATAGTCCGCGGACTCAACCCGTGCAAACCGCTCAGAAGAACAACCGGATTTTCACTAGACCTTCCACCAGGCCGCACATCACAGTCCGCCCAGTCCGCCTAGTCCGCCAAGGCTGTCCGCCCCAGGCCGCCCGGCCTGTCTCGTCACCCACTTCCACTTCACAAAATTCAACACTCCCCCTTGAAGTGGGAAGTGGTGACCAAGCCCAGCAAGCTGCGCAAGAGTTCAAAAGGTCCCTTTGACGGTGGCTTCGTGAAGATGTCAGCAAGATTATCTTCACTCCGAACATGCCCGACCAGCAGAGATCCTTCTAACACCTTCTCCCTGATGAAATGGTGATCAATCTCTATATGCTTGGTCCTGGCGTGACACACTGGATTATTTACCAGTTTGAGAGCACTCTCATTGTCACCCCGGAGTAAAGTAGGCCCTTGCACTTCTTCATGAACATCCTCTATAAGCCTCCTCAACCAAACGGCTTCCCGAGCAGCCAAGGCCGAAGCCTTATACTCCGCCTCCATGGTTGACACCGACACCGAGTCCTGCTTCTTACTACACCACGAGATGCTAGCTGAACCGCAAGTGAACACATAACCAGAAGTAGACCTTCGATCATCCGAATCACCGCCATAGTCAGCATCCGTGTACCCGAGCAACGCAAACTCCGCATCCCTTCTATAGAGGAGTCCCATATCAGAAGAAGCCTTGACATACTTCAGAATTCCCTTTGCCGCCACTAGATGAGATTGCCTTGGTTCAGCCATATACCGACTTACTCGGCCAACAACATAAGCAATATCTGGCCTTGTAATCGTCAGGTAAATCAAGCTCCCAACAAGAGCCCTGAACACCAAGGGATCATGAAGAACCCTTCCCTCATCCCGTCGAAGCTTCAGCCCAGATTCTAGTGGAGTAGAGCACTTCTTCCCTTCGCCCATGCCGAACCGCTTCACAATGCGATCAGCATACCCTTTCTGGCTAATGAGAACACCGCACTCCTTCCTCTCCACTTCCAGACCGAGAAAGTGATACAACTCTCCCAAGTCTTTCATCTCAAAGCGCATAGCAAGCTCAGCCCTGAGCATTGCTACTTCCCCCTCCGAGTTCCCTATGATGATCATGTCATCCACATACAGCAGGACCAAGACTCGTAGCTCTCCCTTCTTCTTGATGAACAAGCTTGAATCCGAGTTTGAAGCAAGGTATCCACAGAATTGCAAGTACTCTGCAATCTTCGTATACCACGCTCTAGGAGCTTGCTTCAACCCATAGAGAGCCTTCCTGAGTTTGCAGACATAGTCCGGATGCTTCTCAGAGACAAAACCAAGCGGCTGATCCATGAAGATGTCCTTGTCAATCTCTCCATAAAGAAAGGCATTCTTCACATCGAGTTGCCACAACCTCCATCCCTTGCTAGCAGCCAAGGCGATCACCACTCTTACAGAAGTCATCTTCGCAACTGGACTGAAAGTCTCCTCATAGTCTTCTCCATACTGTTGTGAGAATCCTCTAGCGACCAGGCGAGCCTTGAACCGATCAATGCTCCCATCAGCCTTCTTCTTCAACTTATACACCAACTTGCAAGTAACCGGAGTAATGCCATCAACCTTGGGCACAAGGTCCTAGGTTTCATTCTTCTTCAGAGCATCAATCTCTTCCTTCATGGCATCATCCCACTCCTTCACTCTAGTGGCCTCGTTGAAGTTTGCAGGCTCTCGCTCATCCAGAGGACCTGCAAAGAAGCAGGAGACAAAGCTCACTGCATTCCCATCACAGTACCGAGCCAGTGGCTTAACCACCCTCTTCGATCTCCGAAGACATGGCTCCTTGCTCACGGCTTCCGTTGCTTCTTCGGGCTCCACTCCTACCTGGGGCAAGCATTGTGCAGTGCTCCCCCTACTTCCTGAGCCAGAAGGCTCAGCCTCGGAGTTCGAAGCAACAGGAGCTGCTGGTGAAACAACAAGCTCCTCTTCCAAGCCTTCAGCAGCCTCCACCGGTGCTTCATCAACCTTGCTACTTCCGGTTAGCTCCACCGAGCCACCTCCATATGATGTCAGCTCGTCAAAGACAACGTCTCTTGACACCACGAACTTCTTCGTCACAGGGTCCATGCATTTCCATCCCTTCTTCCGCTCATCATAGCCAACAAAGACAAGTTTCCTTGCCTTCGCATCAAGCTTTATCCGTGAAGCATCCGGGACATGCACGTAGCAAGTTGAACCGAACACACAAAGGTGTCCCACACATGACTTCTCCTTCAGCAACAGCTCAATAGGAGTCTTCATGTTGATAGGGCTGAGTGGCATCCAGTTGATAACATAAGCAGCACAAGACATTCCCTCCGCCCAAAAGGACCTTGGGATATCTTTCGCATGAAGCCAGCATTTGCAGGTCTCCATCAAATGACGGATCTTCCGCTCCGCTACCCCATTTTGTTGTGGAGTGTGGGCACAAGTAAGCTCCCGTTGGATCCCGTGCTTCCTGCAGAAGTTAGAAAACTTGGAGGAGACAAACTCACCCCCATTATCAGTTCTAAACTTCTTAATCTGCACGCCAAGCCGGCCTTCTACCAACTCCTTGAACTCCACGAACAAACGGAAGGCTTCCGACTTCTCCTTTAAGAAGTACACCCAAGTATACCTTGAGTAGTCATCAACCAAAACAAGCATAAATCTGCTTCCGCCAAGGCTGGCAGTAACCGTTGGTCCCATCAGGTCGCCATGAATACACTCCAATGGTTTCTTGCTCCTTGTTTGTGATTTATCAAACGGAAGGCGATGTGCCTTACCGTATTGACAGCCCGCACAAACATGCCCATCACCAAAGGAGGACAACTTCGACAACCCCCTCACCAAACTTCTACTCGCCATCACCTTTAGCTTGTCCATGCCAACATGCCCCAGCCTCTCATGCCAGATAGCAGCGCTATCATTGGCGCTCATTCTATCAACATAAGCATTGGTGGAAAGAACAAACAAGTTCTTCACCCTCCTCGCAACATGAGCAACATCAGCCTTCACCGCTGATACGTTGCGAAGGAACCTCACGTCTGTTGGCCCAAACAGAACGTGATAACCAGCGTCCACCGCATTGGTCACCGAGAAGAGGTTTTTCTTCATGCCCGGCACATGATACACACTCCTTAACGTGAGTGGCCCCTGATCACTACCCAAAGACACGACCCCCTCTTTCTCTACTGCATAAACAGTATTATCAGCAGTGATAATAGCTTCATTACCTGAGTAAGCCTGCATGGAGGTGAACTTCGATTTGTCTCCGGTGAGGTGATGACCACAGCCGGAGTCCACGATCCACTCGCTGTTGAAGTCCTCAGCAGACAAGGCCCGGACACAAGTGCCCGTCATGAAAGCTCCGCACCATCCTGCTTCTTCACTTCTCGAGCAAGCTTCCTCCGTTCCAGCAGCATGCCCAGGCTGCAGTTTGACCTTGCAGTCCCGCTTGAAGTGCCCTCCCTGATGACACCGGTAGCACTTCAGATTCTTCTTCCAGTCCTTAGGAGCATTGCTCCTCTCCGGCGGATATGAAGTTGATGTCTCCTTCTCAACAGTGGCCTGCACCTACTTCTTCTTCTTCCCTTCCCATCCTTTCTTCTTGCCTGAGAAGAGAGCTTCGCTGCCTTCCTGATTCAGGTTCACTCCAGCCATCTGCCTTGCTAAGCTCTCCTGCGAGGCAAGCAGATTCTCCAGCTCCAGCAACGACGGCTGAGTAGCCCACCCTTGAACAGATGTGACAAAGGCCACATACTCCTTCCGCAAGCCGCGGATAATGTGCCTTTTCATCTTTGCCTCAGAGATAGGCTCATCAGGATCCAGTGCCGGCAGCTCAGCACACAAGCTCTTCATCTTTAAGAAGTATTTGGAGATGGAAAGGTCTCCCTGAGTTGCCCTGGCCAACTCATTCTCCAGGAACTGAAGCCGCGCCACATTCTTCCTATTGAACAACTCATCAATGGTTGTCCAAATATCAGCAGCCGACTCACACCCAACGATGTGATCAAACAGTTCCGGAGACACGGCTCTCTTCAGAATGAACTCCGCCTTAGCATTTGTTCTTCTCCAGAGCCTCACCTGCTCAGCAGTACCGAAAGCAGCATTGACTTCCTGCATGTCGTCACCACCGACGACTTCCCACAGCTCCTCGCCAAGAAGATAACTCTTCATGCACGACTTCCACTTCTTGAAGTTAGTCGGCGTTAAGAGTTCAATGCCCAGACCTCTTGCAAAGCTCCCTTCCATTGCAACACCTGTTGGCAACCCTGGCTGACTTCCGCTCACGCAACTGAACCTCAGAAACCTCCCTCTGATACCATGTTAAATTTTCTCAACGTGGTCAGCAAGATAGCCCAAACGCCAAATTAATATCTTTGGAACTACCCAGTTCTCACGTTGAACCAGCGGAACCCAATGAACAGAGGTTAATCCTAACAAACAATGGAAGCACAAGCAGGTCTTTTATACATTTACTTCTTTACAACACGAGGCATACATAGCGAGACATGATTTTGCTAGTATAACAGCTGTAAACAGAAAGCACCAAAAAATAAGCCGGGCGGACAGCACCGGAGTCCGCTGAGACCGCGAGGTCGCCGAGGTTGCCGAGACCGCTGAGCTCGCCCGAGCTATGCTGCAATCCGCCGAATAGACACGGAGTCCGCCGAAGCCGCGAGGCCGCACGGACACACCGTTATTCTCCTCCTGCTGAACCTGAACTGAGGAACACCCCTACCCGCCTGAAGCCAGCAGACATGTTATTGAAGCTGGCAAAGATGTAACAGAACTGACAAGTCGCAGAGCGACCTCCTGCTGAGTCCGCAGAGACCATACACTTCCAAGTACTTGACCGAAGTCACAGCCAAACTCCGGGCTCCTTGAAGCTACCCGCGCGACCTGCACACAGCAAACCGTTAGTCTGAACCAATCCGCGCGGACTGACAAACACAGACCGCAACACTTCGATCAACCCAACTTACTGTTCACTCTAGTTACTTAGGTTACTGTAGATGTTCCAGGGGGTCCTATTTATAGGCAAGGTGAGGAGTGTGGTCACCGCCCAAGAGATAGCGCCACCACTCCAGCCCGCGCGATAGCAAAACCCGTCCGCCGAGTCCGCATAGACTTAGCCGGATACCAAGTAAAACCGCCAGGAGCAAGGCAAACATTGGCGAACCCTCTCCAGTCCGGCCAAGCTATGCGGACAAGGCATCAGTCCGCAAAGCTCCAACCACTGCAGGACAGCAACCCCCTTCAATGGCAGTCCGCACCAAACCGAGGCAGTCCGCAAGACTCACACCTCAATCCGCCACAAGTCCACGACCAAAGGAAGACAGCAACAGTCCGCCAGGTCACAGCGGACTTGGCGGATACCGCGGACACCATGGCCTTGGAACAGAGTGTGACCAAGTCCAAAACCATCAAGGGCCAATGCGATCATGGCAGACTCAAATTCCCGTCCGCCAAACACCCAAGAACAGACCGCCATCAGTACGAGAGCTCCTCGCACTTCTGTCCAAAGCAGCAGCCAACCCCGGACTCCAAACACCAGTCCGCCAATCGATCTCCACAGCAAATCACCTGCTGTGCCACCAGAGCTCGACAAGGCCTCAGCCAAGCTCTAAGCCCAGTCCGCAACAGCCCATACCGCGGACACAACAGTCCGCAAGCTACCCGCGGACACGAGCCAAACCGCCTATCAGCACAAGCTTGCACCCGCGGCCACTGAGCAATGCACCAGTCCGCAAGCCTTTATCCGCTCACGCCGCTCCTTGGCAAAGCCAATCAGCAAACACCCTAACCGCAGAAACCAGGCCGCATAGTCCGCGGACTCAACCCGTGCAAACCGCTCAGAAGAACAACCGGCTTTTCACTAGACCTTCCACCAGGCCGCACATCACAGTCCGCCCAGTCCGCCTAGTCCGCCAAGGCTGTCCGCCCCAGGCCGCCCGGCCTGTCCCGTCACCCACTTCCACTTCACAAAATTCAACAGAGTGCTGGTGCGGAAGTTTGTGGAGCAGTTCATTCGCTAACATGGCGTGCCCAGGTCAATAGTGTCAGATCGTGATGGGCGGTTTACGTCCAGGGAGTGGCGCTCAGTTCAGGCATATTTGGGAATCCACCTGACTTTCAGCACAGCCTTCCATCCTCAGACGGATGGGCAGACAGAGAGCACCAATCAGACATTGGAAGATTTACTACGACTGTGCATTCTGGACTGAGGAGATCGTTGGGAGAAGCTGTTGCCACTTGTCGAGTTCTCTTATAACAACAACTACCAGTCCAGCATAGGGATGGCACCTTATGAGGCTCTATACGGATGAAGATGTAGGACTCCGCTGTCATGGTTACAGGACGAGGACCCAAAGGTGATGGGCTCGGACTTTGTTGAGGATAACGAGGCTCAGGTAAGGCTGATACGGGACTGGATGTTGGAGGCGCTGAGCAGGCAGGCCAAATATTACGACGCGCGACATCATCAGGTGGAGTTTTAGGTAGGAGACAGAGTGTTTTTGAAGATACGGCCGATGCACGGAGTCTCTCGAGTTTGCAGACGGAGGAAGAAGCTCAACCCGAGATACATGGGGCCCTACAGGATCCTGGAACGGATCGGCCCCTTGGCGTATACGCTGGAGCTGCCGCCAGAGCTGGAAGGCCTGCACGATGTTTTCCATGTCTCCTCCCTCAGGAGGGCCATATTAAGTCCAGAGCAGCAGATAGACACCACAAATAGGCCAGTAGCATCTGATCGGTCAGTGCATATGGAGCCGGTCCGGATTGACGACACGGGTATGCGGGTCTTAACATAAATCCAGAGGCACAAAAAGCTTCTTTGAATAAATCACGGCCAAGAGTGTCACAACCCGTATTTTCGCAGCATAAAAAGCTTATCAGAGTATGGGAAAACGCGCGTCATGATGCCACGTCAGTAGGGGATAACTGCGGACGCTCAGGCAGACACCAAACTGATCATGAAGAAAGGTTCTTTTCATGTTATTTTAAGGAAAATTAGTTAAGTACAGTAGTTAGCCGTATCCCTCGGCCTAGTGGCTCATTTAGTCCACGAATCAAAATATATTATACACTGCGGAAAGGTACTTGATTAGATTAACTCAGTCATCCTACATGAGTAAAAACGTCCCTATAGGACAACTCATGCTATGCAAGACTCCAAATTTATTATAGTAGGAAAAATAGTTTTTTTTACGGTCGCTAAAAATAACATGTTAGGGTTTCAAAATTATGCGATGCATGAAGTAATAGTAGTAGATTTTATCGTTGAAAATACCTAACATGCATTCCTAACATAAATCCTCCCAGAGAACAAGTAATCCACATTCACATATAAAGAAATGAGCAGCTATCAAGTATCAACAACTACAATTCAGTGGGCGCCAACAAACTGACACGAACCCAAGAACAAAAGTATGTCTGAACTAGTAAAACTAAACCAACAACAAACTACCTCGCTATGACGAGGCAACAATCACGGCCAACACTGCCGCCAGAAATCCAACACCAGCACTGCTAACTGCTATTGCTCTAAACCTGAGGCATTCCAAAAACAGAATACCTCAACAAGAAGGTACAAGTAGTGGCAGGAAAAGTAATAAACCGAAATAAACAAAGGGTCCCTAGGGGTTCCAACCCAAGACCAAAAATACTGAAGTAAAGTACAAAAGAAATGGGGCATCAACAGGAAAAGAACTCCTACGTGATTTGTCACGTTCCATAAGGGTGCACCAGACGCAGAAGGCTATAAGGTGACTACATAAATAATTCACCAGAAAGGAAAATACAACACCTTTATTAGGCACCTGTGGTCGACTCTACCCAAAAACACGGCGAAGTTGTCACTCTTGGACACACCACCTAAAAACACGGGCGAGGTGGTAACTCTTGGACACACCACCAAAAAACAAAACGGATATATATATAATCTGTCTAACTGCGAGGGAGTCTCATACTCTCCACCATACACCGCAGACATCCAAAAACCAGGTAGACTTCCACAGGGCACTAATGAAGGTAACAAACACTGCGGAGTTGGAATCGTCCACTAACTCCCGCATCCAAGAACCCAAAGAAACAACAACACAAATATCTCGAGATTTTGGCTCGACAAATTCTACTTGACATTACTTGATTCCGGACATGGTTGATCAACCCTTAGGAACGATTTACAATCCTAATTAAACTCTAATACGTTTGATAACGAGAGCTAAGGCACTTAAGCCATCGATAAGACACTTCAAGAACGATTAAACATAAATAGACAAGATTGAGTTTATCATGGAAAAACATCATAACAACATGTGATCAACAAAACGGTTAATCATAGCAATAATTTGGAAGAATAAGTGTAGAAAATTTTAGGGGACATGAAAACATAGCCGTTACCATCGAATCGGACAAGGAGAAATGAGGAGAAACCACCACTTGCATTGGTTTTACCTGAAAAGTTCACTGAATCACTACACGTCGTAGATCGTGGCAAAAGGATGCGGGAGAAGTTGAAATCTAGACAAAAATGGCCAAAATAGAGGTTGGGGCCGAAACCCTAACGAGAAATCTCAAGAAACGGGAAATAAATTATCATGAGGGCGTAGCTCTCGGCGAGAGCTTTCCGGATCTATGCTCGGATGAAGATTTCGAGCAACGGAGCACCGTCGGCGGCCACCAGAAGGTTCACGAACTATTTACTCTCACGCTCACGCCGCTCTGGTTCGGGAGACAAGAATTAGAGAAGAAGAAAGAATTTTCTTTTCTTTCTAATAATCTAAGTATAAATATATATATATATATATATATAAAGATATATAAATATATTTATAAATATATATGTTTATAAAAAAAATACTCTCTAAAAACGAGCTATAAATGCGTGGGTGCGCGGAAGACGATAATAGGGGTTTAGGATGGATTTAAATTGAAAAGTGTCTAACACGAAAGTTGTAGACCTCGTCGAGGTGAACAAATTTCATGTTGATCAAGCAGTACTCGAGTGGTAAGGAGGATACTCGAGTATTCAGGAAATCGAAAATTGCATGCACAGGAGATCTACTCGTGTAGAGCTGAAATCACTCGAGTAATATAAAGACAGGGACTCGAGTAACTTTGCAGAATGAACAAATGTTTTGCAAATATAACCTTCTGATCAAACTATATGAATGAATAGTGTTTTTCATTTTTGAATAGTACTTTAATATTAAAATTTTCATGTTTATATCTTTTTGAATAAGGTAACTACGAGATCAAAACGGAGGCCCGAACGCGCGCCGAATCAAATGAAATTCGCACCGTAGGCGAACACTAACGCTACGAATACAACGACGAAGTCAAAACCATAATCCGACGAGCCATTCCCTAGATATTAGTCTTCGAAGTATACGGCGAACATAAAAATCGAAAACTTCAATCGCGCGCCTAGACTCCAAAAATGCTCGGATTGTGGCGAAACTTGACGAGCTAGTACAAAATTACTTAACATAAATTCCAAATGCAAAATTTTCCCATTACAACAAGAATTCGGCCTAATCGACCGCACGGACGCGAAAATATCTTAATGGCATTGTGCCATCAACTCGACGTTAAAGGTAACGCCAAGACGTCATAAATCTGACGTTGCCCAACCCAATAAAATCATCGAAAAATCGGGGGTGTTACAGTCACTCCCCCTAAAAAGAAGTTTCGTCCTGAAACTTATCACAACTCCAAAACCAAACCAAAATCGATAAAACCATGCATAACTGAGAACATAGCAACATACCCGAAACTAAGAGAAGAGGTGTGGATGAGATTCTCTCATGGCTGATTCCAATTCCCACGTCGCGCTCTCGACGTCTTGATTTCTCCAAAGAATCTTGACCATAGGGATGGTCTTTCTCCGCAACACCCGCTCTTGAAAATCCAGAACACGAACAGGTTCTTCCACATAAGTAAGGTTGGGCTGAATCTGGGGTATCGAGTCGAGGACTTGACGATCATAACGAGCACATTTCCGCAACTGGCTCGCATGGAACACATCATGGACACGAGGGAAAGTCGCATGCAATTCCAACCTATAAGCCAACACTCCGATGCGCTCGAGAATCTGGAAGGGTCCCACATACCGGGGGTCTAACTTGTGGTTCCTTCCAAACCTTTTAACACCAGACATTGGAGAAACCTTCAGAAAAACCAAGTCTCCAACCGCAAACTCCATATCGACCCTTCGTAGGTTAGCATACTTCTCATAGCGCTCTTGAGCCACACGAAGCTTTTCCCGAATGTGGGTCACATCACAATTCATTTCTTCAAGAGCTTCCGGACCTAACCACAGTCTCTCACCAACTTCAGCCCAAAACAATGGAGTTCTACAACGCCTCCCATACAAGGCCTCAAACGGAGCCATTTGCAGACTATCTTGATAACTATTATTATAAGCAAACTCCATGAGTCTGAGACGCTCATCCCAAGCACCACCATGATCCAAAATATAACACCTCATCATATCTTCTACGATTTGATTTACTCTTTCCATCTGACCATTAGTCTGCGGATGATAGGCGGTGGAATACCTTAAATCGGTACCCAACCCCTCCTGCAAACTCTTCCAAAAATGAGACGTAAATCTAGAGTCCCGATCTGATACGATGCTAACAGGCACACCATGTAACCCGATGACCTCTTCAAGGTATAACTCAGCTATCTTCTTCATCGAGTACCCAATCTTAAATGGAACGAAGTGAGCACACTTTGTCAACCTGTCGACTATCACCCAAACAGAGTCGTGTCCATGGGGAGATTTTGGCAGATCGGTGATGAAATCCATTGAAATACTTTCCCATTTCCAACTTGGAATATCAAGATGTGTCAATTTACCACCAGGCCTTCTGTGATCATCCTTAACACGCTGACACGTATAACATTCTGATACAAAATTTGTGATGTCATTCTTCATCCCTGACCACCAAACAATTTGCTTTAGATCTTTATACATCTTTATGGAACCAGGGTGGTAGGTCACACTGGAAGCATGAGCTTCAGCACAGATCTTAGCTCGAATATCGCCAAAGGCGGGGACGCAAAATCTACCCCGATACTTCAGGGTGTCCAACTCATCCGCAGAGAAATCGGGTAGCTCTCCCTTCAAAGTTCTATTCCGGAGGTGCAACAAATCAGGATCATCCTTCTGATGTGCTCGAGTAAGGGAAATCCAAGAGGGTTCTTCTGCTTTTAGAATAGCAGGCACAGTACTACTCCCAACCTCAATATCCATCAACTAAATTCTTCTATCAAGGACTGCACTGACAGATTAAAAATATTAGCGGTCTTTCTACTCAAGGCATCGGCTACTACATTAGCCTTTCCTGGATGATAAAGAATTTCTACTTCATAATCCGCCACATATTCTAACCACCGACGCTGGCGCAGATTTAGTTCCTTCTGAGTGAAGACGTACCTCAAACTCTTATGGTCAGTATAGATCTTGCACATCGCGCCATATAATAAGTGTCTCCAAAGCTTCAGTGCATAAATTACGGCAGCAAACTTCAAATCATGCGTAAGATAGTTTCTCTCATGCTTCTTTAGTTGTCTCAATCCATACGCAATCACCTTACCATCTTGCTTTAAAACGCATCCAAGTTCGATATGTGACGCATCAACATACACAACATACTCAACTCCTTCAGTAGGTAAGGTTAAAATCGGAGCAGTACATAATCTCTTCTTCAGCTCTTGGAAAGCCTCTTCACATTTATCACTCCAAATGAACGCAGTATTCTTCTGAGTAAGTCTAGTTAGAGGAGCAGACAACACCGAAAATCCTTCCACGAATATTCTATAATAGTCGGCTAGGCCTAAGAAACTCCTAATCTCCTTAGGTGTAGAAGGTCTCTCCCATTCCATTACAGCAAAAATCTTGGTCGGGTCTACAGAAATACCGTCCTTACTTATAACATGACCCAGAAAGGACACCTGAGGTTGCCAGAACTCACACTTGCTCAACTTCGCATATAACTTATGCTCCCTCAGGGTCGACAAAACCAGATGCAAATGCTGAGTATGCTCCTCAACATTGCGGGAATACACCAAGACATTATCTATGAACACAATAACAAATCGGTCCAAGAAATCCTTAAACACTCAATTCATCAAATCCATGAAAGCAGAGGGTGCATTGGTTAAACCGAAAGACATCACCGGAAACTCATAATGTCCATGCCGAGAACGGAAAGAGGTTCGGGGAATATCTTCCTCTCGAATCGTCAACTGGTGGTAGCCTGAGCGAAGATCGATCTTTGAGAATACCGAGCTACCACGCAATTGGTCACACAAATCATTAATCCTTGGCAGGGGATATCTATTCTTAATTGTTACCTTGTTCAATTCCCTATAATCGATGCAAAGTCTCATCGATCTATCTTTCTTCTCGACGAACAAAACAGGAGCACCCCATGAAGAAGTACTTGGTCTAATAAAACCACAACTGAGCAACTCATCGAGCTGGGTACGCAACTCGTCCAACTCACGCGAAGCCATACAGTACGGTGCTTTAGTAATAGGACGAGTACCTGGTTCGAGGTCTATCACAAACTCTATCTCCCTTTCAGGAGGAAGTCCTGGAAGACTATCAGGAAAGACATCTGGAAACTCTCGCACCACCGAGACATCCTCAAGACGCGGCGTAAAAAAAGCTGTCTCTAGAGCAGAAATAGAAACCAAAAACACCTCGCAACCAGACTCTATAGCACAATAAGCACGTACCGCAGAAATGACAGGGGAAACTCTCTCCTGAAACCCGTAGACGCTCATAGGTTGATCGTTATCCATTCTGAAATCCAATCGCTTAGCCTTGTACCGGATGACCGCATCATACTTGGACAGCCAGTCCATGCCCAGAATCACGTCAAAATCAGACAGATCTAAAATCATCAGATCCGCATACGCCAGAAAATTGCAAAGATAAATAGGGCATCTCAGAACTCCTTGGTTAAATATCACCGAATCACTGGAAGGGAGCTTGATATTGAAGGAGCCTCCTAATTGGTCCACACTAAGACAGTGCTTATCGACAAATCTCCAGGCCACAAAGGAATGGGTGGCACCCGAATCGAAAAGAACACGGGCCCACCTATTTCGCACCTTAAACTCCACTAAAACCGTAACATACATAACTAAACGAATGACAACTAGGGAAACAAAGATAACTAACAAGGATAAAATTAAACTGAGGCTAACCTGATATCACTTGCGTAGAGGTTTGGGCTTCCTCGCTGGTCATCACGTTCAACTTTCTTTTTTCTTTATACAGGCTTCGTGGCGGTTGCAGAGCTCGAAGTGGGGCAGGCTGCAGTGGGGACTGAGCCTGGGGGCACGAAGACTTCTGGTATCCCTTCTGAACTGTCACAACCCGCATTTTCACCGCAAATAAGGCTTATTAGAGTAAGGGAAAATACGCGTCATGATGCCACATCAGCAGGGGATAACTGCGGACGCTCAGGCAGACACCAAACTAATCATTAAGAAAGGTTCCTTTTAAGTTATTATAAGAAAAATCAGTTAAGTGCAGAAGTTAGCCGTATCCCTCGGCTTAGTGGCTCATCTAGTCCACGAATTAAAATATATTATAGGCAGCGGAAATATACTTGATTAGATTAACTCAAACATCCTAGATGAGTAAAAACGTCCCTAAAGGACAACTCATGCTATGCAAGACTCTAAATTTATTATAGTAGGGAAGATAGCTTTTACGGTCGCCAAAAATAACAAGTCTAGAGTTTCAAATTATGCAATGCATGAAGTAGTAGTAGTAGGTTTTATAGTTTAAAATACCTAACATGCATTCCTAGCATAAATCCTCTCAGAGAGCAAGTAAAACATCCACTTTTAAATAAATGAGCAGCTAGCAAGTATCAACAACTAACAATCAGTGGGCACCAACAAGCTGACACGAACTCACGTACAAAAGTATGTCTGAACTAGTAAAAACAAAACCAACAACAATCTACCTCGCTATAACGAGGCAACAACCACGACCAACACTGCCGCCTGAAATCCAACACCGGCACTGCTAACTGCTACAGCTCTGAACCTGAGGCATTCCAAAAACAGAATACCTCAGCAAGAAGGTACAAGTAGTGGCAGAAAAAGTAATAAGCCAAAATAAACAAAGGTCAACAGGGGTACCAACCCAAGACCAAAAGCACTGAAGTAAAGTACAAAAGAAAACAGGGCATCAATAGGAAAATAACTCCTTCGTGATTTTTCACGTCCACAAGGGTGCACCAGATGCACAAGGCTATATGGTGGCTACATGATTATTTCACAAGAAAGAAAAATACAAAAAAAAATCTTATTAGGCACCTGTGGTCGACTCTACCCGAACACACGGGCGAAGTGGTCACTCTTGGACGCACTACCCAAAAACACAGGCGAAGTGGTTGCTCTTGGACACACCCCCCAAAAAGGCACGGGCGAAGTGGTCACTCTTGGACGCACCACCCAAAAACACGGGAGAAGTGGTCGCTCTTGGACGCACCACCCAAAAACACGGGCGAAGTGGTCGCTCTTGGAACCACCCCCCAAAAAGACACGAAACGGATATATAATCCGTCTAACTGCGAGGGAGTCTCATACTCTCCACCATACACTATAGACATCCAAAAACCAGGTAGACTTCCACAGGGCACTAATGAAGGTGACAAACACTACAGAGGTGGAATCGTCCACCAACTCTCGCATTTAAGAACCCAAAGAAACCACAACACAAAATATCTCAGGATTTGGCTCGACAGATTCTACTTGGCATTTCTAGACTCGAGACGCGGTTGATCAACCCTTAGGAACGATTTACAACCTTAATTAAACTCTAAAACGTTTGATAATGAGAGCTAGGTTACTTAAACCATCGCTAAAACACTTCAAGAAAGATTAAACATAAATAGACAAGATCGAGTTTAGCACGGCAAAACATCATAACGACATGTGATCAACAGAGAGGTTAATAATAACAATAATTTGGAAGAATAATTTTAGAAAATGTTAGGGGACATGAAAAACATAGTCGTTACCATCGAATCGGACAAGGAGAAACGAGGAGAAACCATCACTTGCCTTGGTTTTACCGAAAAGTCCACTGAATCACTCCACGTCGTAGATCAGGGCAAAATGATGCGGGAGAGGTTGAGATCTAGACAAAAATGGTGGAAAAGGGATTAGGGCCGAAAAACCCTAATGAAAAAAACTCAAGGAATGGGGAAGAAATTACCATGATAGCGTAGCTCTCGGCGAGAGCTTTCCGGATCTAAGTTCGGATTAAGATTTCGAGCACCGGAGAACCGTCGGCGGCCACCGAAAGATTCACGAAAAAGAAACACTCTCTCTCGCTCGATGCTCTGGTTCGGGAGAAAAATAACGGAGAAGATGAAGTTTGGTTCTAAAACCCAAGTCCAAGAATATATATATATGTTTATAAAAAGTTTTGTCAAAAACAGTTTATTTCGAGCGGTTTTGCGGGAACCCAAAATCGAGATCTAGAATGACCTCAAATCAAAATGTTGTCAACATGACAGTTGTAGATCTCGTCCAGACGAACAAATTTCATGTTGACCATTTTTCAATACGATGCAGTTTTGACCCTCAAAACGGCCTCTGAACACGGACAGAAAGAGCCTACTCGAGTGGCAGCATACCTACTCGAGTAGCAGCATACCTACTCGAGTAACAGCATACCTACTCGAGTAGTAACATACCTACTCGAGTAATAACATACCTACTCGAGTAGTAACACAATATACTCGAGTAGAGGCTCATTACTCGAGTAAAAACATGACTTACTCGAGTAGAAGCAGCATATACTCGAGTAGCAGCTCACCACTCGAGTTATATCGAAAAAAATGGAATTAGGGATTTAAAAAGACCTCAAATCGAAAAGTGGTCAACATGAACGTTGTAGATCTCGTCGATACAAACAAATGTCATGTTGACCATGTTTTGATATGACCCCGTTTTGACCCTCAAAACGGCCTCTGAACGCAGACTGAAACAGTCTACTCGAGTGGCAGCATACCTACTCGAGTAGCAGCATACCTACTCGAGTAACAGCATACCTACTCAAGTAGTAACATACCTACTCGAGAAATAACATACCTACTCGAGTAGTAACACAATATACTTGAGTATAGGCTCATTACTCGAGTAAAAACATGACTTGAGTAGAAGCAGCATATACTCGAGTAGCAGCTCACCACTCGAGTTATAGCGGAAACAATGGAATTAGGGGTTTAAAAAGACCTCAAATCGAAAAGTGGTCAACATGAAAGTTGTAGATCTCGTCGAGACGAACAAAGTTAATGTTGACCATTGTTTGATACAACGCCGTTTTGACCCTCAAAACGGCGCCCGAGTAAAATCTAAAACGGGCTAATCGAGTAGAACCATAACTTCTCGAGAAGACTCAGCACGGAAGCCCAAACGAGCGCCGAATTAAACGAAACTTGCACCGAATGCGAACACCAATGCTACAAATCTAACGGCGAAATCAAAACCAGAATCCGATGAGCCATTCCCGAGATATTAATCTTCGAATTATACGACGAACATAAACAATCCAAAACTTCAATCGCGCGCCGAGACTCCAAAAATGCTTGGATTGCGATGAAACTTGACGAGCAAGTCCAAAATTACTTAACTTAAATTCCAAATGCAAAATCTTCCCATTACAACAAGAATTCAGCCTACTCAACCGCACAGACGCGAAATTGCCTTAACGACATTGCGCCGTCAAATCGACGTTAAAAGTAACGCCACGACGTCATAAATCTGACGTTCCCAAACAAATAAAATCATCGAAAAATAGGGGGCGTTATAGTCACTCCCCCTAAAAATAAGTTTCGTCCCGAAACTTAACACAACTCCAAAACCAATCAAAACGATAAAATCAAACATAACTGAAAACATAACGACATGCCTGAAACTAAGAGAAGAGGTGCGAGTGAGATCCCCTCATCACCGATTCCAATTCTCACGTCGCGCTCTCGACGTCTTGATTTCTCCAAAGATTCTTGACCATAGGGATGGTCTTTCTCTGCAACACCCGCTCTTGAAAATCCAGAACACGAATAGGTTCTTCCACATAAGTAAGGTTGGGCTGAATCTGAGGTATCGAGTCGAGGACTTGACGATCATTACGAACACATTTCCGCAACTGGCTCACATGGAACACATCATGGACACCAGGGAAGGTAGTAGGCAATTCCAACCGATAAGCCGACACTCCGATGCGCTCAAGAATCTGGAAAAGTCCCACATACCGGGGGTCTAACTTGTGGTTCCTACCAAACCTTTTAACACCGGACATTGGAGAAACCTTCAGAAACACCAAGTCTCCAACCGCAAACTCCAGATCGACCCTTCGAAGATTAGCATATTTCTCATAGCGTTCTTGAGCCACACGAAGCTTTTCTCGAATATGAGTCACAACACAATTCATCTCTTCAAGGGCTTCTGGACCTAACAACGACCTCTCACCAACTTCAACCCAAAATAGTGGGGTTCTACAACGCCTCCCATACAAGGCCTCAAACGGAGCCATCTGCAGACTCTCTTGATAACTGTTATTGTAAGCAAACTACATGAGTCTGAGACGCTCATCCCAAGCACCACCATGATCCAAAATATAACATCTGATCATATCTTCTACAATTTGATTTACTCTTTCCGTCTGACCATTAGTCTGAGGATGATAGGCGGTGGAATACTTTAAATCGGTACCCAACCCCTCCTGTAAACTCTTCCAAAAGCGAGACGTAAATCTAGAGTCCCGATCTGATACGATGCTAACAGTCACACCATGTAACCTGATGACCTCCTGAAAATATAACTCAGCTATCTTCTTCATCGAGTACCCAATCTTAAATGGAACAAAGTGAGCACACTTTGTCAATATGTCGACTATCACCCAAACGGAGTCATGCCCACGGGGAGACTTTGGCAGACCGGTGATAAAATCCATTGAAATACTTTCCCACTTCCAACTTGGAATATCAAGCGGTGTCAACTTACCACCAGGCCTTCTATGATCAGCCTTAACACGCTGATATGTAAAACATTCTGATACAAACTTTGCGATGTCGTTATTCATCCCTAACCACCAAACAATTTGCTTCAGATCTTTATACATCTTTGTGGAGCCAGGGTGGTAGGCTACACTGGAACCATGAGCTTCAGCACAGATCTTAGCTCGAATATCGTCAAAGGCGGGGACGCAAAATCTACCCAGATACTTCAGGGTGTACAACTCGTCCACAGAGAAATCGGGTAGCTCTCCCTTCACCGTTCTATTCCGGAGATGTAATAAGTCTGATCATCCTTCTGATGTGCTCGAGTAAGGGAAATCCAAGTGGGTTCTTCTGCTTCTAGACTAGCAGGCACAGTACTACTCCCAACCTCAATATCCATCAACAAAAAATTCTTCTATCAAGGACTGCACCGATAGATTAAAAATCTTAGGGGTCTTTCTACTCAAGGCATCGGCTACTACATTAGCCTTTCCTAGATGATAAAGAATTTCCACTTCATAATCTGCTACATATTCTAACCACCGACGCTGGCGCAGATTTAGCTCCTTCTGAGTGAAGACATACTTCAAACTCTTATGGTCAGTATAGATATTGCAAAATGCACCATGTAATAAGTGTCTCCAAAGCTTCAGCGCATAAATTACGGCAGCAAACTTCCAAATCATGCGTAGGATAGTTTCTCTCGTGGATCTTTAGTTGCCTTGGTGCATACGTGATCACCTTACCATCTTGCATTAGAACACAAGCAAGTCCGATGTGTGACGCGTCAACATACACAACATACTCAACTCCTTCCGTAGGTAAGGTTAAAATCGGAGCAGTACATAATATCTTCTTCAACTCTTAGAAAGCCTCTTCGCACTTATCGCTCCAAATGAAAGCGGTATTCTTCTAAGTAAGTCTAGTTAGAGGAGCAAACAACACCGAAAACCCCTCCATGAATCTTCTATCATAGCCAGCCATGCCCAAGAAACTCATAATCTTCTTGGGTGTAGAAGGTCTCTCCCATTCCATCACGACAGAAATTTTGGTCGGATCTACCAAAATACCGCCCTTGCTTACAACATGACCAAGAAGGACACCTGGGGTAGCCAAAACTCACACTTGCTCAACTTCGCATAAAGCTTATGCTCCCTCAGGGTCGACAAAATCAAAAGCAAATGCTGAGTATGATCCTCAGCATTGCGGGAATACACCAAGACATCATCCTCTAGACACGGTAAACCTACCTTGGTTTCCAGAACTGTAACCAAATAAGAAAACACCCAGAGGCTAAAAGCCTCCGAGCATATACCGCAGAAATAACTGGAGAAGCCTGACGCGGATAACCATAACCACTCCTGGGTTGACCGTCGTCCATCTTGAAGTCCAAGCACTTAACCTTACACTGGGTAACAGAGTCATGCCTAGACAACCAGTACAGGCCTAAGACTACACAAAACCTTCCAGGTCTATCACCTTTAAATCAGCAACCACTAGGAAAACAAACAACTGAATCGGACAACCCTGAATATCTTCGTCTGATACCACAGAAGCACCAGAAGGAAACTTGACACAAAACACGTCACCAACCTGATCGAGGGTCAAACCATGATGCTCTACAAATGGCCTAGCCACGAACGGGTGGGTAGCGACACAATCAAAAGGAACACGCGTCCAACGATTCTTTACCTTAATTTACTTATAAAATCATATACATACTTATTCAATCAATAACAAAAGCAGATAGAACCTAACCTGAAATCACTTGTGTTGAAGACTGAGTTTCTTCTTCGGTCATCGCGATCAGTTTAACTTTTCCTTTGTCCTGATTTTGTGGCAGCGGTAGAGCCCGAGGCGGGGCCGGCTGCAGTGGGGACTGAGCCTGGGGACACTAAGTCTTCAGGTGTCCCTTCTGCCCGCAATGGAAGCAAGTCTTTTCCTTCAACCAGCAATGACTCACGTCATGTCCCTTCTTTGAGCAGAAATTGCACACCCAATCTCCCTTGGGTACTCCTTGGATGGAGAGCACCCGCTACTTCTTTTGAGTGACACTTCTCTTGAAACACCTTTCGAAAAGGTGGCCAGGTCGACCACAGAAGCTGCATATTTCTCCACTTTTCTTTTTTGAAAAAGGGACAGATGCCCTAGAGCTTCCATGCTCGACACCCTTACTCTTCTCTTTCCTCGGTATCATATCACGATCCTTAGCATATCCAATGGTCTCAACTTCAAGAGCAACTTCTACTGTCCTCGCATTGGTCTCAGACTGGTAAGTATTGACGAACTGCTGAATGTCATTTTGGAGACCGCCCAAGAAACCTTTAACCATGCGCTCCTCAGCAGCTCTCAACTCAGAAGCAAACTTATTAAATTTACTGATCTCACTCTCATACCCAATCACTACGGGGGTTTGCTCACTAGGATGCTGTCCTAAGGTGGTAGCCAACAATGCCTGCAAGTGTGCTTGCATTGCCACGATCTGACCTGCCATGGTCTCCATGCTCTGGCGTAGTTCAACAATCATCGCCTCACGCCGCGTACCTGACGACTCTCCCTCAGACTGGGAGTCGACCTGGTCGTAACACGCTCATGCGACATTCTAAAAAAAACATGTAACACCTCATTAAAACTCTAGCTTAAACTAGGACTACACCACTTAGTTCAGACCATACTTAAAAGACACTTGCTTACGCTACAACGTTCTCTGGGATTTTTATAATGATGTTATGTCCTACTTAGGATGATATCCTCTCATCCTATTGACTCTTGTGCCTATGACATGAATGCATGTATTCTTTATTATTATTTTTTTGATTTAAAACCATGTGTGTACATATGTCATCCCACAAATCTTTAGCTTGGCACGTTGTGCTTATGCAGTGTTATGTTATGTATGATTGTGCTATGCATTCTAAAAAGGCCCTAATGCATGTTATGAGCGGCGTACGCATGAAAATGTTATGCATCCCATACTACATGACATTCTCATGCAACGAAAAAGAAACGTGCTAGTCGCATTCATGTGGTGGGGTTATGCATCCCAAACTACATAACCCTCACATGTTGCCCCTAAGGTGGATCCATATACAGACACATATTATGCATCCCATACTACATAATATGCCCCATATACTTCATGTTATGCTGTGAGTGTAGTGTTCGTGCTTTAGCCGAGACATGCTGATGACATATCGGTGTGTGGTATGATATGATGCTAAACACCTAATACCAACAAGGAAAGGTTGCCAGACAAATTGTCAAGCAACCTCCCTCTGCTACCAACTGTCACAACCCGCATTTTCATCGCAAATAAGGCTTATCAGAGTAAGGGAAAATACGCGTCATGATGCCACGTCAGCAGCGGATAACTGCGGACGCTCAGGCAGACGCCAAACTAATCATGAAGAAAAGTTCCTTTTAAGTTATTATAAGGAAAATCAGTTAAGTGCAGAAGTTAGTCGTATCCCTCGGCTTAGTGGCTCTTATCTAGTCCACGAATCAAAATATATTATACGCTGCGGAAATGTACTTGATTAGATTAACTCAAACATCCTACATGAGTAAAAACGTCCCTAAAGGACAACTCATGCTATGCAAGACTCTAAATTTATTATAGTAGGGAAGATAGCTTTTACGGTCGCCAAAAATAACAATCTAGAGTTTCAAATTATGCAATCATGAAGTAGTAGTAGTAGGTTTTATAGTTTAAAATACCTAACATGCATTCCTAGCATAAATCCTCCCAGAGAGCAAGTAAAACATCCACTTTTAAATAAATGAGCAGCTAGCAAGTATTAACAACTAACAATCAGTAGGCGCCAACAAGCTGACACGAACCCACGTATAAAAGTATGTCTGAACTAGTAAAAACAAAACCAACAACAACCTAACTCGCTATAACGAGGCAACAACCACGACCCACAATGCCGCCAGAAATCCAACACCGGCACTGCTAACTGCTACAGCTCTGAACCTGAGGCATTCCAAAAACAGAATACCTCAGCAAGAAGGTACAAGTAGTGGCAGGAAAAGTAATAAGCCAAAATAAACAAAGGTCAACAGGGGTACCAACCCAAGACCAAAAGCACTGAAGTAAAGTACAAAAGAAAACAAGGCATCAATAGGAAAAGAACTCCTTCGTGATTTTCACGTCCACAAGGGTGCACCAGATGCACAAGGCTATAAGGTGGCTACATGATTATTTCACCAGAATGAAAAATACAAAAAAAAAACTTATTAGGCACCTGTGGTCGACTCTACCCGAACACACGAGCGAAGTGGTCACTCTTGGACGCACCACCCAAAAACACAGGTGAAGTTGTCGCTCTTGGACACACCCCCCAAAAAGGTACGGGCGAAGTGGTCACTCTTGGACGCACCACCCAAAAATACGGGAGAAGTGGTCTCTCTTGGACGCACCACCCAAAAACACGGGCGAAGTGGTCGCTCTTGGACACACCCCCCAAAAAGGCACGAAACGGATATATAATCTGTCTAACTACGAGGGAGTCTCATACTCTCCACCATACACTATAGATATCCAAAAACCAGGTAAACTTCCACAGGGCACTAATGAAGGTGACAAGCACTGCAGAGGTGGAATCACCCACCAACTCTCGCATTTAAGAACCCAAAGAAACCACAACACAAAATATCTCAGGATTTGGCTCGACAGATTCTACTTGGCATTTCTAAACTCGAGATGCGGTTGATCAACCCTTAGGAATGATTTACAACCTTAATTAAACTCTAAAACGTTTGATAACGAGAGCTAAGGTACTTAAATCATCGCTAAAACACTTCAAGAACGATTAAACATAAATAGACAAGATCGAGTTTAGCACTGCAAAATATCATAACGACATGTGATCAACAGAGCGGTTAATAATAACAATAATTTGGAAGAATAATTGTAGAAAATGTTAGGGGACATGAAAAACATAGCCGTTACCATCGAATCGGATAAGGAGAAACGAGGAGAAACCACCACTTGCCTTGGTTTTACCGGAAAAGTCCATCGAATCACTCCACGTCGTAGATCGGGGCAAAAGGATATGGGAGAGGTTGAGATCTAGACAAAAATGGTGGAAAAGGGATTAGGGCCGAAAAACCCTAACGAAAAAAAACTCAAGGAATAGGGAAGAAATTACCACGATAGCGTAGCTCTCGGCGAGAGCTTTCCGGATCTAAGTTCGGTTTAAGATTTCGAGCACCGGAGAACCGTCAGCGGCCACCGAAAGATTCACGCAAAAGAAACTCTCTCTCTTTCTCACTGCTCTGGTTCGGGAGAAAAATAACGGAGAAGATGAAGTTTGGTTCTAAAACCTAAGTCCAAGAATATATATATGTTTATAAAAAGTTTTGTCAAAAACAGTTTATTTCAAGCAGTTTTGTGGGAACCCAAAATAGAGGTCTAGGATGACTTCAAATCAAAAGGTTGTCAACATGAAAGTTGTAGATCTCGTCGATATGAACAAATTTCATGATGACCAGTTTTCGATACGATGCTGTTTTGACCCTCAAAACGGACTCTGAACACAGACAGAAACAGCCTACTCGAGTGGCAGCATACCTACTCGTGTAGCAGCATACCTACTCGAGTAACAGCATACCTACTCGAGTAGTAACATACCTACTCGAGTAATAACATACCTACTCGAGTAGTAACACAATATACTCGAGTAGAGGCTCATTACTCGAGTAAACACATGACTTACTCGAGTAGAAGCAGCATATACTCGAGTAGCAGCTCACCACTCGAGTTATATCGGAAAAAACGGAATTAGGGATTTAAAACGACCTCAAATCGAAAGGTTGTCAACATAAACATTGTAGATCTCATCGAGACAAACAAAGTTAATGTTGATCAGTTTTTTATACGACCCCGTTTTGACCCTCAAAACGGCCTCTAAACGCAGACTGAAACAGCCTACTCGAGTGGCAGCATACCTACTCGAGTAGCAGCATACCTACTCGAGTAACAACATACCTACTCGAGTAGTAACATACCTACTCGACTAATAACATACCTACTCGAGTAGTAACACAATATACTCGAGTAGAGGCCCATTACTCGAGTAAAAACATGACTTACTCGAGTAGAAGCAGCATATACTCGAGTAGCAGCTCACCACTCGAGTTATAGCGGACAAAATGGAATTAGGGGTTTAAAACGACCTCAAATCGAAATGTGGTCAACATGAAAGTTGTAGATATCGTCGAGACGAACACATTTCATGTTGACTATTGTTTGATACGACACCGTTTTGACCCTCAAAACGGCGCCCGAGTAAAATCTAAAACGGTCTAATCGAGTAGAACCATAACTTCTCGAGAAGACTCAGCACGGAAGCTCAAACGAGCGCCGAATTAAACGAAACTTGCACCGAATGCAAACACCAATGCTAAAAATCTAACGGCGAAATGAAAACCAGAATCCGACGAGCCATTCCCGAGATATTAATCTTCGAAGTATACGACGAACATAAACAATCCAAAACTTCAATCGCGCGCCGAGACTCCAAAAATGCTCGGATTGCGATGAAACTTGACGAGCACGTCCAAAATTACTTAACTTAAATTCCAAATGCAAAATCTTCCCATTACAACAATAATTCGGCCTACTCGACCGCACGGACGCGAAATTGCCTTAACGACATTGCGTCGTCAAATCGACGTTAAAAGTAACGCCACGACGTCATAAATCTGACGTTCCCAAACAAATAAAGTCATCGAAAAATTGGGGGCGTTACATGCACACACTGGAAGCAAACCATTTCTTTCATCCAGCAACGAGTCACATCATGACCCTTCCTTGCACAGAACGAGCACACCAGCTCTACCTTGGGTGCACCTTGGATGGCATGCACCTGCTGCTGCTTCACTGTGGCAGTCATCTTGAAGCACCTTTCGTAGGGGTGGCCAGGTCGACCACAGAAGCTACACACATCCTTACTTTTCTTCTTCGAAGAAGGGCCAGATGCCTTGGAGCTACCATCCTCAACACCTTTTCTTTTCTCCTTCCTTGCCGCAACATCGCGGTTCTTGGCGTTTTCAATCGCCTCCACTTTTCAAGCGGCTTCCACTACTTCAGCATAACTTTCAGCTTGGTAAGCGCATGCCAACTGCTAGACATCGCTTCTTAGTCCTCCCAAGAAACGTTTCACTCTACCCTCCTCAGAAGCTACCAAATCCGGAGCGAACCAGCTCAGTTTGCTAAACTCAATTTCATACTCGCTCATGGTGAGTTGTCTCTACTTTAGATGTAGGAAGTTATTCATCTGGCGGTCTTGCTCGACCGAGGGTGGAAACTTCTTCAGTAGCATCTTCTTAAAAGATTCCCAAGTACAGCCTTCCTTCAGGCTCTCTCTTTCCCGAATCCACCAACTCTTCTCCAGACCTTTTAACTGATAGGCTGCAATCATCACCTTATGGGCTTCTAGAATTCTAGAATACGAAAACATCTCCTCGATGGAGATAATCCAGTCATCTATAATCATAAAGTCAGCACTCCCGTCGAAGGTGGGAGGTCCCAACCGCTGGAAGTGCGATATGAAATTCATTTCTGGTGGTATCGCCATCGGGGGCAACAGAGGAGCCGGGGTATTGGGCACGGCTTGGCACGAGGCGGGCTCTTGCACTGAAGGTTGCTGTGCGGGAGCAGCAGACAACAAAGACTCAATTTGTGATTGCATCGCAACCAATTATCTTAACAGAGCCTCATTGCTCTGACGCAGACTCTCGATAATTGCGTCACTTTGCGCACATGATGACTCACCCTCCGACTGGGGAGTCGACCTCGTCGCAGGACGCTTTGGCGGCATTCTAAAAAGCAAACGAACAACTCATCAAAATCCAAGCTTACGACAAAGCCACACACCTAGTTCAGACCATATTTAAAAGACACTTGCTTACGTTGCAACTTGCTCTGGGATTTTATAATGATGCTATGTCCTACTTAGGATGATATCCTCTCATCCTATTGACTCTTGTTCCTATTACATGAATGCTTGTATTCTTTATTCTCTTTCTGATTTAAAACCATGTGTGTACATATGTCATCCCACAAATCTTTAGCTTGGCACGTTGTGCTTATGCAATGTTATGCTATGCATGATTGTGCTATGCATTCTAAAAAGGCCCTAATGCATGTTATGAGCGGCGTACGCATGAAAATGTTATGCATCTCATAGTACATGACATTCTCATGCAATGAAAAAGAAACATGCTAGTCGCATTCATGTGGTGAGGTTATGCATCCCATATTACATAACCCTCACATGTTGCCCCTATGATGGATCCATATACAGACACATATTATGCATCCCATACTACATAATATGCCCCGTATACTTCATGTTATGCCATGAGTGTAGTGTTCGTGCTTCAGCCAAGACGGACTGATGATATATCAGTGTGTGTATGATATGATGCTAAATATCTAATACCAAAAAGGAAAGGTTGTCCGACAGATTGTTCATGCAACCTCCCACTGATACCAACTGTCACAACCCGCATTTTCGCCGCATAAAAACCTTATTAGAGTAAGGGAAAACGGGCATCATGATGCCACGTCAGCAGGTGATAACTGCGGATGCTCAGGCAGACACCAAACTAATCATGAAGAAAGGTTCTTTTCAAGTTATTTTAAGGAAAATCAGTTAAGTGTAGTAGTTAGCCGTATCCCTCGGCCTAGTGGCTCATCTAGTCCACGAATCAAAATATATTATACGTTGCGGAAAGGTACTTGATTAGATTAACTCAGTCATCCTACATGAGTAAAAACGTCCCTATAGCACAACTCATGTAATGCAAGACTAAATTTATTATAGTAGGAAAAATAATTTTTTTACGATCGCTAAAAATAACATGTTAGGGTTTCAAAATTATGCGATGCATGAAGTAATAGTAGTAGATTTTATAGTTGAAAATACCTAACATGCATTCCTAACATAAATCCTCCCAGAGAACAAGTAATCCACATTCACATATAAAGAAATGAGCAGCTAGCAAGTGTCAACAACTAACAATTCAGTGGGCGCCAACAAACTGACACGAACCCACGAACAAAAGTATGGCTGAACTAGTAAAACTAAACCAACAACAAACTACCTCGCTATGACGAGGCAATAACCACGGCCAACACTGCCGCAAGAAATCCAACTCCAGCACTGCTAACCGCTACTGCTCTGAACCTGAGGCATTCCAAAAACAGAACACCTCAGCAAGAAGGTACAAGTAGTGGCAGGAAAAGTAATAAACTGAAATAAACAAAGGGTCCACATGGGTAGCAACCCTAGACCAAAAATACTGAAGTAAAGTACAAAAGAAAATGGGGCATCAACAGGAAAAGAACTCCTACGTGACTTGTCACGTTCCACAAGGGTGCACCAGACGCACAAGGCTATAAGGTGACTACGTAAATAATTCACCAGAAAGGAAAATACAACACCTTTATTAGGCACCTGTGGTCGACTCTTACCCAAAAACACGGCGAAGTGGTCACTCTTGGACACACCACCCAAAAACACGGGCGAGGTGGTCACTCTTGGACACACCACCCAAAAACAAAACAGATATATATATATAATCCGTCTAACTGCGAGGGAGTCTCATACTCTCCACCATAGACCGCAGACATCCAAAAACCAGGTAGACTTCCACAGGGCACTAATGAAGGTAACAAACACTGCGGAGTTGGAATCGTCCACTAACTCCCGCATCCAAGAGCCCAAAGAAACCACAACACAAATATCTCGAGATTTTGGTTCGACAAATTCTACTTGACATTACTTGATTCTGGACATGGTTGATCAACACTTAGGAACGATTTACAATCCTAATTAAACTCTAATACGTTTGATAACTAGAGCTAAGGAACTTAAGCCATCGATAAGACACTTCAAGAACGATTAAATCATAAATAGACAAGATTGAGTTTATCATGGCAAAACATCATAACAACATATGATCAACGAAGCGGTTAATTATAACAATAATTTGGAAGAATAAGTGTAGAAAATTTTAGGGGACATGAAAACATAGTCGTTACCATCGAATCGAACAAGGAGAAATGAGAAGAAACCACCACTTGTCATGGTTTTACCGGAAAAGTCCACCGAATCACTCCACGTCGTAGATCGGGGCAAAAGGATGCGGGAGAAGTTGAAATCTAGACAAAAATGACCAAAATAGATGTTAGGGCCGAAAAACCCTAATGACAAATCCCAAGAAACGGGAAATAAATTACCACGAGGGCGTAGCTATCGGCGAGAGCTTTCCGGATCTATGCTCGGATGAAGATTTCGAGCACTAGAGCACCGTCGGCGGCCACTGGAAGGTTCACGAAGTATTTACTCTCACGCTCACGCCGCTCTGGTTCGGGAGACAAGAATCGGAGAAGATGAAGGAATTTTCTTTTCTTTCTAATAACCTAAGTATAAATATGTATATATATACATATATGTATATAAAGATATATAAATATATATGTTTATAAAAAAATTATGTCTAAAAACGAGCTATAAATGTGCGGGTGCGTGGAAGACAAAAATAGGGGTTTAGGATGGCTTTAAATTGAAAAGTGTCCAACACGAAAGTTGTAGGTCTCATCGAGATGAACAAATTTCATGTTGACCATTTTTTCATTCGACATAGCCTTGAGCCTCCAAAAGGCCCCTTAACGCAAAATACAACGGACTACACGAGAACAGGCTTACGGGTACTCGAGAGATATAAAACGACTACTCGAGTAGTTCAGAACGACTACTCGAGTAGTTCAGAATGAGTACTCGGGTAGTTCAAAACTACTCAAGTAGGTCCAGAAGAGAATCACTCGTGTATGTAGGAAGCAGCACTCGAGAGAAAGAGAACTACTCGAGTAGGTCCAATAATCACTCGAGTAGTAAGAAGAAAAGTATTCGTGTAAATAAGAGAAATGACTCGAGTAAAAAATAGAAGTAGTACTCGAGTGGTAAGGAAGATACTCGAGTATTCAGGAAATCGAAAATTGCATGCACAGGAGATCTACTCGTGTAGAGCTGAAATCACTCGAGTAATATAAAGACATGGACTCAAGTAACTTTGCAGAATGAACAAATTCTTTACAAATATAACCTTCTGATCAAAATATATGAATGAATAGTGTTTTTCATTTTTGAATAGTACTTTAATATTAAAATATTCATGTTTATATCTTTTTGAATAAGGTAAATACAAGATCAAAACGGAGGCCCGAACCCGCGCCGAATCAAATGAAATTCGCACCGTATGCGAACACTGACGCTACGAACACAACGGAGAAGTCAAAACCAAAATCCGACGATCCATTCCCGAGATATTAATCTTCAAAGTATACGGTAAACATAAAAATCCAAAACTTCAATCGCGCGCCTAGACTCCAAAAATGCACGGATTGCGACGAAACTTGACGAGCAAGTCCAAAATTACTTAACTTAAATTCCAAATGCAAAATTTTCTCATTACAACAAGAATTCGGCCTACTAGACTGCACGGACGCGAAAATGTCTTAACGGCATTGTGTCGTCAACTCGGCGTTAAAGGTAACGCCACGACGTCATAAATCTGACGTTGCCCAACCCAATAAAATCATTGAAAAATCGGGGAGTTACAGTCACTCTCCCTAAAAAGAAGTTTCGACCCGAAACTTATCACAACTCCAAAACCAAACCAAAATCGATAAAACCATGCAAAACTGAGAACATAGCAACATACCCGAAACTAAGAGAAGAGGTGCGGATGAGATTCTCTCATGGCTGATTCCAATTCCCACGTCGCGCTCTCGACATCTTGATTTCTCCAAAGATTCTTGACCATAGGGATGGTCTTTCTCCGCAACACCCGCTCTTGAAAATCCAGAACACGAACAGGTTCTTCCACATAAGTAAGGTTGGGCTGAATCTGGGGTATCGAGTCGAGGACTTGGCGATCATTATGAACACATTTCTGCAACTAGCTCGCATGGAACACATCATGGACACCAGGGAAGGTCGCAAGTAATTCCAACCTATAAGCTGACACTCCGATGCGCTCAAGAATCTGGAAGGGTCCCACATACCGGGGGTCTAACTTGTGGTTCCTTTCAAACATTTCAACACCAGACATCGGAGAAACCTTCAGAAAAACCAAGTCTCCAACCGCAAACTCCAGATCGACCCTTCGTAGGTTATCATACTTCTCATAGCGCTCTTGAGACACATGAAGCTTTTCCCGAATGTGGGTCACAGCACAATTCATCTCTTCAAGAGCTTCCGGACCTAACCACGGTCTCTCACCAACTTCAGCCCAAAATAATGGAGTTCTACAATGCCTCCCATACAAGGCCTCAAACGGAGCCATTTGCAGGCTCTCTTGATATCTATTATTGTAAGCAAACTCCATGAGTCTGAGACGCTCATCCCAAGCACCACCATGATCCAAAATATAACACCTGATCATATCTTCTACAATTTGATTTACTCTTTCCGTCTGACCATTAGTATGCGGATGATAGGCGGTGGAATACCTTAAATTGGTACCCAACCCCTCCTGCAAACTCTTCCAAAAACGAGACGTAAATCTAGAGTCCCGATCTGATACGATGCTAACAGGCACACCATGTAACCTGATGACCTCTTCAAGGTATAACTCAGCTATCTTCTTCATCAAGTACCCAATCTTAAATGGAATGAAGTGAGCACACTTTATCAACCTGTCGACTATCACCCAAACAGAGTCGTGCCCACGGGGAGATTTTGGCAGACCGGTGATGAAATCCATTGAAATACTTTCCCATTTCCAACTTGGAATATCAAGCAGTGTCAATTTACCACCAGGCCTTCTGTGATCAGCCTTAACACGCTGACACGTATAATATTCCGATACAAACTTTGCGATGTCATTCTTCATCCCTGACCACCAAACAATGTGCTTTAGATCTTTATACATCTTTGTGGAACCAGGGTGGTAGGCCACCCTGGAAGCATGAGCTTTAGCACAGATCTTAGCTCGAATATCGCCAAAGGCGGGGACGCAAAATCTACCCCGATACTTCAGGGTGTCCACCTCATCCGCAGAGAAATCGGGTAGCTCTCCCTTCAAAGTTCTATTTCGGAGGTGCAACAAATCAGGATCATCCTTCTGATGTGCTCGAGTAAGGGAAATCCGAGAGGGTTCTTCTGCTTCTAGACTAGCAGACACAGTACTACTCCCAACCTCAATATCCATAAAAAAAATTCTTCTATCAAGGACTGCACCGACAGATTAAAAATCTTAGCGGTCTTTCTACACAAGACATCGGTTACTACATTAGCCTTTCCTGGATGATAAAGAATTTCCACTTCATAATCCGCCACATATACTAACCATTGACGCTGGCGCAGATTTAGTTCCTTCTGAGTGAAGACGTACCTCAAACTCTTATGGTCAGTATAGATCTTGCATATCGCGCCATATAATAAGTGTCTCCAAAGCTTCAGTGCATAAATTACGGTAGAAAACTCCAAATCGTGCGTATGATAGTTTCTCTCATGGTTCTTTAGTTGTCTCGATCCATACGCAATCACCTTACCATCTTGCATTAAAACGCAACCAAGTCTGATATGAGACGCATCAACATACACAACATACTCAACTCCTTCAGTAGGTAAGGTTAAATTTGGAGCAGTACATAATCTCTTTTTCAGCTCTTGGAAAGCCTCTTCACATTTATCACTCCAAATGAAGGCAGTATTCTTTGAGTAAGTTTAGTTAGAGGAGCAGACAACACCGAAATCTTTCCACGAATATTCTATAATAGCCGGCTAGGCCTAAGAAACTCCTAATCTCCTTAGGTGTAGAAGGTCTCTCCCATTCCATTACAGCAGAAATCTTGGTTGGGTCTACAGAAATATCATCCTTGCTTATAACATGACCGAGAAAGGACAATTGAGGAAGCCAGAACTCACACTTGCTCAACTTTGCATATAACTTATTGATGACTAATATTTCTGTTATTATTTTGAATAGTATTCTATATTATATTTTGATATTTACGTGTTCTCTTTCTTTATTTTATATAAAATTATCTAAAAAAATTACTAATTATGGTTCTAACATTATATTTTATTTTGTAGGAATTCAACAGGCCTCGGGTGATTTTATTTCAATCCGCAAAAGTCCGCTCCATCGCCGCCACCTTTGTATGTTGTCATCGCCATCACCGCCATGCTCGCCACCACCTTTGCATGAAGTCGTCACGTTCGCCGTCATGTGCTCGTTCATGTCGCCATCGTCGCGCCGTCAATAATCATGCCACAACGCCATCGCCGCACCAGTCCCCTTGCAGCCCATTGTTGAAGATTATAATTGATGCAGCCCGTTCAACCTCCATGAAGTCCAGCCCTTCATTATTTTCATGCTGTCCAAGCCCGTCATATTCCACAATCCAAAGCCAACCAGTCCCCGTGCAGCCCTTTGTTGAAGAATTATTTTGAAGCAGCCCACTTACTCCTCCTCATTCAATCACAAGCAGCCGACCATCCTCATTGATTGCAATTCTTCCACTTCAAAACCAACCATACATGCACTCCATTTAAATCAAATAAACCGGCACCTTGCATGCATTTACTTATCAATTGACCGACCCCTCCCTTCTCTCTCTACCTTTATTATTTTCTTTCTCCTCTTTTATTCTCATTCACCCCCTTCTCCCTCTTTCATCCGCAATTACATCTCGCAATTACATCTCATCCATCTCCTCTCTTTTATATTTCTACTTTCTATTTTTTTTAATAAAATGCATGCATGTAACTCTTTCTCTCTCCATCTCATTAAACCCCATTCATGCATGTAGCATCCTCTCTCTTCCCTCCCTTTTATTATCATGCATGAACATCTACTCCCATGCATGGCCGCCCCCCCCCCCCCCCCTTTCTCTCTTCATTTTCTCCATTTAGAATATTCTCCCTCTCCTATAAAAGGACCCCAACCCTCAAGCTTTAGGGGGAGGTAGAAAGTAGAGTGTTGATGTAGAGAGTTAGAATATTTTAGAGAGCAAGCTTACATTTCAAATATTTGTATTTCCTTGTTGTTTTTCCATTTCTCCAAGCACTAGTTTAGTGTTTTTTTTTTCATTCTGTTCCTTGTTTAATGAAAGGCAATTTTCTTTTCTTTAGTTTTCTCGATCTCTAGTGCTTAGCTAATTTTCTTGTTTGTGCCCGATCATGATAATCTATGCGATAAAATAATATCTTTCATTTTATGTTGCATTAGTATTTTTATTTTTGATCCGACCTTGATCAATATCGTATCGACTCCGTATTTCTAGTATACGGTGGTAGATTCCGATCTCATATTTGAGTAGCCGAGAGACTCGTGAATGTGAAAGATCACTCAAGGAAGGAAGGAGTTGCACGCAATCCTAGAGTTAGGACAACGTAAATCCTCTGGATTGCAGTCAAATCCAATAGTGTGGGTCACCTCGATAATGCGACTTTAGCACTTTTGATTTGCAAAGAGATTTCGGTCGAAACATCTAGAAGTTAGGAGATTTAATGCTCTAGCGAGATTATTTCTTATTTTCGGATCTGTCACGGTCTTTATAAAATTACGAATGTTAAACTAAATTATTCTGTTATTTTATTTCAAAGTGAATCGTCGATCGAGCACTCTTTTGCAATAGTTTATTTCTCTTTTAACTAAGTTTAGTTTATTTTTATTTTCAAAACCCAATCAATCGTTCGGTCGGATAATAGAGTCGTTGTGAGTAATAGTACTTGCCTGCCCCGAGTTTTTATACGATCTTGATATATTTTTATCACTATACTATAAAACGATATGTACACTTGCCTATTCGGATTGTAGTCCGTGAGACGATATTTGCGCATCAAGTTTTTGGCGCCGTTGCCGGGGAAAATTTTTGGCAATATTACGAAAGCATCGAGTTTATTACTTCTACTAAAATTCTAAAAACAAAAACAATTTTTTTAACAAAAAAAAATTCAAAAAAATTTAAGTTTTCTTTTTCTTTTTGGTAACAGTTTTTTTATGGAATCGTCTTATTTTGGCGCATTTTGTAATTTTTGAGGGTCGCCGGACCACTTTTATTCTGAATGTCTTTCGGGAACCCCTCCCTATTTTGATTTCAATTTTTCCGGAGCAGGTCAAAGTGGCTAATTTGACCCTCACTCCAATTTTTATCCTACTTGGGAGATGGGGAATCCGTCTTATTTTTCTTATGATTTTGCCCCGCAAAGCGCCGCGCCTCTAAATTTTAATTCAATCGATAATGGGTATTTTGAATTGCAAACTTCTCTTGATAATATTAATTCGCATTTCAAAACCATTATCGATTATTTTTCTCGTGAGGCCGCATCGTTTTCTTCGTCTTCTTCTCCGTCTTCGTCTCCTCCAATTTCTTCATGTAATGAGTCACCGGATATTCCGGCTTGTCTTTTTCCTCTCGAGGAGGATAACTATTCGGATATCCCGTATTGTTTCATTCCTCCTTTGGAAGACACCAAAATGGATACTCCGGTGTGCTTCATACCTTTTGAGGATGACAAGACGTCTCATCATTCTCTCTCTTTTTCGGAAGACGTTTGTGATTCCATTTTGCTTCAAATTTTAACTGTTCCAACTTTTTCTAGTTTTAGCGAGTCTTTTTCTTCTTCTTCTTTTATTTTAGATAATTCTTCTTTAGTCCACTCTACGCATTCTTCTCCCGAAATTTCACAAGGCTCTCTTTCTCCTTGTAAAATTTCCGTTGATGAAATTTCTTTTTCTACTTCTTCTTTTGACAACCCTTCTTTCCCATTTTACATACGGCGGAGTTCTTCTATAACTCTGTCCGTTCATTTTCGGGCATCATTCTCTTGAAGATTCCACCTCATGTCGGTGCGATTCTTCACTTCTTCTTTTTTTTTACTTTACTCTCCTAAGCGCATACTTAGGGAGTTACCACTTCACCTTACTTTTTATTATCCCTTTAGCTAACCAATAACGTCGGGCTCAGCCGACGTTAAACAAAGAGAGCTCTTAGGAGGCACCCCTTACTTATCCTTTTTGTTATTTCTTTTTCTTTTTGTTTGCTTATTGTGTTTTGCATGAATAAAACCTCCGGTGGTTCGTTTGGCTCCATCATTTTTTTTCTTTCTCTTTCTTAGGCCTGAGCATGGGGGAACGAAATCAGCATTCGGCCTTACGAATCCGTGGAAGTTGTTTTCTTTTTAAGTATTTACTTTATTGCATCCCCCCTCTTCTTTTCTTCTTGTTTTTTTTTCTTTCCTCATATTTACTATTCAACATTGGGGACAATGTTGAACTTTAAGCATGGGAGAGTGTTTTCCCTTTCTTTTTAAGTCTTTCAAAACAAAAAATTACAAAAAATGAAAACAAAACAAAAACACAAAAAATTCGAAAACTCCAAAAAAAAAACTGAAAAATACAAAAATTTCATGTCTTTTGTATTTGTCTTGTTCTTAGGCTTTGTTGTACTTGTTTAGCTGAAATAAAATTTTCTAATCTTTCATTTTAGCTATGTTTCTTTGAGTATTATGTTGACTCTTGCAGTGTTCCTAATTATGGTAGTATGTTAGTGTGAAAATTTTGTTTGAAAATTGCTCTTTTATGTAGCTATCTTTTTATAATTTTCACTTTTATAAAATTTATCATCCGTTATTTTTCTCTTTTTAATTCTATGTAATGTTGAAAAATGATTAGTGTAGTAGGTGTGAATAAATCTGGACGCTTATTAATTTCATTTTCATGAAGAATTTTTGTTTCTTACTTCCTAGCTAGAACTTGTCTCTTTGATTTTTCAATACTTTACTTTAGATAGACTCAGTAGAAGTATGAAAATGATTTCAGCCTCCTCTTGATTCGTTTGAGCCTTTGCATACCGAACCAAAAATCTTAACCGTTGTTAGCTATTTTGTGCTTTCTCCGCGTTCTTTTTGTAGCCCCACTTATTTTTTTACAAAGGCAAAGAGCCATCACATGTTGCACACTTAAATTTTGAGCTTTATTTGTACAAGTGTGTGCTTCCATTTTCTGAAAAATAGTGAATGTTCAAAAATATTATCCGTTTGCTACAAAAGAAAAAAGGGAGAGAAAAATGATCAAAAGGATGAAGAAAAATTGAAAAATTATTATTTATTTATTTTGACCCCTAACTTTATGTTTCAAAATTATTTGGGGTGTCAAGATTTATTTTGCTAGCACAACTATTTTTGCAAAGCTCTTCTTTTTATTTAAGTGTGCTTTAACCTTTCATGTTTATCTTTTGCTATCTGGACCTTAAACTTATGCCTAAACGCTACACCTAATGCAAGTCCTTTATATTCATGCTTCTTTGGTCTATTTTTAGTATTGTAACGAGAATGATTTTGGGTAAGTTTTCTAGGTAGGAGTAAGAGCTTAATTGAGATTGATGTGATTTTAATGGGTCTCTTAGGTTTTAGTAACAACTCAATGTACTTTTTGTTTGACATTTTAGTTAGCTTTTGAATTTGCAAAAACATTGGATGATTTATTTTTATGCTAGTGAAATTTGTAAATTTATATGTTATGTTTAAGTAATCTGTTTCACTTCTTTTTCATCACTCTCCCTATCTCTAATTTCGCATCGTACTCATAGCGGCATGGTTAGATTATTTGATTAGGCAATTTTATTTTTGCTAACCTATATGTCTTTGCTTGGGGGCAAGCAAATGCTCAAGCATGGGGGTATTTGATGACTAATATTTATGTTATTATTTTGAATAGTATTTTATATTATATTTTGATATTTACGTGTTCTCTTTCTTTATTTTTATATAAAATTATCTAAAAAATTACTAATTATGGTTCTAACATTATATTTTATTTTGTAGGAATTCAACAGGGCTCGGGTGATTTTATTTCAATCCGCAAAAGCCCGCTCCATCGCAGCCACGTTTGTATGTTGTCATCGCCATCACCGTCATGCTCGCCTCCACCTTTGCATGAAGTTGTCACGTTCGCCGTCATGTGCTCGTTCATGTCACCATCGTCGCGCCGTCAATAATCATGCCGCAATGCCATCGCCGCACCAGTCCCCTTGTAGCCCATTGTTGAAGATCATAATTGATGCAGCCCGTCAACCTCCATGAAGTCCAGCCCTTTATTATTTTCATGCTGTCCAAGCCCGTCATATTCCATAATCCAAAGCCAACCAGTCCCCGTGCAACCCTTTGTTGAAGAATTATTTTGAAGCATCCCACTTACTCCTCCTCATTCAATCACAAGGAGCCGACCATCCTCATTGATTGCAATTCTTCCACTTCAAAACCAACCATGCATGCACTCCATTTAAATCAAATAAACGGCACCTTGCATGCATTTACTTATCAATTGACCCACCACTCCCTTCTCTCTCTCCCTTTATTATTTTCTTTCTCCTCTTTTATTCTCTTTCACCCCCTTCTCCCTCTTTCATCCGCAATTAGATCTCATCCATCTCCCCTCTTTTATATTTCTACTTTCTATTTTTTTAATAAAATGCATGCATGTAACTCTTTCTCTCTCCACCTCATTAAACCCCATTCATGCATTTAGCATCCTCTCTCTTCCCTCCCATTTATTATCATGCATGAACATCTCCTCCCATGCATGGCCGCCCCCCCCAGCCCCCCTCCCCCCGCCCCTTTCTCTCTTCATTTTCTCCATCTAGAACATTCTCCCTCTCCTATAAAAGGACCCCAGCCCTCATGCTTTAGGGGGAGATAGAAAGTAGAGTGTTGATGTAGAGAGTTAGAAAATTTTAGAGAGCAAGGTTACATTTCAAATATTTGTATTTCCTTGTTGTTTTTCCATTTCTCCAATCACTAGTTTAGTGTTTTTTTTCATTTTGTTCCTTGTTTAATGAAAGGCAATTTTCTTTTCTTTTGTTTTCTCGATCTCTAATGCTTAGCTAATTTTCTTGTTTGTGCCCGATCACGATAATCTTTGCGATAAAATAATATCTTTCATTTTATGTTGCATTAGTATTTTTATTTTTGATCCGACCTTGATCAATATCGTATCGACTACGTATTTCTAGTATATGGTGGTAGATTCCGATCTCATATTTGAGTAGCCGAGAGGCTCGTGAATGTGAAAGATTACTCAAGGAAGGAAGGAGTTGCACGCAATCCTAGAGATAGGACGACGTAAATCCTCCGGATTGGAGTCAAATCAAATAGTGCGGGTCACCTCGATAATGCGAATTTAGCCCTTTTGATTTGCAAAGAGATTTTGGTCGAAACGTCTAGAAGTTATGAGATTTAATGCTCTAGCGAGATTATTTCTTATTTTCGGATCCGTCACGGTCTTTATAAAATTACGAATGTTATACTAAATTATTCCGTTATTTTATTTCAAAGTGAATCGTCGATCGAACACTGTTTTGCAATAGTTTATTTCTCTTTTAACTAAGTTCAGTTTATTTTTATTTTCAAAACCCAATCAATCGTTCGGTAGGATAATAGAGTCGTTGTGAGTAATAGTACTTGCCTGCCCCGAGTTTTTATACGAATTTGATATATTTTTATCACTATACTATAAAACGTTATGTACACTTGCCTATTCGGATTGTAGTCCGTGAGACGATATTTGCGCATCACTTATGCTCCCTCAAGGTCGACAAAACCAGATGCAAATGCTGAGTATGCTCCTCAACATTGCGGGAATACACCAAGACATCATCTATGAACACAATAACAAATCGGTCCAAGAAATCCTTAAACACTCGATTCATCAAATCCATGAAAGTAGAGGGTGCATTGGTTAAACTGAAAGATATCACCAAAAACTCATAATTTCCATGCCGGGAACGAAAAGCGGTTCGGGGAATATCTGCCTCTCGAATCCTCAACTGGTGGTAGCCTGAGCGAAGATCGATCTTTGAGAATACCGTGCTACCACTCAATTGGTCAAACAAATCATCTAACCTTGGCAGTGGATATATATTCTTAATTGTTACCTTGTTCAATTCCCTATAATCGATGCAAAGTCTCATCGATCCATCTTTCATCTTGACGAACAAAACAGGAGCACCCCAGGAGAAGTACTTGGTCTAATAAAACCACAACTGAGCAACTCATCGAGCTGGGTACGCAACTCGTCCAACTCACGCAGAGCCATATGGTACGGTGCTTTTGCAATAGGACGAGTACCTGGTTCGAGGTCTATCACAAACTCTTTCTCCCTTTCAGGAGGAAGTACTGGAAGAACATCAGGAAAGACATCTGGAAACTCTCGCACTACCGAGACATCCTCAAGACGTGGCGTAACAAAAGCTGTCTCCAGTGCAGAAATAGAAACCAAAAATTACTCGCAACCAGACTCTATAGCACGATAAGCACATACCCCAGAAATGACAGGGGAAACTATATCCTGAAACCCGTAGACGCTCATAGGTTGATCGTCATCCATTCTGAAATCCAATCGCTAAGCCTTGCACTGGATGACTGCATCATACTTGGACAGCCAGTCCATGCCCAGACTCACGTCAAAATCAGACAGATCTAAAATCATCAGATCCGCATACGCCAGAAAATTGCCAAGATAAATAGGGCATCTCAGAACTCGTTGGTTAGATATCACCGAATCACCGGAAGGGAGCTTGATATTGAAGGAGCCTCCTAATTGCTCGACACTCAGACGGTGCTTATCGACAAATCTCTGTGCCACAAAGGAATGAGTGACACCCGAATCGAAAAGAACATGCGCCCACCTATTCCGCACCTTAAACTCCCCTAAAACCATAACATACATAACTAAACGAACGACAACTAGGGCAACAAAGATAACTAACAAGGATAAAATTAAACTGAGGCTAACCTGATATCACTTGCGTAGAGGTTTGGGCTTCCTCGCTGGTCATCACGTTCAACTTTCCTTTTCCTTTATCCAGGCTTGGTGGCGGTGGCAGAGCTCGAAGTGGGGCAGGCTGCAGTGGGGACTGAGCCTGGGGGCATGAAGACTTCTAGTGTACCTTCTGCCCACACTGGAAGCAAACCATTTCTTTCATCCAGCAACGAGTCACATCATGACCCTTCCTTGCACAGAACGAGCACACCAGCTCTCCCTTGGGTGCACCTTGGATGACATGCACCTGCTGCTGCTTCAGGGTGGCAATCCTCTTGAAGCACCTTTCGTAGGGGTGGCCAGGTCGACCACAGAAGATACACACATCCTTACTTTTCTTCTTCGAAGAAGGGCCAGATGCCCTGGAGCTACCATCCTCAACACCTTTTCTTTTCTCCTTCCTTGCCGCAGCACCGCAGTTCTTGGCGTTTTCAATCGCCTCCACTTTTAAAGCGACTTCCACTACATCAGCATAACTCTCAGCTTGGTAAGCGCATGCCAACTGCTGGACATCGATTCTTAGTCCTCCCAAGAAACGTTTCACTCTACCCTCCTCAAAAGCTATCAAATCTGGAGCGAACCTTCTCAGTTTGCTAAACTCAATTTCATACTCGCTCACGGTGAGTTGTCTCTGCTTTAGATGCAGGAAGTTATTCATCAGGCTGTCTTGCTCGACCGAGGGTGGAAACTTCTTCAGTAGCATCTTCTTAAAAGATTCCCAAGTACAGCCTTCCTTCAGGTTCTCTCTTTCCCGAATCCACCAACTCTTCGCCAGACCTTTTAACTAATAGGCTGCAATCATCACCTTCTGGGCTTCTAAAATTCCAGAATACGAAAACATCTCCTCGATGGAGATGATCCAGTCATCTATAATCATAAAGTCAGCACTCCTGTCGAAGGTGGGAGGTCCCAACCGCTGGAAGTGCGATATGAAATTCATTTCTACTGGTATCGCCATCGGGGGAACCAGAGGAGCCGGGGTATTGGGCACGGCTTGGCCCGAGGCGGGCTCTTGCACTGAAGGTTGCTGCGCGGGAGCGGCAGACAACAAAGACTCAATTTGCGATTGCATCGCAACCAATTGTCATGACAGAGCCTCATTGCTCTGACGCAGACTCTCGATAATCGCATCACTTTGCACACCTGATGAATCACCCTCCGACTGGGGAGTCGACCTTGTCGCAGGACGCTTTGGTGGAATTCTAAAAAGCAAACGAACAACTCATCAAAATCCTAGCTTACGACAAAGCCGCACAACTTGTTCAGACCATATTTAAAAGACACTTGCTTGCGCTGCAACTTGCTCTGGGATTTTATAATTATGATATGTCCTACTTAGGAGGATATCCTCTCATCCTATTGACTCTTGTGCCTATGATATGAATGCATGTATTCTTTATTCTCTTTCTGATTTAAAACCATGTGTGTACATATGTCATCCTGCAAATCTTTAGCTTGGCACGTTGTTCTTATGCAATGTTATGTTATGCATGATTGTGCTATGCATTCTAAAAAGGCCCTAATGCATGTTATGAGCGGCGTACACATGAAAATATTATGCATCCCATACTACATGACATTCTCATGCAACGAAAAAGAAACGTGCTAGTCGCATTCATGTGGTGAGGTTATGCATTCCATACTACATAACCCTCACATGTTTCCCCTATGGTGGATGCATATACAGACACATATTATGCATCCCATACTACATAATATGCCCCGTATAATTCATGTTATGACATGAGTGTAGTGTTCGTGCTTCAGCCAAGACGGGCTGATGACATATCAGTGTGTGTATGATATGATGATAAACACCTAATACCAACAAGGAAAGGTTGCCCGATAGATTGTCAAGCAAACTCCCTCTGATACAACTGTCACAACCCGCATTTTCGCCGCATAAAAAGCTTATTAGAGTAAGGGAAAACGCGCTTCATGATGCCACGTCAGCAGGGGATAACTGCGGACGCTCAGGTAGACACCAAACTAATCATGAAGAAAGGTTCTTTTCAAGTTATTTTAAGGAAAATCAGTTAAGTGTAGTAGTTAGCCGTATCCCTCGGCCTAGTGGCTCATCTAGTCCACGAATCAAAATATATTATATGTTGCGGAAAGGTACTTGATTAGATTAACTTAGTCATCCTACATGAGTAAAAACATCCCTATAGGACAACTCATGTAATGCAAGACTCTAAATTTATTATAGTAGGAAAAATATTTTTTTTTACGGTCGCTAAAAATAACATGTAGGGTTTCAAAATTTTGCGATGCATGAAGTAATAGAAGTAGATTTTATAGTTGAAAATACCTAACATGCATTCCTAACATAAATCCTCCTAGAGAATAAGTAATCCACATTCACATATAAAGAAATGAGCAGCTAGCAAGTATCAACAACTAACAATTCAGTGGACGCCAACAAACTGACATGAACCCACGAACAAAAGTATGTCTGAACTAGTAAAACTAAACCAACAACAAACTACCTCGCTATGACGTGGCAACAACCGCGGTCAACACTGCCGCCAGAAATCCAACACCAGCACTGCTAACCGCTACTGCTCTTAACCTGAGGCATTCCAAAAACAGAACACATCAGCAAGAAGGTACAAGTAGTGACAGGAAAAGTAATAAACCGAAATAAACAAAGGTTCCACAGGGGTACCAACCCAAGACCAAAAATACTGAAGTAAAGTACAAAAGAAAACGGGGCATCACCAGGAAAAGAACTCCTACGTGTCTTATCACGTTACACAAGGGTGCACCAGACGCACAAGGCTATAAGCTGACTACATAAATAATTCACCAGAAAGGAAAATACAATACCTTTATTAGGCACTTGTGGTTGACTCTACCCAAAAATACGGCGAAGTGGTCACTCTTGGACACACCACCCAAAAACACGGGCGAGGTGGTCACTCTTGGACACACCACCCAAAAACAAAACGGATATATATATAATCCGTCTAACTGCGATGAATTCTCATACTCTTCACCATACACCGCAGACATCCAAAAACCAGGTAGACTTCCAAAAGGCACTAATGAAGGTAACAAACACTGCGGAGGTGAAATCGTCCACTAACTCCCGCATCCAAGAACCCAAAGAGACCACAACACAAATATCTCGAGATTTTGGTCGACAAATTCTACTTGACATTACAAGATTCCGGACATGGTTGATCAACCCTTAGGAACGATTTACAATCCTAATTAAACTCTAATATGTTTGATAATGAGAGCTAAGGCACTTAAGCTATCGATAAGACACTTCAAGAATGATTTAACATAAATAGACAAGATTGAGTTTAGCATGACAAAACATCATAACAACATGTGATCAACAAAGTGGTTAATCATAGTAATAATTTGGAAGAATAAGTGTAGAAAATTTTAGGGGACATGAAAACATAGCCGTTACCATCGAATCGGACAAGGCGAAATGAGGAGAAACCACCACTTGCATTGGTTTTAACAGAAAAGTCCACCGAATTACTCCATGTTGTAGATCGGGGCAAAATGATGCGGGAGAAGTTGAAATCTAGACAAAAATGACCAAAATAGAGGTTAGGGCCGAAAAACCCTAACGGGAAATCTCAAGAAACGGGAAAGAAATTACCACGAGGGCGTAGCTCTCGGCGAGAGCTTTCCGGATCTATGCTCGGATGAAGATTTCGAGCACCAGAGCACCGTCGGCGGCCACCGGAAGGTTCACGAAGTATTTACTCTCACGCTCACGCCGCTCTGGTTCAGGAGACAAGAATCGGAGAAGAAGAAAGAATTTTCTTTTCTTTCCAATAACCTAAGTATAAATATGTATATATATATATACATATATATATATATATATATATATATATATATATATATATATATATATATATATATATATATATATATAAAGATATATAAATATATTTATAAATATATATGTTTATAAAAAAATTCTGTCTAAAAACAAGCTATAAATGCACGGGTGCGTAGAAGATGAAAATAGTGGTTTAGGATGACTTTAAATTGAAAAGTGTCCAACACGAAAGTTGTAGACCTCGTCGAGATGAACAAATTACCTGTTGACCATTTTTCCATTCGACATAGTCTTGAGCCTCCAAAAGGCCCTGAACGCAAAATGCAGCGGACTACCCGAGAACAGGCTTACGGGTACTCGAGAGATATAAAACGACTACTCGAGTAGTTCAGAACGACTACTCGAGTAGTTCAGAACGACCACTCGGGTAGTTCAAAACTACCCGAGTAGGTCCAGAAGAGAATCACTCGTGTATGTAGGAAGCATCACTCGAGAGAAAGAGAACTACTCGAGTAGGTCCAATAATCACTCGAGTAGCAGGATGAAAAGTACTCGTGTAAATAAGAAAAACGACTCGAGTAAAAAATAGAAGCAGTACTCGAGTGGTAAGGAGGATACTCGAGTATTCAGGAAATCGAAAATTGCATGCACAGGAGATCTAGTCGTGTAGAGCTGAAATCACTCGAGTAATATAAAGACAGGGACTCGAGTAACTTTGCAGAATGAACAAATTCTTTGCAAATATAACCTTTTGATCAAACTTTATGAATGAATAGTGTTTTTCATTTTTGAATAGTACTTTAATATTAAAATATTCATGTTTATATCTTTTTGAATAAGGTAACTACGAGATGAAAACGGAGGCCCGAACGCACGCCGAATCAAATGAAATTCGCACCGTAGGCGAACACTGACGCTACGAACACAATGGAGAAGTCAAAACCAGAATCCGACGAGCCATTCCCGAGATACTAATCTTCGAAGTATACGGCAAACATAAACAATCCAAAACTTCAATCGCGTGCCGAGACTCCAAAAATGCTCGGATTGCGACGAAACTTGACGAGCAAGTCCAAAATTACTTAACTTAAATTGCAAATGCAAAATTTTCTCAATACAACAAGAATTCGGCCTACTCAAGCGCACGGACGCGGAAATGCCTTAACGGCATTGTGCCGTCAACTCGACGTTAAAGGTAACGCCACGACGTCATAAATCTGACGTTGCCCAACCCAATAAAATTATCGAAAAATCGGGGGCGTTACAAAGAGGAGCACACTTGGCAGCCACAGGACTTGATGCAACAGAGGTACCCAGAGCTCTTCACCTCAGGTATAATTTAATTTTTGGGATGTTACTTTTATTACGTTTTGTAGAAACCCCGCAGGCCTAACCTGAATTTCGGGGACAAATTTTTTATTTTTATGTGTTTTGATTTGTAACATTCCCCAAACAACCAGAGCCCCAGAGTGATTTTGTCATGACTAAGTCATGAAAAAATCAAGGAAGCTTAGAAACCCTTGTAGACCTAGGCAAAAAGGTGATAAAGCACCTTGGTCTGTAAATAGTAAACTTTAAATACCCAACTTAAGGCTTGACCTTAGGACTCCAACTCGACTCCTTAACCCTACCCCAACACCCCTAGGCCATCAAGGAGTCTAGAGTGACACCTAAGACCCATTGGGGCCAACCAAAAAGGTAAAGTTGACCAAAGTCAACCTTAAGCCCTAATTAGGTCAAAATGGTCAATTCTTCACCTATTAACCAAATTGCCCTTCACAACATGGAATTGACCCCATATTTAGGTTAAAGGCATCATGAGAGACCTAGGGGACCAAAAAGCCCCATCAGGGGGCCTCCAATTTGGCCAATTGACCAAAATGCCCTCTTAGGTCAAAAGGGGCAATCGTTCACTAACTACCTCAATCGACCACCATAACTTGAAACTGACCCCACCCCTAGAAACATAATGTCATAAGGAACCCAATGGCATAAAAAGCCCCATCATGGGGGTCACCCATTTGGTCAATTTGCCCAAAAGTCCAATTTGCCCTAATTAGGTCAAATCACTTAAATTGACCCAACCACGCCCAATCCACTCGGGCTAGTCTCAATTTAGGTTGGCTCATCAGTCCAAGGGAGCTGAAATTAGCATTTATGTCACCCAATTTCGTGTAGGGTGACTAGGAGAGAGAGAGCTCAATTTTCCCCAAAAATGGAGGAGAGAGAAAGTGAGAAAGAGTGACATTCATGGTGGGGAAGGTGAATCACCCCTTCATTCTTCACCAATTAATTAGCATTCATCTCCCCTTTCAGTTTTGATGAGTTTCCAAATGAATTGGGGTCAAGGGGAGTTGAATTTCAAGGTGATTTCGCTATGGCCGAAAATCACCATTAATGGTGATAATGGCAATTCATGCCTTGACCCCGCCTCTCCCCAATTGGTTCTTTAAACATCTTTAGGGAGTGGAGAGGAATAAAACCCCCCTCCTTCCTGAATATTCGAGCCCTCTATGTAGGTATCACCATGGCACCGAAAGCTTTGAGGAGGAGCAATGGCGGTCGGCGAATGGAGCAAGGAAACGCTCCAAATAAGGTCCGATCCTCTTCCGCTCTGCTAGTGCTAAATCTAGATTGGTTTAGGTAGAGAAATCGGGCTCAATTGAGCCTGATTGGGAGCTTGTATTTTTGGATTTTTCATGGAAGATGGTCATGTTGAGTTCGCCGGAAACCGCCGCCTCCGGCGGCATGGCCGCCGCGAAATGCTAGCCACCACCTCAATGGAGGTGGTGGTGGCGGTGGCCGGCCAGGGAGGTAGCCGGATGGCCGGGATTTCGTCCTGGAAAATGCTCCAGGCGTGGCTAATCTGAGCCGTTGACTCAAGGAGGAAGATGACTCCATTACCGCTGATCTTGCTTTAAGATCTGTGCAAGATCTCTATTTAGTTATTATTTTTTGGGGATTTTCTGAGTATGAATTAGCAGTGTCTTATTTAAATATTTGAAAATACTTAGGGGCTCCTGAAGGAAATGTTATCAACATCAACGTTGTAGATCTAGGTCTTTAGTGTATTTTAAAATTTGTTTTAAGCTATTTGTAGCTGCGTTTAGACCTCAGCGCTCATTTTGGTGGAGTCTATCCATAGGGCTGACCAGAGAATAAATTGGATGCCCACTCCAAACCAGACCTCCAAAAGACTGGAAATTTGGGGTATAGGCTACTCTTATCCATATCTAGGATTTATCGAAAAATCAGAATTTTTGGAGAAAATTTTCTATAGTTTTTAGAAAAATTTAATAATCAATGAATAAATTAATTAGGTGTACTAAACATCTCAAAATTTCCCAAAATTTGGGTGGGTGGTCTCAGAGAGCATGCTAAGGCTCTGGTAAAACTTTCACCTCCTTTGGAGATGTTTTGGTTAGGTATTGATCCAACCCTAGGTATACCCTTATAGGGTTATTTAGGTTAAGAGCTATTTCTGATGTTTGGTTGGTCAAATCATCTCAACAGAGGCTGATATTTGGCCACTAATTTTATATAGCATGTAGCACGCTTCAATGAGACTTGGGATGGCTTGGGCTAGGGTAGCCCTAGAACCCTAGGGTAGGCCCTTTTATGGAGATTTTTAGGGTTTGAAGGTCATGGGGTCAAATGACCTTGGAATGACTTGGGACTTGGTGGAAGGGATCATCGGGTGGCTATGGTCATCTGGTTGAAGATTTATTGAATTTGGAAGCATTTAAACCCCCTCAAATCCCTACCCTAGTTTAGGGCACAAAGCCCAATATTTGGGTTTAGGCAATCAAAACTTGAAACTTGAAACTTGAAACTTGGGCAAGGTATTTCTATGATAAAAAGAGCCCTAAAATAATTTTGGTGAAATTTTTTGACTAATAAAATCAGTATTTTCTTTATAACCCTAGTTGTGTACTTAAGTTTATTTTTCTTGTTATGATATTTCTGACCACTCAAAAGTTGTGAAATTTATTATTTGGAAGTTTTACATCATGTAGTCCCCTCTGCATTTTTATTAAAAGTTTTTGATATTTATTTTAAGTACTTGTTTTATAATTTATTAATTATGGATTTCTGATCAAAAATAGATTTGGAGCACAAAATTGCTATGGAAATTATGAAACTTGGTCAGTGAGTGTTCTATGTCAATATGTAGGCTCTGGAATTTTCTCATAATTTTTAGGTGATCAGAAACAGTACTTGCTTCACAAAGTTATAAATTTGAAAGATTACTTTTAATCAGATTCAGAGCCCCTCGTTTATTGGAAAAATTGTCAAACTTAGTCAGGGTTAGTTTTAGATCAAAATCTATCTCCTGAGATTTTGTTATAATTATTAGATGAAGTTTTATAGTACTTGCTTCAATAATCAATGGTTATGGAATTATTGAATTAAAATAAAATTATGGGTTACTGTTCACTGGAAAAATTGGGAGAGTACCGCTAGGGTGTTTTTAGGCCATGATGGTCTTACTGAATTTTTAGCATAATTTTTAGAACAATATTGCTGGCCTTTGCTTCTTAAAATGGTATTATCGACTTTATGTTCTAAATTGTGGATTTGGGGCCTAAACAATTCTGAAAATTCTTAGACCTTGGATTTGTTGTAAAAATATTACCTAGTATTTATCATAATTTTGTGGTGATATGTTACTGATTTAAAAGTGCATTTCATGTTCAAAGTAGGGCATTCGTAGTCTTAGGGTAATTAAAATGAATGCCTAGTTAATTAGGAAGATTACGAAACTCTGGAGTTAGTCTAAATAGGTCCTGGTAGACTCCCAGTAATTATTTTGGGTCTATTGGATGAGTAAATGGAGTACCCCTTTGTGGGAGCATCATGTAACTTAGCACAGTCTGCATATAGTACATAGAATTGAAATAGGCTAGCTCGGAGAACTTGAACACACTTAGGGGAGCCACACTGAAATAAAAGAGAGGATTGGTCAAGGGTAGGAATCAATAATATTAAGTGCTTTGCGAAAGGGAACTTTGGGCGTAATCCCATTGTAGTTCCTAGTTCCTTCGAGAGCCCTTCATGGGGAATACCTTGGGCAGTCCTGGGCTAACGTAAACTTTAGGGATAATATGGACAAGAGTAACCTCAATAATACCTCCACCTTGCACTCACACTTGTACATGTGGTGAGACAAATTGGTAATGAATGGATAGCATAGACCCATGGTCGATGAGCTTACTGGTGGAGTTAAAGGGACTTGGAATTGTTTTGGTAGTCCGGGGAGCGGTATGCTCGAGGGCTAGTTTTTAGGCTTGATGGTTGGTGAGCTGGGGGCTCGGAGATTTAGGTGAGGTATAATATACAAGCTTACATGTGCATAATAGTGGTGGGTCCTCGGTATTGGATGATCGATCACACCGTCGTCGGTACGTTGACTCGGGGAGACTAGATGGTTTGCTAGGAAGAGTACGGAAACGTACGAGAGGGGCTAGGCTTGGTAGTGTGATTACCAGTAGGAGTGGAGAGGCCCGACCCACTGTCTCTGTTGGCCACGACGAGAGGCTCCTGAGAGTTTAGCTAACTCCAAACAGGGGAACCAAAGGTCTGTGCACATAGAGTCATGTGTGTGTGTTGCACTTGCATGTTCATACCCTAGCATACTTGTATGTCATAGCATAGTCATTGCATTTAACCCCTGACACCTAACGTATAAATTGGTATGGGACAGTTTATACGATAGGCCGTACAGAACAACCCGTTGGTCTATAGGGTCAATCTTTATAAATCAATGGTTACTGAATTACTATTTTTACAGTTCTTACTTTTAGTTCTTCATGCTTACCTTACTACTCTACATTACCATTTATTGATTAACTCATGTTGCACTTTTAATGTTATAACACTCCTGTTAGGATAGTTGTCATCTGCTTGATTATGCCCTGCTATTTGGTCCTCTTTTTCACTTCCTTCCGCCCGGTGCCTAGGAGCCATGGGTAGAGGGGTGGGTGATTCTTGACTGAGTCTAGTTTGACTGATGGTCGTTTGATCACCACATTTTAGGCACTCCGGATGGGAGATAGGGAGCAGCCCCAGGAGACGCAGCACCAGCAGAGTATGGCGCAAATGGAGACAGGCCAAATGTAGTTCGGGTAGACAGGCATCCAGATCCGTGAATGGAGATGAGTAGTAGTAGTTTTACTTTTATGAGTGGCTTGTAGTGAGGTCTTTATGTACTGTGCATAAGTCCGTATATCATGGTGTGGACTCTTTATTTGTCATGTGATTTCCTCTTCCTATGTTGTGGACTTGATTGTTTTAGCTTTTCCAATCATTAAACATTCTGTCGCAAGTGATCGAGATGGCCGGCAGGATCGGCATTTTGTGGAGTCGACCATCCTGGAGGATGATGTCACCGCAAAACGGCAGTTCTGGGACTAGGACCCGGTGGTTGTTGCAAAAAAGGGGGTCTTACATTAGCTTCATCAAAACTTATATGTATAGACACTTCCATCTTTAAGGTTGATTGTTAAATACCCTATAAGACTTGATGACTTGGGAATATCCAAGAGAAATTCCCACTGCAGCTTTGGCTTCAAACTTTCTAAGATGTTTCTTATTATTATTGTGTATGTAACATCTATAACCAAATACTTTAAAATAATCTATTTTAGGTTGCTTCACTTTAAGAAATTCATAAGGAGTCTTATCCTTAAGTTTATGTATTAGACTTCTATTCAAAACATAATTTGTTATGCTTACAGCCTCTACCCAAAGTATAGGGGAAAGTAAGCATCTGCAAGCAATGTCCCCGCAACTTCAATAAGGGTTCTATTTTTTCTTTCTGCTACCCCATTTTTGTTGAGGAGTTCTAAAAGAAATTGTACCTAATCACCTAGATGGAGGGGGGTGAATAGGTGACTTTAATCTTTTTAAACGTTTAGGCAGAATCACAGAATTATAAACAATTCTTCACAGCAATACAGCACAGCAATCACAGAATAAGGCACACACACAGAACACACAGCTTTTATAGTGGTTCTGTAAGGTCTGGGTACATCCACTTTCCCCCTTCGCCTATCTAGTAGTGTACTAGATTCGGCCAAACTTCTCCACTATTCCTCAGATCCTCAGATCTTACACTCAGAACCCCAACCAGGTTCCTACAACTCAGGCTCAAAGCCCTACCACTCAGTCTTCACCAAGACCTACACACAGCCTTCAACAAGGCCTACACTCAGCCCTCAACAAGGCCTACACTCAGAGAAATGAATCTCCTACACTCAGGCATACAGGCCCTATCACTCAGCCTTTATAATTTCAGGCTTACAACTCAGATCCCTTAGGATCCTACAAGAAATTAAAGTTACAATGTATATACCCACAACTCAAAATAAGAGAGAAGAGTTGACAGGTTTCTTGAAGAGTTCTTAGAAGAACTTTGCTGAGATCAACCTCCCTTGGCTTTCTTCAAAGCTTCTTAAATTTGGAACATAATAGGGTTGAGTCTGTATGCAGCTGATCTTCAATCACTGCTGACTTTAAGAATCAGATCTCAATCTGAATCTTTTCTTCACAGCCTGGTTCAATAGTTGTACTCTTAGAAGGAGCTCTCTCTCTCTCAAACTTCTTAGATCTTCTGATCACTTCAATTGATTGTTGTTAATCTTGTTCTTCTGTTGACAGAATAAGCCTTTATATAGGCTTCCTTCATGGTAACCGACTGATCCAGTTTCTAACAGCTTTCTAACATCTCTGACAGTTGCAGTATACCGGCTGGAATGGCAGCTGTCAAGTCATCCAGTCACTTCTTGAATTTTCTGTAACTGTCTGAAAGTGTCGAGACATTCAGTCTTTAAGTGTCGACACATATAGACCAAGTGTCGACACAAGTAGACTAAGTGTCGACACTAGCCTTCATGGTGTCGACACAACTCCTTGTGTTGTAGAAATTACTTCTCGACACTGCTTCTTCAGAATGTGTCGACACTGATAATGTGTGTCGACACAACTCATTGTTCTTTAGTACTTAGATGAATTCTGCTAAGTGTCGACAGAACTCCTTTGTGTCGACACATCTTCTTGTGTTGAACTTGTTCAGTGTCGACACATCTTCTTGCTGTCAACACATGCCTTCTGTGTTGATACCTTTGCTGAGTGTCGACACATCTTCTTTGTGTCAACACTTGTACTTAGACTTTATTGAAATTGCTGAGTGTCGACACAGCCTCCTAGTGTCGACACTTTCTTCATGTGTTGAGACTTTTGCTGTGTGCCGACACATTCTTCATTATGTCGACACTTGTACTTAAACTCTGTTGAAGTTTGCTGAGTGTCGACACAGCCTCGTAGTGTCGACACTTTCTTCATGTGTTGAGACTTTTGCTGTGTGTCGACACATTCTTCATTATGTCGACACTTGTACTTAAACTCTGTTGAAGTTTGCTGAGTGTCGACACAGCCTCGTAGTGTCGACACTTTCTTCATGTGTTGAGACTTTTGCTATGTGTCGACACATTCTTCATTATGTAGACACTTGTACTTGAACTTTGTTGAAGTTTTGCTGAGTGTCGACACAACTTCTCTGGAGATTTCTTCATTGAGTGTCGACACAGCCTGTATGTGTCGACACTTTCCTTCTGGTGAGGACTCTGCATTTCCTGGTGTCAACACAATTACTCCAAGTGTCGACACAGCTTCTCTGGGTGTCGACACAAGTCTTCTTAAGTGTCGACAATTTTCTTCTGGGTGTCGACATATGGACTTAGAAACTTTTCAGCTTTCCCTGCAAATACTTAACCTGCACAACTAAACTCAAAACACATCAAATACATTTTGATGTATATCATTGAGTAGGGTGAGTCTTCTTCAAATCAGGTACATTTAATCCAATGTACCTAACAATCTTCCCCTATTTGGAGAAGTCATAAACCTTAGTCAATGATATACACCATACATAACAGATTCACAGTATGATGTAAAACAGTAATACATGACAGGGAAAATACTTAAACATGCATGAACAAAACATGTATATACCATTATCTCAGAATAGTAATGTAATAGATTTAACACATCACATTGTTCTAACAACTTTAACATATTCATTATTCAAAAGTTTACAGAAAGTTTTAATACAAGTGATTACACATTGTAAACTTAAGAAAAATTTCTATCCTAAGGCTGCTCAGGCTCCTTGATCACAATGCCCTTTCCTGATTGTATCTTTGCTTGGACAGGAGCTTCAGTATCATCAGCAGTAGCAGGCTTCTTTCCTTTAAGATCCTTCTTTTTCAAATCTTCTGCCTTGATCTTTTGCCTTTCAAAGTAATGATAAGGCTTTGGAAAGTAATTGCTAGGCTCCTGGGCAGTAGGAGGTAGCTTTCCCATCTTAGCCTTTCTTCTATATTGCACAATGACCTCTTGCCTGTTCTCATGCTTCCTCCACTCCAGTTCAGAATACCACTTGTTTCTATCCTGAATATTGTCCTTGGCAGCCTTCCATGCAGTCAAGATGATATTCCTGGAAGTGGGGCTCCATTGTTCAAAATCAGGCCTAAGTTCAGCTTGCTCTCTGAATCTCTTCTTAGACAATTGAGTCTCTTGTTCCTTTAGCAAAGCCTCTTGTTCTTTTAGTATTGCCTCTGGCACTGGCTGAACCACTTTCTCAAGGATGACATTCTGATTTCCCTCAGGAGGGCTATACATTGACTGTATGTCTTGATGTATCATATCAAAGTCTAGTGGAGGGTATATAACTTGAGCCACTTCAGCTTGCTCCCCTCCAAGATATGCAGGATTAATTCCAGACTCTATAACATTGTCATCATCACATAATGGAGGATATCCAAGGGTGGCTCTGATGGAATTTGAAATCCACTTTGCATGATCAGAGCCTGCTTTGACTAACACCCTCTCCCCCTTTATGACTTCTCTTTCAATGTGATCCCTCATATCATCTTTCTGAAATCTTATTTGTGCATTCAGATAGTTTACTCCATCCTTGTAGAAAGGTTTTAACCTTTGGAGCTTTTCAGTTATAACCTTTTGAGAGTCTTCAATAGCAGTTTTAACAGCAGGTCAGCTCTCTTGCATTTGTTTGTCAAATTCTTCTTTGGCAGTGGTCAGGGCTGCATTCTGGGCAGTTTCTATATTCTTCAGTTAAGCTACAATGGCATTGTGTGAAGCTGTCAAATTATCATTCATTCTTATCTGATTCTCCAGGACATAGCCTTGCTTCACTTCTAGTTCATCAAGTTTAGTCTTTATTTTTTCTTGATGTGTTGCCAGATAGACTACTGCATTTCCTCCCTTATGGAAGCAGTCAGTCATTTCTTTCTTATTCAGATTCATTTCAAATCTGATTGACTTAATGTCTTTGGCTAGATCAAACTGTAGTGACTTATGCCCTTCATCTATGTACTTTTCTATAGCTTGCCTTTGCTCATCCATCTTTATTTGTAAAGCCACCATCAATGAACTGTAATCAGTAGATGGGGCTGGCTGTGGTGCAGGTTGTGGTGCAATTGTTTGTAAAGCCTTTTTGTAAGTCTGGCTTCTTCTTGTGAAGACTTGAAACTTTCTCTTCTTGGCTCTAGCAGCCTCTTCATCTTCTGATGCAGATGTGCTATCAATATTCACTCTGTCCTTAGGACTTGGAGATAACTCCTTCTCAGTCCTTAGTAGCCCTTCAGCATCTTTTGGCACCTCAGTCTCCTTCCTTGTAGTTTCCTCAACAATATCCACATGCTCCCCCTCAACATGAGCCTTCTCCCCCTCAGCAGCTGCTTTCTCTTTCTCAAAATCAGTCTGTAGAAGGTCTGGGAACAGCTCTTCCAATGTAAATTCTTGTTGAGGATGGGGTGGAGATTCTCTTATCTCATCAACCACTTGATTAGCAACAGATGTGTCTTCCATGACAATATCCTGAGGTTGACTAAGAATATGAGGTTGCTGATTAACATCAGATAATGTGTCAGTCATAACTTCATTCTCAATAGTGAAATCTAATTAGTTGATTTCAGTTATTACCTCAAGTATAGTTTGAGTAGCTTGTTCACTCTCTAGTGGAGTTGGCTCATCCACCAGTAGAGGCTCCCCCTGGATTGAATCCTAGTGAATTGGGCTTACTGAGGGTAGCTCCCCCTGCATCTCTGCATCTTCTTGTCTTGCTGGAGATTGTCCAGCATTTCCTGTTTCTTCTTCATCAGGAGTGAACACTACTTGCTCTTCAGAACTGCTTGAGGATTCTTGAGCCACTGGAGCTGTCTTCTTCTTCTTCTTCAGGGGTGTGTCCTTTACTAGAGTTGGCATATCCTTGGTCAATACTCGGTCCCACGTAGAGAAGATTCTCATATCCATCTTCCTCATGTGGTTAATCTTTGAACCTGCAGCTTGGTTCATTACATCTGGAATACTTCCAGTAAGGTAAAGACTCAGAATTCTACCAAAATTGGGCTTCTTCATACTCTCTTTTATCCTCTCAAACACAACTGCAGACCAATCAGTTTCTAGTTTGAAGATAATTCTTGTCATTAGACTAAACATATGAGCTGATATTCTGTCATGCCCTCCAGGCTTGCTCAAGATAACCTTGCCAACAATTTCAGATAAGAATTTTCCTTGCATGTTCATTCCCTTCCTATTGAAAACAAATCCTATTTTCAGATTTGAGTCCAAAACACACCATGTCAATGCTTCTCTAGTCTTAGAAGCAGAAACATCATCTTCTTCCTTAGTTCTTGGTAGTTGTAGTACCTTTCTCAGACTCTTAGGAGTGACCTTCACCTTTTCCCCATGAACTCTTGACTTAATCTGGAGTCCTGATTCATCTAGTTTTGCTGCATTTAGAAACTCAAGGACTTCCTTCTTCCAGATCTTAATTGGTTCTGAAACAAGAAATTCTAACCCAGTCTCTGCTATTAGGGTTATCACTCCTTTGATCTCGGGTTCCGCGTCCTCAAATGCGTGTCGCACGAGTTCGTATCCTTCATTCACATTCTCTTCTAGCTTGGGCGCCATTAGGGTTTGAAGAAATTTGAATTTAGAGAAGAGAGATGTCGACACACAAGTTTGGTCTCGAAACTTTGGTGAGCGTGTCGACAAACAATGGAGAAAACCTATTTATACCTTTCTAGAATCGAAGATGAAAGGGCGCGTCAAAATACTTAAATTGTGTCGACACTATTGAAAAGTGCCGACACTGACTTATAATGTCTCGACAACTATGTGTCGACACAAGTACAGTCGACAGAATATATGTGTCGACACTTGTTTATGTGTCTACACCGCTTAGCTCGACACTTAGTCGAGACTTTACCAGACTAATGTTGAGTAAATCCTAAGTGTCGACACCAGCTTGGATGTGTCGACACCTACTATTCATGTGTCGACACTAATTTCTCTTAAGTGTCGACACTGACTGTCTAGATGTGTCGACACCATTTCTCTGAAATGTCGACACCACTTTTATGTGTCGACACAGACAACTCTGTGTGTCGACACCATTTTACTTAGCCAATTTTGAAAACTTATTCTAAGTTTATCATCCCTAATTCAATTTTAAATTTATTGAACTTGGTTTCATCTAAGGGCTTAGTATACATGTCAGCTAGCTGATTATCTATACTAATATACTCTAGTGAAATATCTCCTTTTTCTACATGTTCTCTTAGAAAATGGTATTTTATTTCTATGTGCTTAGTCCTACTATGGGAGACGGGATTGTTTGCAATAGAAATAGCACTAGTAGAATCACAAAATAAAGGTGTTCTACTTACTTGTATACCATAGTCTTCTAATTGATGTTGAATCCATAGAAGTTGAGCACAGCAACTTCCTGCAGCAACATACTCTGATTCTGCTGTGTAGATAGCCACACTTGTTTGCTTCTTGCTACTCCATGATATCAGTCTTCCACCTAGGAATTGACAGGTTCCAGTTGTACTTTTCCTATCTTCCTTACAGCCTGCAAAATCTGCATCTGAATAACTTGTCAGTTCAAAGTCTTCATTGCTAGGGTACCAAAGGCCTAGATAAGGAGTGCCCTTAACATATCTCAGAATTCTTTTGACTGCTGTAAAATGAGACTCTTTAGTGCAAGCTTGGTACCTAGCACAGACACATGTAGCATACATGATATCTGGTCTACTAGCAGTCAAATATAGTAGGGAGCCAACTATCCCTCTATACAAAGTCTCATCTACAGGTTTCCCTGCATCATCTTTGCTAAGATACATACTTGACCCCATAGGAGTTTTCATGGTACTGGATGATTCCATACCATACTTCCTTATCAATTCTAGGGTGAACTTAGACTGTCATATGGATAAACCATTCTCAGTCTATCTAACTTGGAGACCCAAGAAGAACTTAAGTTCCCCCATACTGCTCATTTCAAATTGTCCTTGCATTAGTTTTGCGAACTTTTTGCAAAGACTACTTTCAGTAGACCCAAATATGATGTCATCTACATATATTTGGACTAGAATGATCTTGCCTCTGAATTCCCTAAGGAATAGAGTCTTGTCTATTTTTCCCCTTGTGAATTTATTCTCAATGAGGAAACTAGACAGGGTTTCATACCAAGCCCTAGGGGCTTGTTTTAACCCATACAAAGCCTTCCTAAGTCTATAAACATAATTAGGTTTAGTTGAATCAACAAAACCTGATGGTTGTTCCACATAGACTTCTTCCTTCAGATTTCCATTCAGAAAGGCTGACTTAACATCCATTTGGTATACTTTAAACCCTTGATAGGTTGCATAGGCCAAGAACATTCTTATTGCCTCCAGTCTGGCTACTGGAGCAAAGGTCTGATCAAAGTCAATACCTTCTTCCTACATATATCCCTTAGCAACCAGTGTAGCTTTGTTCTTCACAATAACTCCATGTTCATCCATCTTGTTCCTAAAGATCCACTTAGTTCCTATAATGTTGTGGTCCTTGGGTTTAGGAACTAGCTCCCAGACATTGCATCTTTTGAACTGGTTCAGTTCATCTTGCATAGCCTCAATCCAATGAGGATCTAGGAATGGCTTCTTCAAATCTCTTTGGCTCTACTTGGGATAGAAAGCTGGAGTTGAGTACTGAACTTAGATTTCAGCTCCTTGTTTGTACCCCTTGTCTGAGATCTCCAATAATTTGATTGGCTGGATGATCTTTTAGATGTCTATTAGCTGGAGGCAGCCTGTCTTCTGGTTGTACTCCTTCAGCTTCTTCAACTTGCTGCACCCCTTGGTCTTCTTCTGCATCAGTTGCATCTAGTACTCCCCCTGGACAACAGCCACTATCATCTACTTGCTGTCTTGCAGTAGAACCTTCTTCAGTAGTGAGCTTGTCCATCTTCTCAGTCACACCTGTGGAGCTGCAAATACTTCTAGACAATTCATTGTTAATGAGTCTAGCTTCATCAAACAATACATGTACTGACTCTTCTACAACTTCAGTAGTTAAGTTGTAGACCCTATAAGCCTTACTGTTGTTGTTGTACCCAACAAAGATCCCCTCTTGGGATTTGGCAGCAAACTTGGTTAAGTAAGACTTACCATTGTTAAGTATATAACATTTACAACCAAAGATCTTGAAATAGGATAGATTTGGTTTTCTGCCCTTCACAATCTCATAGGGGGTCTTATTGTGGCTCTTGGTAATGGTAGCCCTATTAATCACATGACATGCAGTATTAACTGCCTCAACCCAGAAATATTCAGGGAGAGATGTGTCACTTAATAGGGTTCTACCAGCCTCAATCAAGCTTCTATTTTTCCTTTCAGCAATGCCATTTTGCTGAGGTGTTCTTGGTGAAGAAAATTCCTGAAATATCCCAAATTCTTCACATAGCTTTGTCATACTGTCAGACTGGAATTCAGTACCATGGTAACTTCTTATTTTGACCACTATACTGTCTAACTCATTCTGAATTTGTTTGACAAAACTATAAAAGATACTAGGAGTTTCAGATTTCTGTCTAAGGAAGAATACGCAGGAAAACCTTGAGTAGTCATCTACAACTACAAATTTGTAGACTTTCCTACCTAGGCTGTGAACTGGCATAGGAACAAAAAGATTCATTTGCAAGAGGTATAAGCACCTCACAACATCTTTGTTTTCAATGCTATTAAAGGTGTATCTAGTCTGCTTGCCCTTTTGACAAGCTGAGCATATCCCATCTTTAAAACACTTAACCTGAGGACCATTCCTCACTAACTCTTTGCTATAGAGTTGGCCAATTATCTTGTAGTTAAGATGGGCTAGACTCTTGTTCCATTTGACACAATGAGAGACTTTCTCATCAGCAACAAGACACACAGGAGAAACATTATTCTCACACATAATGTCTAGACAATAGACATTTATCTTCCTATAACTAGTTAGAATGATCTCTTGATCATTTGATCTCCTGATATGACAATCATCTTTGATAAATGAGATGTCATATCCTAAATCACTCAGCTGACTTATACTAATGAGGTTGTGTTTCAAACCTTTAACATAAGCCACTTAAGTAATTGTTATAAGGTTGCTAGAAATGTTACCAAAACCTTTGATGATTCCTTTTTCAGAACCACCAAAGGTAACTTTAGGACCATCCTTGATTGGTGTATAGTCCTTCAGCAATCCCCTAGTTCCAGTCATGTGCCTGGAACATCCACTGTCCAAGTACCATATTGGGGCATGGTCACTTGGACTCACCTGCAAAACAGATTAATTAACCTTAGAACCCAAAGAATTCTTGGGTCCTTGGTGCTGGTTAGTTTCCTCTTAACAAAACTACCTGTAGCTTTTCTAGTAGGCAGATTGCTACTCACCTTGGCACTTGAATTGTGCCAACAGTCTATGGCAAAGTGGCCTACCTTGCCACAACACCAACACTCAAATCTGTTGTACCTTTGCTTAGGTACAACCCTGGCTGTTTTATCTACAGCAGGTTTCTTGTTGAGTACTGGGGCTTTGCCCTTAGACTTGGACTGTACAGTCCTGGCAGGTTTAGTAAACCCCAATACAGTTTTACCCTTTTGAGAAATGAACTCATCTATCAAGGGTAGAACAGACTTTGGTTTAGAAAACCTTGCTACTATATCTCTCTCTTTCTGAAGACTAATCTCCAGATTTCTGATTTGATCATTTTTAAATGTTATAGTCCCCATATGAATAACAGTAATGTGCTTCAGTCTGGCTATTTCATTTAATTTCTGATCAATCAACTTGTCAAAATCTGTTGCAGCAACTTTAAGATTAGCAATCTCCTTAGCCTTACTCTTGGCCAAGGATTTGCTTTTCTTCAAAGCTTGCAACACTACTTTATATTCATCAATTAATTGATGAATGTCTCCTTCAGATTCAGATCCACTCTCATCACTTGATTCTGATAAATCTGATTCTGATCCAGCACTAGAAATTGAACTTGAAGAACAATTTTGTACCTGACTTGGTCCAGGATGATCCTGGATTTTGTCTCCTTCTGACAAGGCCATCAGTCCGTGGCACTGATTGTCCTCATGCTCATATATAGAGTTCATTAACTGGATGAACTCATCTTCCTCTTCTTCAACAAACAGTCCAATATAAGCTTCAGCCTCTGAATCAGTTTCTGAAGATGACATATCAGACAGACTTTTGTCCTTCTTAGCAACAAAGGACCTTTCCTTCTTGCCCTTGATTAGAGTCTTCTTCTTATCAGTTGACTCTTTCCTCTTCTCTGGACAGTCAGCAACAACATGTCCCTGTTTGTTACAATAATAACAAACTATCTTTGAAGATGTAGTTTTACTTGTCTTGGGCTCTCTCCTGTCATATTTTGATGACTTCTGTGAAGTGGATGGCTTAGACCTCCACTGTTTCTTCTTAAGAAACTTCTGAAAATGTCTAGTGAAAGCTGCAAAATCTTCATCACTCTCACTGTTTTCAGAATTCTTGCTTTCTGACTCATCTGTCTCAGTCTCAGCAACTTTTGGAGGTGGAGATGGAGACTTACTTTTATATTTCCCAGTGGCTTCTATCTTGAAAGCCACGGCTCTTTCTTTGTGCTCAATTCTTCTAGTCTTCTCCTCCTCCTTCCTTACCATTAACTACATCTCATATGATAACAGTTTTCCAAACAATGTTGGAGGAGGATTGTCTGCTAATTTGGCCATTTCCCTTATGGCACAAATCTTGGTATCCCAGTCTTTTGTTAGGGATCTCAAGAACTTATCATTCAGCTCATAATTGCTGAATCCTCTTCCATAGGACATTAACTCATTAACTATCCTATAGAATTTCCTGTAGCACTCAGTTATGCTATCAGACCTTCCTTGTCAGAAGCTCTCATACTCTTGGTTTAATAAAGACTTTCTGTCCTGTCTAACTTCTTCAGATCCCTCCATGTACACTATCAGTGTGTCCCACATTTCCTTTGATGTTTTACAGTGAATTAAATTCTGGAATGTGGCATCATCTATTGCACTTACAATTATATTCTGGGCCCTCTTGTCCATAGTGGCCAGAATAATCTCATCCTTGGTCATTTCAGAATAGTCTTTTGGAGTTCTCTGATTTGCATCGAACACAGATACCTTCATTGGCACATATGGCCCTTCTTTGACTGTGATATAGATTCTAGGGTCAGAGGCTTCCATAAATAGTCTAACCCTTTCTTTCCAAATGCCAAAGAACTCCTTTCTGCAGATTGGCAACTTCATGGATCCTAGTTCTTTGTGATTCTCTGTTGAACCCATTTTCTTGATTTTATTGATTATGCTGAGTCTGCCTATAGGATCTTTTACTCAGTTTGTTATGTCCTTTTTGAGGAACCTCCCTCTGATACCACTTGAAAGAAATTGTACCTAATCACCTAGAGGGGGGGGGGTGAATAGGTGACTTTAATCTTTTTAAACTTTTAGGCAGAATCACAGAATTATAAACAATTCTTCACAGCAATACAATACAGTAATCACAGAATAGGTCATGCACACAGAACACACAGCTTTTATAGTGGTTCCCCAAGGTCTGGGTACATCCACTTTCCGCCTTCTCCTATCTAGTAGTGTACTAGATTCGGCCAAACTTCTCCACTATTCCTCAGATCCTCAGATCTTACACTCAGAACCCCAACCAGGTTCCTACAACTCAGGCTCAAAGCCCTACCACTCAGTCTTCACCAAGACCTACACTCAGCCTTCAACAAGGCCTACACTCAGCCCTCAACAAGGCCTACACTCAGAGAAATGAATCTCCTGCACTCAGGCACACATGCCCTACCACTCAGCCTTTATAATTTCAGGCTTACAACTCAGATCCCTTAGGATCCTACAAGAAATTAAAGTTACAATGTATATACCCACAACTCAGAATAAGAGAGAAGAGTTGACAGGTTTCTTGATGAGTTCTTGGAAGAACTTTGCTGAGATCAACCTCCCTTGGCTTTCTTCAAAGCTTCTTGAATTTAGAACACAATAGGGTTGAGTCTCTATGCAACTGATCTTCAATCACTGCTGACTTTAAGAATCAGATCTCAATCTGAGTCTTTTCTTCACAGCCTGGTTCAATAGCTGTCCTCTTAGAAGGTGCTCTCTCTCTCTCCAACTTCTTAGATCTTCTGATCACTTCAATTGATTGTTGTTAATCTTATTAGTCTGGTGATAGAATAAGCCTTTATATAGGCTTCCTTCATGGTGATCGGCTGATCCGGTTTTTAACAGCTTTCTGACATCTCTGACAGTTGCAGTAGATCGGCTGGAATGGCAGCTATCAAGTCATCCAGTCACTTCTTGAATTTTCTGTAACTGTCTGAAAGTGTCGAGACAGTCAGTCTTTAAGTGTCTACACATATAGACCAAGTGTCGACACAAGTAGACTAAGTGTCGACACTAGCCTTCACGGTGTCGACACAACTCCTTGTGTTGTAGAAATTACTTCTCCACACTGCTTCTTCAGAATGTGTCGACACTGATAATGTGTGTCGACACAACTCCTTGTTCTTTAGTACTTAGATGAATTCTGCTAAGTGTATACACAACTCCTTTGTGTCGACACATCTTCTTGTGTTGAAGTTGTTCAGTGTCGACACATGTCTTCTGTGTTGATACCTTTGCTGAGTGTCGACACATCTTCTTTGTGTCAACACTTGTACTTAGACTTTATTGAAATTGCTGAGTGTCGACACAGCCTCCTAGTGTCGACACTTTCTTCATGTGTTGAGACTTTTGCTGTGTGCCGACACATTCTTCATTATGTCGACACTTGTACTTAAACTCTGTTGAAGTTTGCTGAGTGTCGACACAGCCTCGTAGTGTCGACACTTTCTTCATGTGTTGAGACTTTTGTTGTGTGTCGACACATTCTTCATTATGTCGACACTTGTACTTAAACTCTGTTGAAGTTTGCTGAGTGTCGACACAGCCTCGTAGTGTCGACACTTTCTTCATGTGTTGAGACTTTTGCTGTGTGTCGACACATTCTTCATTATGTCGACACTTGTACTTGAACTTTATTGAAGTTTTGCTGAGTGTCGACACAGCTTCTCTGGACATTTCTTCATTGAGTGTCGACACAGCCTGTATGTGTCGACACTTTCCTTATGGTGTGGACTCTGCATTCCTGGTGTCGACACAATTACTCCAAGTGTCGACACAGCTTCTCTGGGTGTCGACACAAGTCTTCTTAAGTGTCGACACTTTTCTTCTGGGTGTCGACACATGGACTTAGAAACGTTTCAGCTTTCCCTGCAAATACTTAACCTGCACAACTAAACTCAAAACAGATCAAATACATTTTGATGTATATCATTGAGTAGGGTGAGGCTTCTTCAAATCAGGTACATTTAATCCAATGTACCCAACAAGTTCTAGAAGCAGAGAAGCAATGCTTGATACCTTCCATCTCACAGAATTCTTGCATAAGAAGAGATTCAAACTCAGTACCATGATCACTTCTGATCAATGCAAGTGGAGTATACTAGTCAATATTTATGCTCCTAAGAAAGTCTGTAAGAACTTTAAAGTTATCTGACTTGTTTCTCAGAAAGAACACCAAAGTGAATCTAGATAAGTCATCTACAATAATTAGAGTGTAAGATTTCTCTCCCAAACTTTGTACAATAATGGGTTCAAAAAGATCCATGTGTAGCAAATACAAAATTCTGGGTGAATCACTCTTATTAATTGATTTAAAACTATTTTTAGTTTGTTTGCATAATTGACAATCCCTGCAGAGACTTTTCTTCTTGTAGTGGCCAGAAGACAATCCTCTAATAAGGTTGTCCCTAGATAGTTTAGCAATATTTCTTAAATTTATATGTCCTAGACTTCTATATCATAAATCATTATTATTACTAATCGGATTAAATAAACAAATTTCTGTAATGGCAGACTTAAAATTTACTACATAAATGTTACCTTGTCTAATTACTTTTAAAACAATTTTGTTTTTATTAGAAGTAATCGTACAACAAGATTGATTAAATGATACCCAATAACCTTCATCACATAACTGGATTATGGATATAAGGTTATGCTTGAGACCACTCACATAGGCTACCTTCCTGAAGGCGACAGCTCCAACTTTGACATTCTCATATCCTTTTGTTTGACCACAGTTGGAGTCTCCAAAGATTACCTTTGGTCCAATCTTTGACTTGTAATCAGTTAGATTTCTCCTATTGTCTGTCATATGTTTTTAGCACCCACTATCCAAGTACCACTATTGCTCTGTGGTGGCATAGTCCATCACCTGTATGAAACTAAATTAGGTGTTCTTGACCCATGTAACCTTGTGTCCTTGATTCTTCTCAAATTTATAACTGGAAATGAAAGAAAATTCTGGTTGGTCTTTATATCCTAAGGGGTGAAATCTTCTATGTGGAATTATCCATTAAGTAAATGGATTATTAAAGGTTTTTCAGTTTATTGAAATTCTGAAAAGAATTTAGGTTTATGTTATATTAAACTGGGTTTGACGGATTGTAGTAAGTTCATAGATCTGCGTTCGATGAATAGGGATAAGTTCGTCAAACTCTGCTCAGAGAATGAAAGTATTCATTTTCTGTGCCCTAATTTTGTCGATCGCGATTCGACTAACCATATTGATTTCGTCGATCGCAGTTAGAAGAATAGTTATATCTAAATCATGTGTTCATAGTTCATAGATCTGAGTTCGACGAACTGCATACATTTTGTCGATCTTGGTTCGACGAAAAATGTTGAACATTGTTTTTATTAAGATTTTTTCTTTTCTTGGGTTGATTTTTCTGTGAAATTTATGTTTCTTTATTATTAACTTCTACTTTTTCTTTAGCTTTGGCAGAAACAAATTTAATGGGGGTAGAAAGAATATTTTTCTTAAGAAGAGGAGGCTGACTTGATGAAGCTCCCAAGCCCAGTTTGTCGTTAAGCCTGACATTGACAGTGCTAGTGATATTCATCAATTTGATGCTTCTCCCATTAAGGGATTCTTCAATTTTTTTAGCCTCATTTAATTTAATTTTTAACGAAATAATTTGTTCAGAAGCTAGGTCTAATTCATCTTTCAATTTGATGTTTTCAGAAAAAAGATTATCATATTCAATTTGTTTTTATCTGAGAAGTTTGATTTCCTTCTCAGATTTAATTAAATCATTGCATAGAAGTTTGAATTCAGTTTTAAAATGGTCAGAAGTAAAATCAAAAAATGTTATTACTCGATCCTCTTCTGATTTAGATTCTAAATTTTTTTGCTTCTGAGACAGCAGCTTCTGAATTGCTGCAAGAGGCATTGATTGCCATCAAGCAGATCTCTCTGGCTTTTTCCTCTTCTTCATCCTCTTAGAACTGGATGAAGTTTCTTCTTCTAATTCACTCTAAGTCTCAGCCACAAATCCTTTCTTCTTCTTGTATTTGTTGGAGGAGGGACTGCTGGAGTGCTTCTTGGATTCTTTCTCTTTTCTCTTATCCTTCTTTTGAGCCTCTAGACATTTTGGAAGAATGTGTCCTGGCTTCCTTCATCCATAACAAACAATTTCCTTAGTAGGAGTTTTGTCATACCTTGGCTTGTCTTCATTTCTGATTGACCTTCTCCTGAAATCATTCTTAGCCATTTTGTAGAATCCTTTTGCCAGAAGACTCACTAGGTCTTCATTGTCTGGTAGTGCTTCTGATTCCTCAAATGCCTTGAAGGCAATGCTTTACTCCTTCCTTCCTGAGGTAGAAGTCTTTTATTCAGCTGCCTCCCTGGTTTTGATAAGCTGCTCATAAGACTTGAGCTTGCCTAACAATAACTCAGTAGAAATCTCATTTAGGCTTCTGGCCACCTTGATTTGCCAGATCCTTGAGTCTAATGTGTTGGGGAAGCACATAAGGATCTTGTCATTGATCTATGTTAAAGAGAAGTCCTTGTCAAGAGTCTTCAATTCATTGATGATGAGGCTGAGTCTGTTGTACATTTTAATAACTGATTCAGATTCATCTTTCTTGAAATTCTCATATTGTGAAATTAGAAGGTATCTCCTGTCTTTCCTTTCATCAATAGATCCAGCTACCATTTGGTTGAGGGAATCCCAAATGGCTTTTGCTGATGTACATTCAGCCACTTTCTAGAATATGCCATCAAACATAGTTTGAGCTAGAATGTTCATGGCCTTGGCATCAGCAACCTTAGCTTTCTTCTGAGCATCAGTCCACTCAGGTGGTGGAACTGCACTTGTGCTTGTTGTTGCAGTTGGTGTAGGGGGACCTGTTAAGATAGAATTATAAATATCTTAATCAATTGAATCCATATACAACCTAATCCTTGCCTTCCAAAGTGCAAACTTATTTAGATTGCACACTACAGGTTCGGTGCTTGATTACTCTTTATTTTTGTGCCATGATATAAAAAAGACATTAAAGTAAATGGGATCTATCAAAGATCTTTTGGTTCAGGTGTTAGCCTGTACAACCAATTAACCCATCCTTCTGATACCAATTAAAACTGATATCAGATATGTTCCGATACCAATGGGATAGATCTTATCTTTACTCTAGAGGGGGTGAACAGAGTGTTTTACAAACTTTGAGTTATTTTTATAGCGGATTAAAATCGGTGATATATGTATAAGAAAATATATATATATCACAACACATCAAAATAAAGAAATAAAGGTAAACCAGACGACACGAGGAAATTTATAGTTGTTTCCCAAAACCCTGGGTACATCCACTTTTTTACCACCCTAGTAGGAATCCACTATAAGTTTTTGATTAGGTGCCCTGCCACCACAGGTTTTTGATTAGGTGCCCTATCACCACAAGATTTATTTTCAAGGGAGATCTAGCAACCCTGTGAGCTTTTTATCAGGTGCCCAAAAACCAAAGTAAGTCTTTTGATCAGGAGACTTAACAACCAAAGGGATTAACTTTTGAAGGGAGTTAGAAACCCTTTTACAGTGAGGTAAAAAGAAACTCTTTCTCAATGTTCTGAGAAGACTAGTGGATGGCTGTTGTTGTCAAAGCTCCCCTAAGATGTAGAATGGTTCAGGAGAATGGAAGCTTTGCTCAGGGTGTAGGCCTTCAAGATGAGCTTTTGTTCTCAGAGTGATTGAGCTTTTATTCTCAGATTGTATGTTGTGTTGCTGGAAGAAAACTTGAAGAAGAGGAATGAAGATGAACAAGATGTTATGTGTCTTTGTTTCTTGTTCTCAGAATGCAGATATTTTCTTTCTTCTTTTTAATGACTCGGTAAATTCTAACTGTTAGACTCTGCACGATAATCTTCTGAAAATCTTTTATATCTTATTGCTGATTTTTAAATTAAAATCCTTAAAGTCCTCTGCATATTTTTTTGGAATTGGAACAGCTGAATATTACTTCAATGCATTTCCCTAACTGTCCCAGTATGTTAAGTAATAACTCTGTGAAAATCCTTAATTATTGCTGCCAGTAATGACTATATTCTTGAGAATATGAGCATTAATTATCAGAGTATTACTGTCTAAATATTTGAAATAATCTAAAATCGAATTGCCTTAGACGGTCTGAGAAATTGAGAGAAGATAGTCAAAGAGAACCTGGATGGAGTTTGTCGAACTAAGGAAAGTTTTCGTCGACCTAAGCTCCAAGTTTGTCAAGATGATAATTCTCCATCGTCGAGCTGAGCTCCAAGATCGTCGAACAAAAAAAGAACACGCCAAACTGAGCTCCAAGTTCATCGAGCTGAGAAGGCACTTCATCGAGCTGAGATCTTGAGATAAGATCACAGTTCGTCGACCTGAGCTAGACTTTCGTCGAGCTCAACTCAGAGAAGGAACTCTGAGTTCGTCGATATGAGGTCGACGATCGTCGAGCTGAGTTCAGCTATCGTCGAACTCCTTTTTCTGCAGTCTTCAAAACTGCCTTGTCTCTTAAGTCTTGAGTCGCTGAAGTCTTCTAAAGCCATCTGAGGGTACGTCTCAGTGAACTAACCTAAAGTAATTGACCTTAAATCTGGAACTAACAAATGAACCTAGACTATACATGGTGGGTCATCAATCTTAATAGTGAACGTAGCCTAAATCACAAGTAGGGTTCTAACATAGGACCAAACAAGTACATATGCAGAGGTATAAACACCTCACGGAGTCTTTGGTCTCAATGCCCTTGAAGGAGGCTTTGGTCTGTTTGCCCTTATGGAATGCTAAGCAAATGCCCTCCTTGGTGCACTTAACATTAGGACAATTCCTAACTAGCTCTTGACTAAAGAGCTTGCCAATAGTCTTGTAATTCAAATGAGCTTGCATCTTGTGTCATTGAACACAATTTGAGACTTTCTCGTTTGCCACTAGACAAATAGGAGAGTTTGTATCTAGACAGAGAAAGTTTAAACAATAAACATTTCCACTTCTAGTGCCTGTCAAGATGACCTCTTGGTCACTTGACCTCTTAATTTGGAAATAATCCTTGTGGAAGACAATAACATAGCCAAGATCAGAAAGTTGGCTTATGCTTATAAGGTTCTGCTGCAACCCTTCAACATAAGCCACTTTTGTGATTGTGAGTAAGCCATTGGTAATCTTACCATAGCCTCTAGTCACCCCTCTATCTGAACCACCAAAGATAACCTTGGTTCCATCTTTCACTGGAGTGTACTCCTTTAAGGTGCTCATTGTCCCAGTCATGCATCTGGAATAACAACTGTCCAAGTACCATATAGGGGTATGGGCACTTAGACTAACCTGCATCACACAATTCACTTTACCTTAGGACTCCAATATATATTGGGTCCTAGGTGCTTGTTAGTCTGAAAATGAACTTGTCTACCAACAACTTTTCTGACTGTTGGACTAACAGCTGCTCTCAGCACAGAAGGATTGTGTCAGCAGTCTACAACAAAGTGGACCACTTTGCATAACACCAACATTCATGAATGTTGTATCTTCTCTTCTGTGTAGGACTTACAGTTTTGTTAACTTCTGGCTGAACAGTAGGAAGAGGAGCTGCTACCTTCTTCAGATTCCTTTCAGCAAGGATCTGACGGAAGGTAAGTCTTCCAGCTGGCTTATTTAGCATGTTCTGAGTGCCATCAGCAGCAATTTTCTTTGCAAAAAACATGCTTTTGACAGCATCAGAAATGCCCAAATCAGGATTGCTGGAAGACTGACCCCTGGTTTGAGACTTTATCGAATGATCTTGAACCTTTGCTGCAGCCACATTCTTGAGAGTGGGGGCTGTAGCACCAAAGACAAATGGCCCAGGATGGGCCATTTGAATTTCTTCATGGGCAGCCTTAAAGGCACTCACCCTGCTATATCTTCCACCATGGCTTTGAACATTTTTGTTCACACAAGTGTATTTGTCATTCATTCAGTGACCATAGATGCTTTCTTAGTCATACCTGTTTGAAGGAAACTGAACTTTCCTAAAAGGAATGTGAGGCTTGGAAGCAAGATGTTGAGCTGGAGCTGGAGTTTTTCCCTTCCATTTAGAAGGAGAAACTCCTGTGCTTCCCTTGACTCTCAACCCTTTCTTAACAATCTAAGAGGAGAAGGAGTCTATCAATGGTAACACAGTACTTGGCTTAGAATAACTATCCACTTTTCTTTTCTCCCTCCCTAGCCTCTCTTCAAGATCCCTGATGAGAATATTCTTGAACTTGATGTATCCTATCTAGATTAGATTCATGACCTTAAGTTGGCTAAGTTGTAGAGAGACAATCTCCACAGCTCGCTTCTTAGACAACTACTTGCACTTTTTAAAGACATCCAAAAGTTCTCCATATTGTCAATCAATTAATTGGCAACTCCTTCTGATTCATAATCATCTTCACCATTGGATGAAGAAGCTTATGTATAGGGACTAGTCTCATATCCAGACTCAGAAGAAGAGCACGATAGAGAATTTACCTTGCCTTGACCAGGCTGATCCTGGCTGGATTCCTCATCATTCATTGCCATCAGCCCATAGCATCTGTAGTCATCTTATTCATTTTCATCATCCATATATAAGTCACTGTTTCAGTGTAATAGAGGGCCTTGATACTTATCCTGGTAGCAGGATAGTCTTCATTTGCTGCTACAGCTTTTTGTTCTGCAGCAACATCAACCAGCCCAATATAGGCTTCTTCAGACTCTGATGAAGATGAGTCTACCTAGATCTTCTCTTTCTTAGCAATGAAGGACTTCTCCTTCTTGCCCTTGTGTTGGTGATGTTTCTTCTCACTAGTCTCCTTCCTCTTCACTGGGCAGTCAGCTATCACATGCCCTAGTTTGCTGCAACAGTAGGGGACAACTTTAGACGAATTATATTTTCTAGATTTAGAATCATGCATGTCAGCCTTGGAGTGATTCTTCCTATAATTAGAAGAGGTGGAAGGTCTGCTCTTCCACTGTTTCTTCTTCATCAGCTTTTGAAAGTGCCTGGATAAGGCAGCAAAGTCCTCATCAGACATACTGCAGTCTGATGCATCTTACTCTGAGCTGTCTAAATCAGGTTGTCTTCTTGGAGGGGAGGGAATCCTCTCCTAACTCTTCCGTATGATGTCTGCCTTGAATGCCAAGGACTTTCCTTGGCTTGGGATCTGTTGGTGGCCTCCTCTTTTCTGGCAGCCAGCTGCATCTCATAAGAGAGCAGCTTCCCAAACAATGTTTGGGGAGGAGTATCAACAAGCTTGATCACTTCTCTTATGACACATATCTTATTATCTCAGTCTCTAGTGAGAGATCTTAGGAACTTGTCATTTATCTCATAATGACTGAAAAACCGCTCATACGTAATCAGTTCATTTATGATCCTGAAAAATCTTTCATAATAAGTAGTTATGTTCTCTTTCAGGGATTGTCTGAAAACCTCGTATTCCTAGTTGAGCACGGACTTTCTATCATCTCTTACCTCTCCAGTACACTCCATGTAGACCACAAGGGTATCCCACATCTCTTTGGAGGTCTGGCAGTGGATCAAGTTCTTAAAGGTTTGAGTCATCTATGGAACTAACAATAATGCTTTGTGCCCTCTTGTCCAATGTAGCTAAGATTACTTCATCCTTTGTAATCTATGAATATGTCTTAGGTGTCTGGACATTGGTATCCATAGCAAGACTTTCATAGGGATGAAGGGCCCCTCATTGACTGTCACAAAGATCTTAGGGTCATAGGCTTTCATAAATAGCCTGATCCTCTAGTTCCATATTCCAAAATTCTCCTTTCTACAGATGGGGAGTTTCATCGAACCTAGCTCCTTATGGTTTTATCCAGAACGCATAAGTATAGAACTGTAGCTGCCCTTGGAGATCACTCAGATTTCTAAATAATTTTTGAGCTATCTTCCTCTGATACCACTTGAAAGTCATTATTTTCAAGGTAGCTAGCAACCTATAGGGTGGGTGAATAGATTTCTTGGTTTCTTGCGACTTTTTTAGTGTGTTAGTAGTTATCTTCTTTCAAAAACCTACAATAAAGAAACAATACAAAACGCACACACAGAATATATAGTGGTTCCCCAGATTATTGGTACGTCCACTCTTCTCCCACCTTTCTAACTTATAGTTAGACAAGGCACTTCTCCAAAACTCAGCTCCAAGATCTTACACCACAGATTCCACAGGATCTCTCAGTCTCCTCCAAGACTTACAACTCAGGCCAAAGACCTACCTCAAAGCAAATTTGCTCCTATAACTCAGTGATAAACTGATCACCTACCTCAGGCCTAAAGGCCATACAACTTAGGCTGGGAGGATATCCCTACCTTAGATCCATAAAGGATCCTACCTCAGAGAAATGACTCTCCTACAACTCAGCCATAAAGGCCCTACCTCAGATCTAAAGGATCCTATAACTCAGGCACAAGTTCCCTACAACTTATAGAGAATGAATCTCTTACCTCAGGCTCAAGAGCTCTACCTTAGATCCAAACTGGATCATACACTCAGAGAGTATAACTCTCCTACAGCTCAGGTAAAACTATCCTACCTTAGGCTCAAGAGCCCTATAGATCAGATCCAAAAGTATCCTACAGAAATATAATGGTTTTAATTAATTTGACAAAGAGAAATTTCTCTGTTGATGCTACTAGAGCTGAGTTATCTCAGCTATATCAATCTTCACAGCAGCAAGAAAGTGTTCTTCAATAAATGACTTAAGATCTGCTAGAACTTGAGTTCTTCAAATAGCTAACCTAAACCTGTACAAGACTGAAGGCTCTCCTCTCTTTCTTTATCAGAACTGTTTCTGAACTTGCTGTAGCTGAGGAAAATGATGCAGCTAACTTGATTGAACTTTTAGTTCAGCTAATCGACATCAAGCTTTTTCCCGACAGCAATGGTGAGGAAGATGATGTCAAACCGTTCTTTTTCTTTTTGAAACAAAACCCTAAAAGTTAAGTTCAACATCTAGTAGTTGCCCCTTTATATCTTTCGCAGATTAATGGCTCCAAGAAGCAGTGCGGACCACATGCAATAGACACCTGCACCTTGCTTTAACGGAAGAAGACGTACAGTAGCTCTCTGGTAGTATTTGTTGTGTTCTGTAGCTTCCCCGTACTTAATTTGAACTCTGTTGACTTTGTCAATTTTGGCTGACGTCATCAGATTATGGACTTAGCCAATTTCTCAAATTCACTACAGGCATTAAGTGCGTTGGGTGAACAAGCTCCACTTAATGCCAAAACCTTTAGTCAATTGTCCGAATAATTCTACATCACAGGCATTGAGAGCACTGAGTGCAATGGATTCACTCAACGCTTTTACACTTAGTCATTTATTCACCTGTCTGAAGGCGTTGAGTGAGTTGGCCTAACTCAACGTTTTCTTCTTTTGCATGCCTTCTTTAATGGGCGTTCAGTGAACTGGCTTCACTCAACGCTTCTGTACTTAGTCGATTTCTGCCTTCTTCTTAGGGTTTGACTGCAGCAGCAAGACCCAACGCTTTTGCTTTGGCGTCGAGTGAGCTGTGTTCACTCGACGCTTCTGTACAATGTTGAATATTCAGCCCGCTAATACTTAGGCATTGACAGATCCAGCTATACTCGACGATGTCGTTGAATGAACTGTCAACACTCAACGCCTATGGACTTGGCCGAAGAATTGCTTTTCTGACTGCATGGCTTTGACTGTCCGCATCTAATTCAGCGATTTATGGCATCTAGCATTGAGTAAACTGCTTCACTAAATGCCTGTGGACATAGGCGATTTCCAGCCTATCCAGTATCAACTTTGCATCTGGCGTTGAGTGAAATGGCTTCACTCAACACCTGTGGACTTAGACAGATTTCTTTCTCTCAACATCTTTACTTTTTGGCGACCTATCACATTACTTGGAATACATGTCTTATCACTGTTTCAAGGAATAACCTGCATGCATGAACTTAGGCATACATCAAATACAATTTTATTTATATCATTGACATGATTGACTTCTTCAAATCTAGGACATTGTGGGCAATGGACCCAACAACCGTCCACCACCAATGTCATTGGTTTGCAGGCGAAGCCCGCTTGGATGCGAGCGCAGCCCACAACACTGCATCGAGAACGGGCGAAACTCGTTCAAAGATGCTACTATGTATATATAGGTATATTTACCCGGACCTCCCCTCAAAGTTTGCATAATTATAGCATGCACCCCTCTAACTTTTAAAATTACAAAAACCTACCCTCAATGTTTACATTTCATAACATTCATGCACAAAAGTATACCCTTACAGTAAATATTCGGGGGGGGGGGGGGGGGTCTTTTGATGTATGGATGTTATGAAATATGAACATTGAAAGGGGGTAATTGTAATTTCAAGAGTTAGTGGGGTGCAAGTTGTAATTACGTAAACTTAGATGGAGGTCCCAGTAAATAACTACGCACACACACACACACACAATAATAACAACAACAACAACAAACAACACTTAAGCCTTTATCCCACTATAGTGAGGGTCGGCTATATAGATCCTTTGTCATCATTGTGCCCTATCTTTTGTCAAACATAATCTCACTAATGGCTAAGTACATCTTGTCTTTCCTTATAGATTCATTCCAAGTCTTTATTGTTCTACCCCTCCCTTGTTTAACATGCCTAGTGACTAGACTCTCACAACATCTAACAGGTGCCACTCATGCCCGATAGGAGGGCCAAGCATGCCCTTGGAGATCACTCAGATTGCTAAATAAATTTTGAGCTATCTTCCTCTGATACCACTTGAAAGTCTTTGTTTTCAAGGTAGCTAGCAACCTATAGGGTGGGTGAATAGATTTCTTGGTTTCTTGCGACTTTTTTTAGTGTGTTAGTAGTTATCTTCTTTCAAAAACCTGCAATAAAGAAACAACACAAAACGCACGCACAGAATATATAGTGGTTCCCCAGATTATTGGTACGTCCACTCTTCTCCCACCTTTCTAACTTATAGTTAGACAAGGCACTTCTCCAAAACTCAGCTCCAAGATCTTACACCACAGATTCCACAGGATCTCTCAGTCTCCTCCAAGACTTAAAACTCAGGCCAAAGACCTACCTCAAAGCAAATTTGCTCCTATAACTCAGTGATAAACTGATCACCTACCTCAGGCCTAAAGGCCATACAACTTAGGCTGGGAGGATATCCCTACCTTAGATCCATAAAGGATCCTACCTCAGAGAAATGACTCTCCTACAACTCAGCCACAAAGGCCCTACCTCAGATCTAAAGGATCCTATAACTCAGGCACAAGTGCACTACAACTTAGAGAGAATGACTCTTTTACCTCAGGCTCAAGAGCTCTACCTTAGATCCAAACTGGATCATACACTCAGAGAGTATAACTCTCCTACAGCTCAGGTAAAACTATCCTACCTTAGGCTCAAGAGCCCTATAGCTCAGATCCAAAAGTATGCTACAGAAATATAATGGTTTTAATTAATTTGACAAAGGGAAATTTCTCTATGGATGCTACTAGAGCTGAGTTATCTCAGCTATATCAATCTTCACAGCAGCAAGAAAGTGTTCTTCAATAAATGACTTAAGATCTGCTAGATCTTGAGCTCTTCAAATAGCTAACCTAAACCTGTAGAAGACTGAAGGCTCTCCTCTCTTTCTTTATCAGAATTGTTTCTGAACTTGCTGTAGCTCAGGAAAATGATGCAGCTAACTTGATTGAACATGTAGTTCAGCTAATCGACTTCAAGCTTTTTCCCGACAGCAATGGTGAGGAAGATGATGTCAAACCGTTCTTTTTCTTTTTTAAACAAAACCCTAAAAGTTAAGTTCAACATCTAGTAGTTGCCCCTTTATATCTTTCGCAGATTAATGGCTCCAAGAAGCAGTACGGACCACATGCAACAGACACCTGCACCTTGCTTTAACGGAAGAAGACGTACAGTAGCTCTCTGGTAGTATTTGTTGTGTTCTGTAGCTTCCCCGTACTTAATTTGAACTCTGTTGACTTTGTCAATTTTGGCTGACATCATCAGATTATGGACTTAGCCAATTTCTCAAATTCACTCCAGGCATTAAGTGCGTTGAGTGAACAAGCTCCACATAATGCCAAAACCTTTAGTCAACTGTCCGAATAATTCTATATCACAGGCGTTAAGAGCATTGAGTGCAATGGATTCACTCAACGCTTTTACACTTAGTCATTTATTCACCTGTCTGAAGGCGTTGAGTGAGTTGGCCTAACTCAACGTTTTCTTCTTTTGCATGCCTTCTTTAATGGGAGTTCAGTGAACTGGCTTCACTCAACGCTTCTGTACTTAGTCGATTTCTGTCTTCTTCTTAGGGTTTTACTGCAGCAGCCAGACCCAACGCTTTTGCTTTGGCATCGAGTGAGATGTGTTCACTCGACGCTTCTGTACAATGTTGAATATTCAGCCCGCTAATACTTAGGCATTGACAGATCCAGCTATACTCGACGATGTCGTTGAATGAACTGTCAACACTCAACGCCTATGGACTTGGCCGAAGAATTGCTTTTCTGACTGCATGGCTTTGACTGTCCACAACTAATTCAGCGCTTTATGGCATCTAGCATTGAGTAAACTGCTTCACTAAATGCCTGTGGACATAGGCAATTTCCAGCCTATCCAGTATCATCTTTGCATCTAGCGTTAAGTGAAATGGCTTCACTCAACACCTGTGGACTTAAACAGATTTCTTTCTCTCAACATCTTTACTTTTTGACGACCTGTCACATTACTTGGAATACATGTCTTATCACTGTTTCAAGGAATAACCTGCATTCATGAACTTAGGCATACATCAAATACAATTTTATTTATATCATTGACTTGATTGACTTCTTCAAATCTAGGACATTGTGGGCAATGGACCCAACAACCGTCCACCACCAATGTCATTGGTTTGCAGGCGAAGCCCGCTTGGATGCGAGCGCAGCCCACAACACCGCATCGAGAACGGGCGAAACTCGTTCAAAGATGCTACTATGTATATATGGGGATATTTACCGGGACCTCCCCTCAAACATTGCATAATTATAGCATGCACCCCTCTAACTTTTAAAATTACAAAAATCTACCCTCAATGTTTACATTTCATAACATTCATGAACAAAATTATACCCTTACAGTAAATATTCGGGGGGGGTCTTTTGCTGTATGGATGTTATGAAATATAAACATTGAAAGGGGGTAATTGTAATTTCAAGAGTTAGTGGGGTGCAAGTTGTAATTACGTAAACTTCGAGGGAGGTCCCAGTAAATAACTACACACACACACACACAACAATAACAACAACAATAATAACAACAACAACAACAAACAACACTTAAGCCTTTATCCCACTATAGTGGGGGTCGGCTATATAGATCCTTTGTCATCATTGTGCCCTATCTTTTGTCAAACATAATCTCACTAATGCCTAAGTACATCTTGTCTTTCCTTATAGATTCATTCCAAGTCTTTATTGTTCTACCCCTCCCTCGTTTAACATGCCTAGTGACTAGACTCTCACAACATCTAACAGGTGCCTCTAATGGTTTCCTTTGTACGTGTCCAAATCAACTTAGACCAACTTCTCACATCTTCTTTGCAATTAGTGGTACTCTTTTCCAATCCCTGATAAATTCATTCCTAATTTTATCTAATATCGTGTGTCCACACATCCACCTAAGCATTCTCATCTCCGCAACTCCCGTTTTTTCTCATGTACACAATTCACTGCCCATAACTAAGAACCATAGAGCATCACAGGTCTAATTGCAATACGGTAAAACTTGCTTTAAGTTTCAGTGGTACTTTATGATCACATAAGATCCGTGACACGTCTCTCCACTTCAACCAACCCGCTTGGATTCTATGTGTCACAACTTTATCAATAACTTCGTCCTTTTGAACTATCAATCAAAGATATTTAAAACACTCACTACGTAAAATATCTTTGTTGTGGTCTAAATCGACGCTCCTAAACCGGTCTGGACGTGATCGTCTTAGCCCGAGAGTGGTCGAGTGCGCAATCAGTCACAAAGTAAGAAGTAAGTGCACAAGATAATTTTTACGTGGAAAACCCCCTCAACCGACTAAAAAAATCACGTGACCGGATCTGTGCCGGTCAAACTCCACTCTCAGCTTAGGTTACAACTTGTTTGTAGAATAGATGGAGACATGCCGCTCCTCATTACACTTGGGAGATGAGAGAGAATCTTATGAGCTCGGCAGGTAATAGGTTGCCCCACGCGAGTTTTAGCTTTCATAATTTTGATGCGTGGATGGGCGCGGAATGCGCAGAGTAAGGCTAGAGCGTGCTTTCTGGAGTCTAAGCACGAACGAGCCTTTTTTCCTACAACAAGGAGAGCGTATTGTTCGTGTTGATGTTGCAAACTTTGCTGAGTTTCTGGTGGAGCGGCATTGGCACGCAGGTGGATTCTGGTGGAGGGACGGTGGCTCGTTGAAGAATTCTGGTGGAGGAACGGTGGCTCGTAGGAGAATGCTGGTGGAGGAACGATGGCTCGTAGGAGAATTCCGGCAGAGCTCTGGTCTGAGAAGACGAAAGCATAGAGAAGAAAAGTCAGAAATGAGGGGGCATGAGGTTCCTTTTGTAGCCTCCAGAGGGTGGTTATAGTAGTTATGCAGCTATCTGCATGACATAACCACCAACATGAAAATTTTCATCATAGTTTTAGAGTGTATAAAACTTGCTAAATGAAAGCCGCCGTTATGACCATGATGACCTCGCCCACAAACAGTGGAAGTTATGCGGGTGGTTTTTCCCTGGAACGGACAGTTGTAGCCACGACGAGTCGATCAGACGGCAGAGGGAGCGACGCCTCGACCAACGGGAGAGATGCCCCTCACGAGCGAGGGAGGAAGCCGGCTCCCACGTCGTTCACTTCCCGTCGGCAATGTGTCGGACGACCGCCAACCAGCGGTGCGATGACGGCCGAAGCCGGCAGGGGCTGGGCGCACTACTGGCGTCAGCTCTCGGATGAGTGGTCGATGTGAACTGAGAACCCAGAACCGACCGTATGGAGCCGGGGCATGGCCGGCCAAGCATGCCCGGCGGGAGGGCCAGGCGCGGTCTGTCGCCACCCGTAGCCTCCTACGACCGCAATGGTTGTCGTGGGAGGTTGATGCCACCGCCGTTGGGGGCATTCGGTGGGGTGGCTGCGCCATGCGGCCATGAAGGTGCGGCTAGAAGCCGGGTCAGCTTGGGCCAGCCAGCTTGCAAGGAGGAGAGGGAGAGGGGTAGGCCATTTATCTGGCCCCGAACAGCCGTCGAGAGTAGGATCCCGTGGACGCGGATCACGCACGGTCGTGTGTGCGGATCGCGCGCAACGGTCAAACCCATGCCCCACTAAGATAGTGGGGACATGAGGAGTGGGCTATCCGCACCCCAAAATTCTTAGAAAAGGTGTATTATTCCTATCAATTACCCCTTGAAATCCTCGGTGTTAGAAACTGGTACGGGAGAAGAGCGAGGATTTCTTCTTTCCCTTGAGAACTTTTGCCGACGACGATGATGATGGAGAACTGAGAAGGGCCGGAGAAAATAGATGGAGTTGCTCTGCAAGCCCAGGTATGATACTAGGTAGGGCAAAAAGGTAGAATGCCCGTGGAAGAGGGGAACTCCCCGCATGTCACGGGCGTCGTACTGACGAGCCGGAATAGCTTCGTCGACATGGTCGTACAACTCACGGTGCGTGCGGCCAGGTCTCGTACCTATAAGTGCATGCGGTTGTGTGCATGCTGTCGCTCCTGCGCGCACCTGCAGCTTCACGCGCGGCAATGCACGTGAGCGCGTGATCGCTCTCGTATGCACCCGCATGTGCGTGCGGCCAAGCGTGCACGCGAGCACACCTGTAAGTGCACGCGCGGGCACACGCACATGTAGAAGAGAGCGCGGTCGCGCGCACTTGTAGGTGTGTGCGTGCGCGCCTGTAGGTGCACGTGTGCTCGCACACACACACACATGTAGGTGCGCGATTGCACGCGCACTGACACACTCAAAGGTGCGCTCGGTCTTTGCACCCGTGCCTGAGGTTGCAGGATATCTCTGTGTGTGGCACGCATTCGACTGGGTGAGCGGCTTGACCTTACCGAGACGGGGTGATGGTGCCCTGACTGTTCATCTGAATGCCGTTGTTTTGATTGTTAAATTTCAACCTTTGTTTTTCTTCCATTTCAAGCTTCAAATCGTCCGACGAGACCTAAGTGTCTGCTCTCGTATCTTTATGGTGATCAAATTATTATTTGACAAAAGAGATACGGGTTACCTGACGATCTTGAGGTGAGGATACCACATGTTGAGGAGAACGTCCCAAATCCATCGAGAGGCTGGTTTACGGTTTGCGAGACCACTCTGAGATCAGGCTTTCGATTTCCACCGTGCGAGCATGTGATTGATATTCTGAAGTTTTGCGGTGTTCCTATGTCCCAGTTCACTCTGCTTAGGATGGTGCCTCTTATGGGATTGGTCATATTCTTTAGAGTGCCCGGTTCAAAAATCTCCTTGAATTGATTTAGAGATTGGTGCGATGTCTGCATTGATGGTGGTGGTCGTGTCGAAATCTTCGGCAATAAATCTGGCAAGAAATTGAGTCCTAGACGAATCGTCGTCATGGGAACGCCTTGTTTGGTTATGTCAGGAACTCTTGAGGCTTGCCGAAACTGTGGATTGTGCTGTCTGATTGTTGTCATCGCCCGAAGGGGAAAGAGCGAGAGTTTTCCCCGATGCTTGGGTTTACTGAGCCTCGGTAGTTGGTCAATCGTTTATTTAACATCTTCTTGTTCGTAGAGGAGAAACGTCTGTTGTAGTGTGGGGTATCTACCGATTCTGAGCGGGCAGCTGTGTAACATACTAGGGAGGACCCCTAGCACCGCCCGTCCCACCAGTAGCCCATGGAGGACCCATGGAACCACGGTGATACAGCCAGAATATACAAGGCCTGCAGGTCATACACCCCAAAGCATCTCCGGCATGTTTATCAGCATGGTGCATTGTTACCATGGGGTCTCAAACCCGCAACCTTGATAAGAAGCCATTAATACCACTCCTCATCACCAACTGAGCTACAACACAGTTGGTGATGAGGAGTGGTATTAAAGGCTTCTTATCAAGGTTCCAGGTTCGAGACCCGTGGCAATAATGCATCGTGCTGATAAACAGGTCGGAGATGCTTTAGGGTGTACGACATGTAGGCCTTGTATATTCCGGCTGTACCACCGTGGTGTCATGGGTCCTCCATGGGCTGCTGGTGGGCTAGGCTGCGCTAGGGGTCCTCCCTAGATTGTTACAAAAAAGTGCAGCTCTGTTGGTGATGAGAAATGTTGAAGAAAAAAGTGCACTTTTTTGTAACGACCTAGGGAGGACCCCTAGCGCCGCCCAGCCCACCAGCAGCCCATGGAGGACCCATGGCACCACGGTGGTATAGTCAGAATCTACTAGGCGTGCAGGTTGTACACCCCAACCAAATCTCTGCGCCTGTTTCTCAGCAGCGGAACATTGTTGGCACGGGGCTTCGAACCTGCAACCCTTGATAAGCAACCTTCAACAGTTCTCATCACCAACTGAGCTGGCTCAGTTGGTGATGAGAACTATTGAAGGTTGCTTATCAAGGGTGCTCAGTTGGTGATGAGAACTATTGAAGGTTGCTTATCAAGGGTTGCGGGTTCGAAGCCCCATGCCAACAATGTTCCGCTGCTGAGAAACAAGCACGGAGATTTGGTTGGGGTGTACGTCCTGCAGGCCTAGTAGATTCCGGCTGTACCACCGTGGTGCCATGGGTCCTCCATGGGCTGCTGGTGGGCCGGGCGGTGCTAGGGGTCCTCCCTAGGTCGTTACAAGCTAGGGCATCTTCAGTTCGTGAACGGAAAAGGAAAGTTACTATGGTTAGTTGTAGTGATGAGGGTATGGAGCCTCCATCGTCTTCGAAGAAAAAAGCTACTCAGGATGAGGCAGTTTGATGCAACCCTCATGGCTTCATTTTTTATTATTTTATCGCACATGCCTTCAATTATTATAGCGCATGCATTTGTGCATCTTTTGATTATTGTGTAGCATTGATTTGTATCGCGCGTATTATAAGCGCTTGGATGTTATTTTGTATCGCACATGTTCGCGCAAGTTTTGGTTTGGCTCGTTGGTGTGACCGGCCAATGTGATCCTTAATGCATAGGTCTGGTAGCTAGTTTAGAGATAGATTAGTTTAGGACAAGCTTAATAATTAACTATTTCAAATATAATGTCCTTTATGCCTAATAGTCGGCCCTGCCTTGAAATTTCGTCCTCTTCAATTTGCCATTGTCAAAGTCTGCCAATTTCAAAAGAAAACCCATCCTAAAATATATCAATATTCAAAGAAATGGATGTCTGTCAATAGCCAATTAAACCCTAAACTCTTATTATAAAAACCACTTTTATCTCCTATTCGCGGGAGGGGGAAAAATATAATCGAACGAGACCTTATTGTCTTCGTTCGATTCTATCCAGCGCCGGCTATAATGCCCTACTACTTTTCTCCCGGCGGAAGTCCTTAAGCTGTGTTGACCGTTATCATCTGCCTTGACGGAGTTTCCAACTCCACCATCATCTCCTACGCCCTCATCTCCTCCAGCCGAACAATCCTTTGAAGTTACTGCTCTCATCCTGCTCCTCTCCCACCATCGGAAACCACCAGTGAAGCCTTCCTAACCACTGTTCCAGCTGCTTGAAGCCATGCCGACCGCCATGGTTGTTGCCAGACCATCTCATAGGATCCGAAGACACACCAACATCCTCCACTAGCAGAATCAACGATCGTGTGGGCTTTCATTTTCTCTCGTGTAACACCCTAGATTTTGAGAGAGGGTCGATTTGCATTTCTGGCCAATTTTGGTTTCTGGCAGGGGGCACACGGCTCGGGGCACGGGCGTGTCCCAGGCCGTGTCAGGCTGGAGTCGACGACTTGGCCGCGTAGTCGACACTTTGCGCTCGGCGAAGTGTCAAGACAGGGCACACGGCCTATGACACGGGGGTGTCGCAGGGCGTGTCGAGCCCGTGTCGACACTCGGCCCGGGGTGTCGATATTTTCGCTCGACAATGTATCGAGATAAGGCACACGGCCTAGGACACGGGCGTGTCCAAGGCCGTGTGGGTCGGTCGACGAACTTCAGTCGACGATGATCACTCGACGAGTGTCGAGTGTCGAGTGTCGAGTGTCGAGACTGGGGCACACGGCCTGTAACACGGGCGTGTCATAGGGCATGTCCCGCTTGGTCGACGATCTTCGCTCGACATTTTTCCGCGGTGTCGACACAAAGGTTGTCAACGAGTGTCGATACTTCGCACACGGCTTGGGACACGGGCGTGTCCCGGGACGTGTCCTTCTCGGGTTGTTTTCGGTGCTGTGTCGATGGAGGCACACGGCCGACCACACGGCCGTGTCAGTTGGGACACGGGCGTGTCGGGTCGAACACGGGCGTGTCGAATGCCCGTGTGATGTTCTAGGCGCGTCGATTTGTGACGACGAATGGGGGACACTGCCCTGGATACGGGCGTGTGCCAGGCCGTGTTCGGCGCAGTTATTTTATTTTTCAGACGGATCGTGGCCATTCTTTCCCTTATTTTGGGATCTGATGGTCCAGAACTGCCCTTGGGGAGTTAAGTCCGAGAATAGGGTTGGAAAACCTCATTCTTCTTCAAGCTTTTCTCTTACTAAATTCTAGAGAGAAGGGAGAGAAATGAAGAAGGTGAAGGAGGGTTTGGGATGTAGGAGAAGCTTCGGTGCTCCAAATCGCGAGCCGAGTCCAGATCCGTGGAGGCTAGATCATTGCGAAGGTTTTCATTAGGCTATTTTGCCATGGCAAGGAAGAGGAGTCGGAAGGTAACGATACTTCTCCTCTCGGTCTTAGGATGCATGTCTTTAGCATCCTTTATTTTCTACTTTTGGGCCCCAAACACTCAAATGAGAGGGGTTTTGGGTCGCCAAGGTTCAAGTGGAACCTCCGGGTCGATTGAGTCCGTCCCAGGCATGATTTGCATTAGAGATCCGCTCCATTAGTCGATTAGGCATGGTGGGTGAAGCCGTAGTCGCGACCGTTTGTCCGACTCGGTGATGTTGCATACGAACTTTAAGGATTCGTAGAGTTTCCGTTGCCGCAAGATGCCGTTTGTGATGTGGTGATGTTTTTTCCCTTTTTCTCTAGTGAGTACGTGTAGTCGGAATCGGACAAGGTTAGCTCCTCGTGGCGGTAGATGGTTTCCTTGGTGGACAAGGTTATCTCCGCATGAGTTGTAGATGGTTTCCTTGGTGCGCGGGAACGGTGCAGTACAAATGAGGGACTAGGGTGGAATTGTCTTGGTTTGTGATGTGCCAAGGCGTGTCTGTGACTCCGTGGTCGGCTGGCTATCCCGTGACGTTCACGTCATGTGTGGAGAGTGTCCCGGTGAGACTAGTCCCCTTCTGTCAGACTAACGAGAATGCCAAGCATGGGGGCAAGCCCGGGCAATGAGGCCATGAGTGGGTGGGGTCCGGCAAGGCTTCTTAGAATCGGTCAGTTTGTGTTTGTTGGAATCCTGACATGAGATGTCAGAGTTTGTAGGCAAGCCCGGGTCTAAGACCTTGAGCAGTTGGGGCCTTTGCAAGAGTTCCTTTTGGCGGCCTGTGTGCCGTTGGGGGAATTGTATTACCCCCCCCCCCCCCCCCCCTTTGTTTGTGGATTTATGTCAATGGGGAACAATGAGTACCCATGTGATGTGATGATGTGCTAGATGCATACGAGATAGGGTTCCTTGGGTGAAGCCCGGGTTGTTGCATACATGTTGCATAAGTAGTCCCTTTTTATTATATGCTCAACCAGTAGAGAACATGTATGATGTGTGTGACATCCTAGCCTGTTTTTGTAGCTGCTTTTTCTTGCTTATGAATATTGCATACGAAGTGCTAACTTGCAGGTTGGAGGAGTACCCCGGGGTCCGTTAGGGGCGTCCGGGAGGAGATGTGTTTGTTATACAGTTTGAGGTCAGCCTTTGCTGACCCACGTTACTAATAAATTTTACAGGGCAAGGATCGCATGCAGGAGCTAGCCCGCCGGCCAGAAAGGCCTAAGCTTCATGAAATGCTTCTCTCTTTTGTAACTCTACTTATATGATGTTGTATGTTTGAGACTCATGTTGTCCGGCTTGCATGCCGAGGTAGACTAGGAGTGCTATGAACTTTCTTGACTGATATATTATTTGAGTTTGGACACTTGTTGTAAGACCATAAGGCCATTGTTATTACTCTTTCAGTGGTGGATAACTTCTAGTCTTGTTTGTGTTTCCACTGTTTTGTGCAAAGAGTTTTGAGTATGAGTATTTATATCATCTTATAATACTAAAGCTGTGGCGTCCGTATGTTGTGGGGCCCCGGACGGACCCATATTATACGGTCATTACAGGGGAGGTGTTACAATTTTATATCAGAGCCAGGTCAGATTCAACGTCAATGCGTAGAGAAGTTATCCACATAAGAGTAACGCGGGACCATGAGTGTCCTTATGTTTAAGTCTTGAGATTAGAGACTGATTCCTTGTTTCTTGTTTTCTTGAAGAGTGCAAGCAACGAGGCGGGTACGTCGAGAGCAAGAGAGGAACTCTCGGCGAGCAGTGCAACTGCTCCAGGTCTTTTGGGCACGGGTGTAAACCCGGCCGACTTCTGCCACATGCTTGTAGAAGCGATGGTGGCAGCCCAAGCTGCAGCAGCAGCTCAAGTAGCAACCCCTGCTACACCGGATATGGCGACGACCGTGCCAGGAGGAGAAGCCAAGCGAGTGGAGCCTTTGGCGGAAAGGGTAGTTGTCGGACATGGAGACCGACACTTGAAGTACTTCCTGAGCTTCAATCCCCTGTCTTTCAAGAGAGTGGTACGCCAACGGATGCGGAGGATTGGTGGGTTCGCATTCAAGAGCTTTTGAGGGCGGCAGAGATGCCAGAAGAAAAGAAATCTGAATATGCGGCGTTCATGTTAGAAGGAGACGCCAAGTTGTGGTGGGTGAGCCATAGCAGCCGCCAGTTCCCGGGACGCACCCCATCGGTGGAGGAGTTTGGGGATGCTTTTTTGAAGAGGTACATTCCCGTTTCTACACGGTTGGCACTTCAGAGGCAGTTCCTGCACTTAATGCAGCGGGACAACACTGTGGATGAGTATGTGCAGGAATTCACCCGTTTGAGTCGTTACGCGGGAACGACGATGGCAGATGATGTAGAGAGGGATAACCTCTTCTAGCAGGGGCTGAGGGAGAACTTGAGACAACCCCTCATTTCCATGAAGAGGGCTGGTTTTAATGAACTAGTTGAAGCTTCCAGGATATTGGAAAGTGATCTGGAGCGAACCCAACATCGTAAGGGTTTTACTCCCAAGCAAGGGGAAGGGAAGCCTTCCCAATCCCATGGAAAGTCTGAAGGGAGTAGGTGGAGAAATAAGCCACACACATCCAGGTCCGGTGAGAAGAGCAGGTGGACGCCTGAAGGTTCTCACTCTAGGGGACCGCCGACGTGTTACAACTGCGGTAAGGTGGATCATATAGCTCATGTTTGTCCCCAAGGAGGAGAAGGGCAAGAGGCAAGGTAGGAGCAGACTGTGCGCTCCGGCCCCAGTGCTGCGGAGAAAGGGAAGATTGCGGAGTCGAGCGCTTCTCGGTTCCAACCGGTGCAACCAAGGTCTTACAACCTTGGATAGCAAGATGCGATCCGCCAAACCGATGTGGTGACAAGTATGAAGAAAATTTAAGTTGAAATTTTATGCTTCATACTTTTAGACCCTTTTTATGTGATGTCTATGTTGTAGGCTTCGTATTAGTTTCCGGATACCCCGCTAGTGTATTGTTCGATACGGGAGCATCACACTCCTTTCTTGCGGAGAGCTTCATCCGGATAATAGGAGTTGAGTCTTTCTCGGCGGACACGGAGTTGAAAGTGCACATACCCAATGGGTCATCCATGACCACCGGGGCCAAAGGGCGCATCTATTGGGAGCTGGACGGAGTTGACTTCGTCTTGGTAGCAGCGATTTTGCCATTGGTTGAGTTCGATGTCATTTTGGGCATGGAATGGCTTGCAGAGCAGTGCTCCAGTATTGATTGCCTATCTAAGGTAGTGACCCTAAAGAGCAAAGGGCATACGGAGGTCAAATTTGAGGGCCTTTGTGGAGTGGCCTATTCCCTGATTTCGGTCATGCAATTGATGCGAGCGGTTAAACAGTTTGGTGTAGCGCTTGTAGCGTTATTGGAGGTTCGTCTCTCTCACCTATCTATTGAGGAAGTGCCCGTAATGGCAGAGTTCAAGGATGTGTTTACGGATGAACTTCCTGGAGCGCCTCCTCGGCGGGAGATCTATTTCTCGATCGAGTTAGTGCCGGAGGCTAGGCCGGTGTCACGTCCTCCGTTTAGGATGGCACCAAAGGAGTTGGCGGAACTCAAAGTACAGCTACAGGAACTGTTGGAGCAAGGGTATATTAGACCCAGTTCTTCACCGTGGAGCGCGCCAGTGCTGTTTATAAAGAAGAAAGACGGTAGCATGCGACTATGCATAGACTACCGAGAGCTGAATAAATTGACCGTCAAGAATAAGTATCTGATTCCTCGGATAGATGACTTGTTCGACCAATTGGTGGGGTCAGTGGTGTATTCAAAATTGAACTTGAAGTCAGGCTATTATCAGCTGCGAATTCGGGATGAGGACATACCCAAGACTGCCTTTGGTACAAGGTATGGACACTTTGAGTTTACGGTGATGCCGTTCGGACGGACGAACGCACCATCTGTGTTCATGGATCTTATGAATTGAGTATTTCTGGAATACTTGGATTCTTTCGTGGTTGTCTTCATCGATGACATCTTGGTGTATTCCAAATCTGAAGTGGAGTATGAGACCCACTTGAGAGTGGTCTTGCAAGTGTTGAGGGAGAATCAGTTGTATGCAAAGTTCTCCAAGTGCGAGTTCTGGTTAGAGAAGGTGGCATTTTTGGGCCACGTGATTAGTGGGGATGGGGTGTGAAAGGGGAAACTAGATCAGATATACTCTAGAGGGGGGTGAATAGAGTATATGGTGCTTTTTAAAACACAAAGAAAAACTTTTGCAAAGCTTTACAACAATTGCTGTAATGAGTGTAAGCAGGGAAGCAGAAATAAAATTAATCACAAAACCAAGCTATGCAGAAACTAAGCACAAGAAAATTTAGGCCAAAAACAAAAAGAAAACATGCAAAACCAGATGACACAAGGAATTATAGTGGTTCCCCAAACTTGGGTACATCCACTCTTCTACCACCCTAGGTAGGAATCCACTGCAGGATGAGTTGATCAGGTGTCCTGGGCACCAATGAGCTTTTGATAAGGTGCTCAAAAACCAAAATAGATTTTTTGATCAGGTGTCTTGCCACCAATGAGCTTTTGACAAGGTGCTCAAAAACCAGATTCAAACTTTTGAAGGGAGTTTGAAAAACCCTTTACAGAGTGGGGGTGAAAGAGTGCTGGCAGTCTTCTCTTTTCTCAAACAACTGAGAAGACTAAGTGGATTGATTTCAAAGCTCCCCCTGAGTCCTTGATCTTCAGGAAGATGAGCTTTGCTGAGGGTGATAGGCCTTCAAAGATAAATCTCCAGCAAAAGATGATTTCAGCAAGCTGAAATGTTGAGTGTCTGGAGTCTTGAAATGATGTTGGCCTTGAACACTTTAAGAGCTGGAGAGATCTGAAGATTTTTTGAAAGCTTGATCTCTCTGATGAGTGTTCTTCAGAATTCTTGTTGACAGAATATTTTTCAAAGAGTCTCTGTATATTGAGTTGTGTTTTCTATTCTTGTCAATCTCTTTTCTTGATTCAAAAAACATTCTCTTTTATTCTCTGTGTCTGAATAGGATATTACTCTGTCAAAGATAGCCGTTGGTCTGTATTGATTACAGCCTTAATTGCATAATTTATTCTGAAGGAAAGTCCACTGAATTGTTCCTTGAAAAATCCCTTTAAACTTGCTCCAGAAGTAAATGAAAACGGCTGGCAGATCTTCTGAATTAAATGCAGAATAACTTCTATCTGATTTAAATTTGAATTCTGAAAGATAACTGAAATCGTCGAACTGAGCTCTGCTATCGTCGAGCTGAGCTCAGCGACCTGGAAAATACAAGCAGCAACATAATCGTCGATCTGAGCTCAAAGATCGTCGAACTGAGCTCAGAGATAAGGATCCAGTGCAGAGTCAAAATCGTCGACCTGAGCTCAGCGATCGTCGAATGGAGTTCGACGATATTGAGAAGTTGAGCTCAGCGATCGTCGAGTGGAGCTCAACGATATTATGAGGTTTGAGCTCAGCGATCGTCGAACGAAGCTCGACGATCTGTCGAAGTTGAGCTAGACGATCGTCGACCGGAGTTCGACGAAACGTCGTGCTGAGCTCGACGATTTGACTTAGTCTCCAGAAAAACTTTGGTCTTCAGGACAGCTTCCAAACCTATACTCCTGATCCCTTAGACTCAATTCTAATTGACCTATTAAGCTGTACAGAAGGTCAAACACAGATTCCTAGAGACATAGTGATCCTGACCCAAATTAGTAATAGGGTGTTCCAACAATCTCCCCCTATTTGGGTTAGGAAAACTATTTACAGACTTTGAAAATCAAACAACATCATACAATCAGAAAAACATAAAAACAACAGCAGCTAGACATTACAGAACCATCACAGAGATATATAAATATGATATCCAGAAAGCAGTCAGAAAAACCAAGAATTGTCACCTTACAGAGTTACTCTTTCTCTTTGCCTTTTACCAACTTGATTTCTCTGTTAGGATTTAAAGCTTCTTGTTTGGATCTGGTATCATCAGCTGCTCCCAAATATGTTTGCTTTGATGTCCTGGGAACCACTGCAGCTGGATGCAACTCCATGTACCTGTCTGCATCAAAAAATTTACTGGAGGCATATCTTTCTAGTTCTTTCTGTCTTTGTTCTGACATTGTAGATATATTAGAGGTGTCTAGGCCTTGCTCTCTGGCTTTCTTTATTTGATCTAATGCAGCCAACTCTTTCATTCTAGCAGTCCAAGCAACAGGATTCTTCTCAGGGTCCTCAAATGGAACAGGTGGCTCATACCTATTCGAAGAAGTATCTTGAGGAGTCCTGGCAGTCACAGTTTCTTTGAGCTTGTAGGGGAATGGATCAGAAGATGTATCAGAAGGAACATGTCCTCCCCTAGAATAAGGGTGCTGCCTGGAATGCCCTTTGGAGTAAAACTGAGTCTCTCTTTGATTTCCCCTATATCCTCCCCTTCTAGAGTAAGAGACCCTAGACTGGCTTTCCCTTTGATATGTTCTAGCATGAGGTTGGTAGGGAGCCTGGCTTCTAGCTGGGCCTGATCTTGCAGAGCTGCCACCTGCACCTGCATCAGGTGGAGGTGGTGGAGAAGGATGAGGGTGCTTGGACTGGGTGGAACCTTTCTCATACTTCCTTTTCTTCTTCATAGCCTTTAGCTGATTCTTAGAGAACTGCATCCAATGCTCAGTAATTGGGCAGTTGTGCAGAATATAGTAAGGAACATCATTATCATCTCTAACTTTGGCAGGTGGAACCCTCTTCATTGGCTTACTTCTTGCCTTCCTTTTCCTTGCAATGGTGGCAGAAGAATCATCAGAAGCAGTGTTGTAGTCATCAGATTCAGAGCTTTGAGCATCATATAAAGCATCAATCCTTTTCATCAGATTTTCTTTTAGTTGAACAGCAGCAGATGGGGCAGTGGCAGAAGCAGAAGGAGCAACAGAGACAGATACAGCAGCAGACATAACAACAGATACTGGAGCAGCAGTAGAAGCAACACTGGTTATTTCAGGAATTATGGCAGCAGCAGATTCAGAAACAACAACAACATCTACAGCAGGCTCAAAAACAGCAGCCTCTGTCATCAGAGAATCCTGGAAAATGGGCTCATCAGAAACAATTTGATTTTCAGCAGCAGTTGGAACATTGTCTTCAGCAGCAGCAAGAACAATTTCAGAAGCAGATTCAGTCTTTTCTTTATCAGCAGCAGCAGCAGGCATCACTAAAAGTACAAAGGATGAAAGAATGTTGGGGTCACAGCCAGAGAAGGGCACCATTGCCTTAGACAGATCTTCTGAGGGCTGGACAGCAATGGCTTCTGGAAGGTAGCTGTAGTATGCAGTATCAAATGCAGATAGCAAAGACCTTAGGTCTATTGCTAAGACTGGAGTAGGCACAGCAACTGGAGCAGAAGATACAAGCACAGCAGCAGCAGCAGCAGCAGGAGCAGAGGCAGCAGCAACAGCAGCATGAAGGCTGGCTTCATAGGGCATCTCCCCCTGCCTGGATGCAGATACCTCTGGATCAAGGCAAACTGCTGGTGGGGCTGCTGGAGGAAGGAGAGAAGAAAGCCTGGCAGAGAGGGCTGCCACTGACAAGTGTAGAGGAGCCAAAGAGGTCTCCAAGAGGAGGGAGAGCCTGGGGGCAATGAGCTCATACAAGCTTGTCAGCAAGGGCTGAAAGATCTACTTGCTCAAGAAGAGGAGCAGAGGTAGAGGGTACAGGGATGGCTGAAGAAGCTGGAGGTGGAGGGCTGAATGGTGGAATGAATGGCTCAGAGAGGGGATTGTGGAGATGGAGGACAAAGGGAGGGATATGGAGTGAGTGAAAGTGGGTTGGTCAAGGATGTGGTGGAGGAGATCTTGGAAAGATGGTGAGGTGGAGGGTAATTCTGAGGAGAAGAGGGGGAATCATCCATGTAGGATTCATCCAGAAGTGTGAAGGATGGTATGGATGGGGATGAGGTGACATCTGGAGGTGGATATGAGAATAATGGGTGGAAGTGGTCAACTGGAGGTGATGAAGTGGTTGCTGGAGATGGAATAGTGGTTGGAGATGGGCTGGAGATTGTAAGTGGAGATGAGGCTGGAATGGTGGATGGAGCTGGAGGTAGGATTGAACTTGGAGGAGGAGGAGAAGCAGCACTAGCAGCAGGCAGGTTCTCTGCAGGTGCAGAGACCTGGGGGGAGTGACTCTTTGAGTCCTGGTGCCTGAAGGGGCAGTTGAAGAGGGCCTGCTGGGCTTGCTAATCTGCCTGTCCCATTTCCCAAATAGGGCACAGGTGAGTCTCTTGGAGGCATTTATGTGCACTCCAGAGGAGACTAACAGAGCAGGGCACTTTGCCTGAAGGAAAACTCCCAGAATTCTTCCAAAATTCACAAAGGTTTTGTTAATCTTTTTCTTTATCAGGTCAAAGAAGATCTCTCCCCAGTTCAAGCTTTTCCTATCTACCAGAGCTCCCATGAGGCAGAGCTGATGTCTGGAGATGGTGTCATGTGCAGAATGTTTTGCCAACAGGACCTTGCCTACAACATCTGCCAGGAACCTGTATTCAACTGACAGGTTCCTCTTAAACAACTTGCTAGGGTTTCCCTCAGGATGACCCATCCTGGCAAGTATATCAGAAAATTCTTCTCCAGAAAGTTCAGCAGAGTCTTCACCATTTCTTAAACCAAAAACCTCTGTTAAGACTGTTGGGGTCAGAGGTACCTGGGTGCCAGCAATAGATCCAACAATGGTGTTGTTGTCAAGGTTGTGTGCAGTATATACCCATTCCTTTATTTCATCTGAGGCAAGTTTGATTCTTGTGGTCATGAGGGCAGATAACTGCTGATCTTTGAATAAACTCAGGATGTCCTGGAAGACTTGATCAGTGGTGTTGAAGGAGTCCAAATCATTGTCAAACCCTGCATCAAACTTCATGGCGGCGAGGACAGCAAACTGAGACGGCCATGGTACCTGCAAAAACTTAACAAACAAACCGAACAAGCGTAGAACTGTTTGGAGGGAAGAAAATTTTTGCAGAGAAATTGAAAGCGCAAGAGAGAACGACGGCGAAAAATGAGTTTTATATTAGGGTTCGACGCAGAATTGGAAAGATCGTTGAACTCAGTTCGACGATCGAGGCTTCTAAAGGAATCTGAAGAGACTCCAGCATCGTCGATCTCCGTTCGACGATCTGGAAAGGCGTCGAGCTCCGTTCAACGATCGTTCAGGGAACAAGATCGTCGAGCGCCGTTCGACGATCGTTGACCAGAAGAGATAGTTCATACTATCTGAGGAGCGCTGAACTCCGTTCGACGATTCAGGAAATCGTCGAACTCCGTTCGACGATCTTTGGGGAAATCGTCGAGCGCAGTTCAGAGATCAGAAAATTCTAGACACTAAGGAGAATCAAAATTTTTGCCCAGTCTTGGTCAATTTTTAGCTTTCAAAATCTTGGATATTATTTAAGACTTCCTCCATCTAACATTCCTAACTGATTTAGGAAGAAGGTGTGTTTCTTTTCATCCAAGGGCTTGGTGAAAATATCTCCCCTTTGTAAATTCAGTTGGGATATAATGCAGTTCAATTTTATTCTTTTCAACATTGTCCCTTAAGAAGTGATGCCTAATCTCTATGTGTTTTGTCCTACTATGGAGGACTGGATTTTGAGCTATGGAAATAGCACTTGTATTGTCACAAAAGATTTTTGACTTCTCTAAGTTGTAACCATAGTCTAGGAGTTGATTTTGAATCCACAGTATTTGTGAACAATAACTACCTGCAGCCATATATTCAGCTTCAGCAGTTGAAGTTGACACAGATGTTTGTTTCTTACAAAACCAAGAGACAAGTCTATCACCAAGGAACTGACAAGTTCCACTGGTGCTTTTCCTGTCAATTCTGCATCCAGCATAATCAGCATCAGAGAATCCAGTTAACTCAAATGCTGAATCTTTTGGATACCAGAGACCTAGATTTGGACAACTTTTAACATACCTGAGAATCCTCTTTACTAATGTTAGGTGTGACTCTCTAGGGCTAACTTGGAACCTAGCACATATACATGTAGCAAACATTATATCTGGTCTACTAGCTGTAAGATACAGTAAAGAGCCAATCATTGCTCTATATGTTGTCTGATCAACAAGGTTTCCCATGTTCATCAGCATCCTAATACAGCATTGGTAGGCATGGGTGTTTTCATACAAGATGCCTCAGACATGCCAAATTTCTTAACCAGCTCATTAGCATATTTGGTTTGAGAAATAAAGATGCCTTCAGCATGTTGTTTGACTTGCAATCCTAGGAAGAAGGATAGCTCACCCATGCTACTCATCTCAAATTTAGAATGCATTAGGTTAGAAAACCTTCTGCACAATTTTGAGTCAGTAGAACCAAAAATGATATCGTCTACATAAATTTGTACTAGTAGGGTATAGGACTTATGGGTTCTAATAAAAAGAGTTTGGTCTACTCTACCCCTTATAAAACCATTTTCCAAGAGAAAGCATGCTAGGGTCTCATACCATGCTCTAGGAGCTTGCTTGAGACCATATAATGCTTTATGTAGTTTAAAAACATAATCAGGATGAGTTGGAGAGATAAAACCTGGAGGTTGTCTGACATAGACTTCCTCTTTGATGTCTCCATTTAAGAAGGCACTCTTGACATCCATCTGATAAACCTTGAAGCCTTTGTGAGCTGCATAAGCTAAAAATATCCTGATGGCTTCTAATCTTGCAACAGGTGCAAAGGTCTGGTCGTAGTCAATTCCTTCTTCTTGAGAATATCCCTGGGCAACTAGCCTTGCCTTGTTCCTTATTATTACTCCTTGATCATCCAGTTTATTTCTGAATACCCATTTTGTTCCAACAATGGAATGATCCTTTGGCTTTGGCACTAGTTCCCATACTTTGTTCCTCTCAAATTGATGCAACTCCTCTTGCATGGCAATGATCCAGTGTGGATCTTGCTCTGCATCTTGAATGGACTGAGGCTCAATTTGAGAAAGGAAGCAGGTGTGCAACAGGTTTTGGTTGACCTGATTTCTGGTTTGCACACCAGCTGAGATTTCTCCAATTATTTGGGAAATTGGATGGTCTCTTGATGTTACTAAATCAACAGGGGGTGTTGATTGTTCACCAACCTGTGTTGTTGTTTCCTCTTGTGGTACAACAACTGGCTCTTCATGTTGAGCTTCAATGTGTTGAGCATTCCCTTCATCTTCACTGCTTTCATTCTCTTGAGCAACCTGTAACTTGTTCATATCTTCAACTAGAGAGTGTTCCTGCAAAGGTTCTATGGTAGAAGAAATCTTCTCCTTGAAAGACATGTTAGTTTCATCAAAAGAAACATGAACAGATTCCTCAATTTTCAATGATGATTTATTATAGACCCTATAGGCCTTGCTGATCATGGAGTATCCCAGAAACACTCCTTCATCAGCTTTGGCTTGAAATTTTGCTAAATATTTCTTATCATTATTGTGAATATAGCAAGTGCAGCCAAAAATTCTGAAATAGTCAACTTTAGGTTTCTTCCCTTTGAGTAATTCATAGGGAGTCTTTCCCTTCAGTTTATGTATCAGACTTCTGTTCAGCACATAGTTGGAGGTGTTCACTGCCTCTGCCCAGAAGGATAGAGGTAGATGAGCATCTGACAACAATGTAGTGGCAGATTCAATAAGGGTTCTATTTTTCCTTTCAGCTACCCCATTTTGTTGAGGAGTTCTAGGAGCTGAGAAAGTATGCCTGATCCCTTCACTCTGACAGAACTCTTGCATAAGAAGAGAATCAAACTCTGTCCCATGATCACTTCTGATCAGGGCAATGTGAGTATTGAACTCAATCTTTATACATTTGAGAAACTCTGTCAGACACTTAAAGTTATCAAGACTTCTTCCTTAGAAAGAACACCCAAGTGAATCTAGAGAAGTCATCTACAATCACCAAAGTGTAGGATTTCCCTCCTAGGCTTTGTACTGTGATGGGTCCAAATAGATCCATGTGTAACAGATACAATATCCTAGGTGAATCACTCTTATTAAGTGACTTGAAACTGTTTTTAGTTTGCTTGCCTAATTGACAAGCCTTGCAGAGTCCTTCCTTCTTGTAGGGGCCAGAAGGTAGTCCTCTAACAAGGTTGTCCTTGGATAGCCTAGCAATAGTTCTAAGGTTTAGGTGTCCTAGTCTCTTATGCCATAAAACATTTGGTCTACAGACTGAATTGAATAAACAGATATCTATAGTAGTTGAAAGAAAATCTACTAGGTAGATGTTACCTTTCCTTTTACCTGTCAACACAGTTGTGTTGTCCTCTGACTTGATTTTGCATAAGGTTTTGCTGAAGGTCACCTGGTAGCCTTCATCACATAGCTGACTGATGCTGATTAGGTTGTGCTTCAGTCCTTCCACATATGCTACTTTCTTGAAGGTTACAGAACCAATATGGACTGCTCTGTATCCTTTAGTTTGTCCAAAGTTGGAGTCACCAAAGATAACTTTGGGTCCAATCTTGGCTCTAAAGGAATTTAGGTTGTCCTTATTCCCTGTCATGTGCTTAGAGCACCCACTATCCAAATACCATTGCTGGTTAGATGTTGGATAGGTCTTCACCTGCACATAAACAATTCACTTGTTTTTGACCCAGTTTACCTTGGGCCTAGGTTGATAACCTTTAAATTCAGAAATGAAAGATATCCCTGGCTGACTCTTATATCCTTCAGGATGATATCTCCTTGGAGGTAAAATCCATTCAGTATAAGGGTTGAAGGTTTGGGATGAAGAACCCTTAGGATTCAATTTTTGATTTGCCTTTGAGAAATTTTCCAGAGCTCTGACCTCTGTTCGACGATCTTGGAGCTGAGTTCGACGATCTTGGGTCAGATCGTCGAGCTCCGTTCGACGGTCGACTATGGGTGAGGTCAGGTATATGAGATCGTCGAGCTTCGTTCGACGACATTGGTTGAGATCGTCGACCAGCGTTCGACGATTTTCCCTGAGATCGTCGAGCTGCGTTCGGCGATCGTCGATCTTCATTCGGCGATCGTCGATCTTCGTTTCGACGATTTGTGCTGGACTTTAGTTTTCTGAGGCAGATCAGAATTTTTCCTGGCAACCTCTACAACTCCCTTTCCCTTGTCAGAAATGAACTTGATAGGGGTTGTTAGAACAATAGGTTGGCTGGATGAGGCACCCAAGCCCAGTGTACTGTTGAATCTTGAGTTCACTGTGCTTGTGATGTCCATCAGCTTGATGCTTCTCCCATTGAGAGATTCTTCAAGCTTCTTGGCCTCAGAGAGCTCACTCTTCAGTGAAGCTATCTGTTCCCTATAGTTCTCCAACTCCTGAGAGAGTTTGAGGTTTTCTGATTTTAAAACATTTTGTTCAGATAATTGATTTCTGAGAGAGATGATCTCTTTCTCAGACTTTAGCAGGTCTAAACATAGTGCTTTAAATTCAAGTTTAAAATCTTCTGAAGTAAAATCAAAAGAGCTGATTACCTGATCTTCTTCAGGTTGAGTCTCTGAGTCTGACTCTGACTCCTCTTCCTCTGAGTTGTGTTGTGAGGCATTGATTGCCATCATGCAGAACTCCTTTTCCTCTGCATCATCCTCATCATCACTTGAGCTGGAAGAGGCTTCTGACTCCTCTTCAGTCTCACTCCAGGATTCAGCAACAAATCCTTTCCTTGTGTGCTTATTTCTGCTGGAGGAAGGTTTGCTACTTCCATTCCTTTTGGAGTCCTTCTCCTTTCTTCTTTCTTTTCTGTCCCTTCTGTCCTTGTTCTTGTTCTCTGGACAGTCAGGAACCATATGCCCTGGTTTCCTGCAACCAAAGCAAATGATGTCTTTGCTATTGCCAATGGACTTGTCATACCTTGGCTTATCCTGCTCCTTGTATGATCTTCTTCTGAAGTCCTTTCTGGCCATCTTATAGAATCTTTTGGCCAACAAGCTGAGAAGTTCATCATTGGCTGTTCCTTTTTCTTCAGGCAGATCCTCAGTTGCCTTGAATGCTATAGTCTTCTCCTTTCTTGTGGCTGGTGAAGCAGCCTTCTGTTCTTCTTCTCTGTTCTTGATGAGTAGCTCATAAGATTTGAGCTTACCCAACAAGGCTTTCAGTGGTGATCTCATTCAGACTTCTGGCATCTTTAATTGGCCAGATTCTTGAATCCCAAGTGCTGGGGAAGCACATTAGGATCTTGTCATTAAGTTCTGTCAGTGAGATCTCTTTGTCTAATGTCCTCAGTTCACTGACAATTAGACTCAGTCTGTTGTACATGTCTCCCACTGACTCTGTTTCTCCCTTCTTGAAGTTCTCATATTGGGAGATGAGATGGGATCTTCTGTCCTTTCTCTCATCAGCTGAGCCAGAGACAATTTCTGAGAGCTTGTCCCAAATTTCCTTGGCTGAATTGCATTCAGCTACTTTTTGAAAAATGTCATCTGACATTGTCTGAGCTAAAATGTTCATTGCCTTGGCATCAGCTACTTTCCACTTTTTGATGTCAGCATCTGTTCCTGATGGAGGTGGAACAGCATTTGTGCTTGTGCCCTCTGGAGGTCTTGGACACACTGTCAAAACAGAATTAAAAATGTCTTCGTCAATAGAATTCATGTAGAGTCTAATCCTTGCTTTCCAAAGTGCAAACTTTGACAGATTGCACACTGGAGGTCTGGTGCTAGCATAATCTTTGTTTTGGGCCATGATTTGTGCATACGAAATCTAATAATAAAATATAACAGAAGGATCTAGTTTGGGATCTTGGGGTTCAGGTGTTAGCCTGTACAACCAGTCAGGATATGGTATTTTAACCAACCTGGCTCTGATACCAATTGAAAGGGGAAACTAGATCAGATATACTCTAGAGGGGGTGAATAGAGTATATGGTGCTTTTTAAAACACAAAGAAAAACTTTTGCAAAGCTTTACAACAATTGCTGTAATGAGTGTAAGCAGGGAAGCAGAAATAAAATTAATCACAAAACCAAGCTATGCAGAAACTAAGCACAAGAAAATCTAGGCCAAAAACAAAAAGAAAACATGCAAAACCAGATGACACAAGGAATTATAGTGGTTCCCCAAACTTGGGTACATCCACTCTTCTACCACCCTAAGTAGGAATCCACTGCAGGATGAGTTGATCAGGTGTCCTGGGCACCAATGAGCTTTTGATAAGGTGCTCAAAAACCAAAACAGATTTTTTGATCAGGTGTCTTGCCACCAATGAGCTTTTGACAAGGTGCTCAAAAACCAGATTCAAACTTTTGAAGGGAGTTTGAAAAACCCTTTACAGAGTGGGGGTGAAAGAGTGATGGCAGTCTTCTCTTTTCTCAAACAACTGAGAAGACTAAGTGGATTGATTTCAAAGCTCCCCCTGAGTCCTTGATCTTCAGGAAGATGAGCTTTGCTGAGGGTGATAGGCCTTCAAAGATAGATCTCCAGCAAAAGATGATTTTAGCAAGCTGAAATGTTGAGTGTCTGGAGTCTTGAAATGATGTTGGCCTTGAACACTTTAAGAGCTGGAGAGATCTGAAGATTTTTTGAAAGCTTGATCTCTCTGATGAGTGTTCTTCAGAATTCTTGTTGACAGAATATTTTTCAAAGAGTCTCTGTATATTGAGTTGTGTTTTCTATTCTTGTCAATCTCTTTTCTTGATTCAAAAAACATTCTCTTTTATTCTCTGTGTCTGAATAGGATATTACTCTGTCAAAGATAGTCGTTGGTCTGTATTGATTACAGCCTTAATTGCATAATTTATTCTGAAGGAAAGTCCACTGAATTGTTCCTTGAAAAATCCCTTTAAACTTGCTCCAGAAGTAAATGAAAATGGCTGGCAGATCTTCTGAATTAAATGCAGAATAACTTCTATCTGATTTAAATTTGAATTCTGAAAGATAACTGAAATCGTCGAACTGAGCTCTGCTATCGTCGAGCTGAGCTCAGCGACCTGGAAAATGCAAGCAGCAACATAATCGTCGATCTGAGCTCAAAGATCGTCGAACTGAGCTCAGAGATAAGGATCCAGTGCAGAGTCAAAATCGTCGACCTGAGCTCAGCGATCGTCGAATGGAGTTCGACGATATTGAAAAGTTGAGCTCAGCGATCGTCGAGTGGAGCTCGACGATATTATGAGGTTTGAGCTCAGCGATCGTCGAACGAAGCTCGACGATCTGTCGAAGTTGAGCTAGACGATCGTCGACCGGAGTTCGACGAAACGTCGTGCTGAGCTCGACGATTTGACTTAGTCTCCAGAAAAACTTTGGTCTTCAGGGCAGCTTCCAAACCTAGACTCCTGATCCCTTAGACTCAATTCTAATTCACCTATTAAGCTATACAGAAGGTCAAACACAGATTCCTAGAGACATAGTGATCCTGACCCAAATTAGTAATAGGGTGTTCCAACATGGTGGCAGTGGATCCAACAAAAGTGGAGGCCATCAGAGATTGGCCAGTCTTGAGGACCGTGGCAGAAGTCCGAAGTTTTTTGGGACAAGCAGGGTACTATAGGAGATTCGTGGAAAATTTCTCGCGGATAGCTCTACCCCTCACCTCACTCACTTGTAAAGATAATAAGTTTGTGTGGACTCAAGAGTGCAGTCAAGTATTTAAGGCACTGAAGGAGAGACTGATGATGGCTCCAATCCTAAGTCTACCGCAAGGGACCGAGGGATTTCAGATCTTCAGTGACGCATCGGGATGCGGTTTGGGTTGCATTTTGGTGCAACATGGCAAGGTGATAGCTTATGGGTCTAGACAGCTGAAGCCTCATGAGAGAAATTACCCCATCCATGACTTGGAGTTTGCGGCGGTAATTTTTGCGTTGAAAATATGGCGGCATTATATGTACGGTGCAAAGGTGGAGATCTTCATGGATCATAAAAGCCTGAAGTATCTCTTGGATCAAAAGAACTTGAACATGCGGCAACGCAGGTGGGTTGAGTTTCTTGGAGACTATGAAGTGGCGATTCAGTATACGCCAGGTAAAGCCAATGTGGTGGCGGATGCCTTGAGTAGAAAGTACTCGGGGCAAGAGAATTGGATCGAAGCACATGATGAGCTGTTGGTACGAGAATGGGAGTCCCTTGGTTTCGAATGTGTTGCGAGAGGCGAGTCCAGTGTGGCTCGGTTGAACTGGATTGAAGTGCAAAACGACATGACCGATCGCATTCGGTAAGCGACTCGGTTGGATGTGGAGTTTCAACCATTTGTGTTGGAGGCTCAAACGGGCGAGAGCAGTGCCTTGGAGATGATTGATGGGATTCTGAGGAAGGACGGAAGGGTTTGTATACCGCAGTTCGGCAAACTCCGTGAGGAGTTGATGTTTGAGGCTCACTTCACAAAGTACTCCATTCACCTGGGCAGTACGAAGATGTACTTGGATATGAAGAAATCCTTTTGGTGCCGCGGCTGAAGCGGGACGTAGCTTTGTATGTGAATCGTTGTCAGACTTGCGCCTTTGTGAAGGCCGAATGTTAGAAGCCGGGCGGTTTCTTGAAGCCCCTTCCAATCCCTGAGTGGAAATTTGATGACATCTCCATGGATTTTGTGCATGGTCTGCCTAGATCGCAGCAGGGTAATGATGCCATTTGGGTGATCGTGGACCGCTTAACCAAGGTGGCCCACTTCATCCCAAATCGGAACGAGGACAGCATGGACAAGCTGGTGGAGTTGTATGTTCGCAACATTGTGCGACTGCATGGGATTCCAAAGAGTATAGTCAGCGATCGAGATGGACGGTTTACGTCCAAGGACTGGAGACTGGTTCAGAAGAGCTTGGGCATGAAGCTAAAGTTCAGTACGGCGTTTCATCCTCAAACTGACGGGAAAACCGAAAGAACGAACCGTACTATGGAGGATATGCTACGAATGTGCATTCTTGACTTCGGCAAGAGGTGGGAAGATCACATGTTCATGGTGGAATTCGCGTACAATAATAGTTATCAAGCAAGCATAAAAATGGCGTCATACGAAGCTTTGTATGGGAGACGGTGTCGAACACCGATGTCTTGGGCAGAGGCAGGAGACACCAAAATTTTGGGAAAGGAGGCGGTGGTTGACGCTTGTGAGTTGGTACGGACCATTCAAAAGCGTATGAAGGTGGCGCAAGACCGGCAAGCAAAATACTTTAATGCTCGTCACAGGAAGTTGGAGTTTGCGGTAGGTGATTGGGTCTATTTGAAGATCAAGCCGTTCAAGGGCTTCTCACGGATTCGCCGACTCAAGAAGTTGAGTCCAAGGTTTTTGGGGCCTTTTGAAGTTGTTGAACGGGTGGGATAAGCAGCCTGTCGGTTGGCGTTGTCCGCGGAGCTGAGTGGATTGCATGACGTCTTCCATGTCTCCGCCTTGAGGAAAGCCTTGGTGGAGGCTAGTGTGGTGATCGAGCCGGCATCGATGCCAATTGAGGAAGACTTGAGGATGCGAGTCAATCCAATCGCTATAGAGGATTCGGAGACTCGGTAGTTGCGGAATAAAGAGGTTAAACTCGTGAGAGTCCGATGGGACAACTGCGGTCGTGAGGAGCAATCTTGGGAACGAGAGAAAGCCATGCTAGAAGAGTATCCAGAACTTTTCATTTCAGGTACCATTTAAGTGTGTTCCCTTTTGTTTTGTAATTTCGGGACGAAATTCTGTTAGGGGCGGGGGGAGAGTTGTAACACCCCAGATTTTGAGAGAGGGTCGATTTGCGTTTCTGGTCAATTTTAGTTTCTGGCAGGGGGCACACGGCCCGGGATACGGGCGTGTCCCGGGCCATATCAGGCTGGAGTCGGCGACTTGGCCGCGTAGTCAACACTTTGCACTCGGAGAAGTGTCGAGACAGGGCACACGGCCTGCGACATGGGCGTGTCGCAGGGCGTTTCGAGCCCGTGTCGACACTCAGCCCGGGGTGTCGACATTTTCGCTCGACAATGTGTCGAGACAAGGCACACGTCCTAGGACACGGGCGTGTCCAAGGCGTGTGGGTCGGTCGACGAAATTCAGTCGACTATGCACACTCGACGAGTGTCGAGTGTCGAGTGTCGAGTGTCGAGTGTCGAGACTGGGGCACATGGCCTGTGACACGGGCGTGTCACAGGGCGTGTCCCGCTTGGTCGATGATCTTCGCTCGACGTTTTTCCGCGGTGTAGACACAAAGACTGTCTACGAGTGTCGAGACTTCGCACACGGCTTGTGACACGGGCGTGTCCCAGGCCGTGTCCTTCTCGGGTTGTTTTCGGGGCTGTGTCGATGGAGGCACATGGCCGACCACACGGCCGTGTCAGTTGGGACACGGGCGTGTCGGGTCGAACACGGGCGTGTCAAATGCCCGTGTGATGTTCCAGGCGCATCGATTTGTGATGGCGAATGGGGGACACGGACGTGTACCAGGCCGTGTTCGGCGCAGGTATTTTATTTTTCAGACGGATCGTGGCCATTTTTCCCTTATTTGGGGATCTGATGGTCCAGAACTGCCCTTGGGGAGTTAAGTCCGAGAATAGGGTTGGAAACCCTCATTCTTCTTCAAGCTTTTCTCTTATTAAATTCTAGAGAGAACGGAAAGCAAGGAAGAAGGTGAAGGATGTTTTGGGCTGTAGGAGAAACTTCGGTGCTCTAAATTGCGAGCCGAGTCCAGATCCGTGGAGGCTAGATCGTTGCGAAGGTTTTCATCCAGCTATTTTTACATGCAAGGAAGAGGAGTCGGAAGGTAACGACACTTCTCCTCTTGGTCTTAGAATGCATGTCTTTAGCATCATTTCTTTTCTAGTTTTGGGCACCAAACACTCAAATGAGAGGGGCTTTGGGTCGCCAAGGTTCAAGAGGAACCTCCGGGTCGATTGAGTCCGTCCCCGGCATGATTTGCATTAGAGATCCGGTCCGTTAGTTGATTAGGCATGGTGGGTGAAGCCGTAGTCGCGACCGTTAGTCCGACTCGGTGATGTTGCATACGAACTTTAAGGATTCGTAGAGTTTCCGTTGCGGCAAGATGTCGTTTGTGATGTGGTGATGTTTTTCCCCTTTTTCTCGAGTGAGTACGTGTAGTCGGAACCGGACAAGGTTAGCTCCTCGTGGCGGTAGATGGTTTCCTTGGTGGACAAGGTTAGCTCCGCATGAGTTGTAGATGGTTTCCTTGGTGCGCGGGAACGCTGCAGTACAAATGAGGGACTAAGGTGGAATTGTCTTGGTTTGTGATTTACCAAGGCGTGGTTGTGTCTCCGTGGTCGGCTGTCTATCCTGTGACGTTCACGTCATGTGTGGAGAGTGTCCCGGCGAGACTAGTCCCCTTCTGTGAGACTGATGAGAATGCCAAGCATGGGGGCAAGCCCGGGCAATGAGGCCATGAGCGGGTGGGGTCCGGCAAGGCTTCTTAGAATCGGTCAGTTTGTGTTTGTTGGAATCTTGACATGAGACGTCAGAGCTTGTAGGCAAGCCCGGGTCTAAGACCTTGAGCGTGTGGGGCCTTTGCAAGAGTTCCTTTTGGCGGCCTATGTGTCGTTGGGGGGAATTGTGTTACCCCCCCCCCCCTTATTTGTGGCTTTATTCCAATGGGGAAACGATGAGTACCCATGTGATGTGATGATGTGCTAGATGCATACGAGATAGGGTGCCTTGGGTGAAACCCGGGTTGCTGCATACTTGTTGCATAAGTAGGCCCTTTTTATTATATGCTCAACTAGTACAGAACATGTATGATGTGTGTGACATCCAAGCCTGTTTTTGTAGCTGCTTTTTCTTACTTATGCATATTGCATATGAAGTGCTAACTTGCAGGTTGGAGGAGTACCCCGGGCTCCGTTAGGGGCGGCCGGGAGGAGATGTGTTTGTTACACAGTTTGAGGTCAGCCTTTGCTGACCAACATTACTAATAAATTTTACTTGGCAAGGATCGCATGGAGGAGGTAGCTCGGCGGCCAGAAAGGCCTAAGCTTCATGAAGTGCTTCTCTCTTTTGTAGCTCTACTTATATGATGTTGTATGTTTGAGACTCATGTTGTCCGGCTTGCATGCCGAGGTATACTAGGAGTGCTATGCACTTTCTTGACTGATGTATTATTTGAGTTTGGACACTTGTTGTAAGGCCATAAGACCATTTTTATTACTCTTTTAGTGGGGGATAACTTCTAGTCTTGTTTGTGTTTCCGCTGTTTTGTGCAAAGAGTTTTGAGTATGGGTAGTTATATCATCTTATAATACTAAAGCTGTGGCGTCCGTATGTTGTGGGGCCCCGGTCGGACCCATATTATACGGTCATTACAGGGGAGGTGTTACATCCCGATCGCCTGTTTCCACTTCTCCAGTGCTCAGAACCGCCACCAGGCCCTTTCTATTTCCTGGTGAGCACCAGTGAAGCTCCACCAGTCTCTATTTCTGTTGTCTAACCTCTCCTAGGGCACATCCACACCTCCTCCAATCAGCCACAACCTTCCAGTGGACCTGTTGTCGCTGCTACTCTACCAGGGGTATACCTCTTGACCTCCTTGCCCTCCACAGTCGTTATTTTGTGCTTAAATATTTAAATGGATGGTTAATTATTAGAGCTTGCCCGAATTGATTTCATCTCCTACTTACCATTATTTTCTACATATTAATGACTCCACCTTATTTATTATCTCTGTGGTTTTAGTATTGTGACGTTATGATGCACGTGTGGTAGCCTTACATTCGCTAGCGACGCTTAGGTCGTTTTAATAATTAAAATATCCCGTGAAATCCTCTCGTGCCGCATTTATTTTAAATAGGTCGGAATTATTTTGTCGTTCAAAACTACACTCCCACCTTGGCTCACATCACAGTTCCTCCTGGTTGTCAAGGCGAGACCACTCCCACTGATGCTGATATGCAGGTGTTGGGGTGCTCTTCCCCCCGGGCTCCCCCTTCAGAGGTTTCTGCACCGCAAGTGTCTTCTTCTCTGAAGGTAATAAGCGATGTAGTAAGTGAGCTTGCTTGTTTTGGGTTATTAATTTTTGTTATTTTGTGTTGTACTGACTTTTCCCTTTCTACTTGTAGATTGAAGCTCGGGATCATATTGCTTTCACTTGGAATGATCATTACGTGAGCTTGAAGGATGGGTACTTGCAGCTACGAAGCACCTACACTTTAAAATGGCCAGAGTGTCGGTGTCCGCCACTCCGACACGCGTCTGACACACCGACCCGCTCGGACACGCATGTCGAAAGTGCCGGACATGCCTTCATTTGGGACTCGCGTGTCCAGCTAATTTGGAGACGCGAGTCCCGTGATCGGGTTGATCATATTATCCTCGATCGTCTCGACATTCCTTTTTATCTTCTTCCAATTAGGGCATCTGCAATTTCTCCGCACTTCCTCTTCCTCTTCCTCTTCCTCCCTTCCTCTTCCTCGTCGATTTGTGCCTCTGCAGCCACCAACGATCATCGACTGTGACTCAAAATCCATCCTATTTCTCAACATCGATCAGCGAATGCGGCTTTGCATCCATCCTTTTTCTCGATATCGATCAGGTCTGCGGCTTCATCTTCCTCCCTTCCTCTTCCTCGTCGGTTCGCGCCTCTGCGGCCACCATTGATCAGAGACTGTGGCTTGGCATCCATCCAATTTCTCGGCATCGATCAACGACTGCGGCTCATCATCCATCATATTTCTCATCATTGATAAGGTCTACGACTTCCTCTTCCCCCCTTCCTCTTCCTCATCAATCCGCGCCTCTGCGGCCCCCATTGATCAGCGATTGTAGCTAGGCATCCATCCTATTTCTCAGCATCGATCAGTGACTGCGGCTCGGCTCTTCTTCAGGTATTAATAAACTTCAAAATTAAGTTGTTTTTTTCTCTTTGTTTTGGCATTGTGATATACTTGAATATAGAGGTAGATCAAGTTGCTCTATTTCTATACTTACTATTATGATATACTTGCTTGTTCTTGCATTGTGATACATTTAATTGCTCTTTGTTCTGGCATTCCATATACTTGATCAAGTTGCTCAAAATCTAGTTGCTATTTTCTCTTTGTTCTGGTATTGGATTTTGCGTATCTTCATTCTTCACACATGTAGTTTTCCTTAGATTTTCTTTCTATTTATAATATACTTACTGTGAGTACTAGAGATTGTGATAATATTGCATTGAAGAATATAGTAGTGCTATTTCCTATTAGATTTCTTATAATGTGGATAATGTCTTCCTTGATACATATTATTATTTCAATTGTGATTTCTGTATATATTTATTGTTTTTATTTTTTGGTAGAATGTCTTCAAGCAAAGATAGTAATAGTGGTTTACAAGAGACTATATCTGTTGATAATGATCCAAATAAACCATTATGGCGGTTTATCACTAAGCTAGGTACTCACGGTGAGGAGGTAGGTGATTTAACTTGGAAGTATAATTTTTGTGAAAAAGGTTTTACAAGTTCATATGCAAGAGTGAGGCACATTTGTTAATGCTTAGTGGAAAAGGTATTAGAAAATGTGTCAAAGTACAAAAGAGCGATCTCCTCGAGATGGAAAATTTAAAAAGAGAGTTGAATGCTAGAATTACAAGTCTTGCTCCTAAAAAAGATCCTTTTCCCCCTTCTGGCATTTCAAGTACTAAGGTGGGTCCTCTAGTGGGGTTGATTATTTTACTAAAAAAAGAAAAGTTGAAAGTGGTGGAAAAGCAGCTCTTGAAAACACATTTAACTGTGGTGAACGATAGCAGTTAGACTATGAGATTGTGTGAATGTTTTAATCAGCAGGTTTGTCATTTAATCTATCAAGGAATCCATACTTTATATCCACTTTTACTTATGCTGCAAATCATAATATTACGGGTTATTTACCACCAAAATACAATTTTCTTAGAACAACCTTGTTGCGAAAGGAAAAACTAAATATTGATAGATTGTGTGCATCTATCAGAAATATGTTGAAGGAGAAGGGTGTTAGCCTAGTGAGTGATGGATGGAGTGACTACCAACGACGATCACTTATTAATTTCATTGCAGTTAGTGATGGAGAAGCAATGTTTTTGAAGGCTGTTGATTGTGAGATAAAGGATATGCATTTTATTTTTAACCTATTCAAAGTGGTTATAAATGAAATTGGACATCGAAAAGTTGTCCAAATTATAACTGATAATGCTGCTAATTGCAAGGCTGCGGGACTACTAATCGAATAGGAATTTGAGTCCATTATTTGGACTCCTTGTGTGGTTCATACTCTGAATCCTGCATTGAAGAATACATGTGATCCAAAGAATTCTGAGGTCAATCAAGAAGTTTATTTGGAATGCAGTTGGATACCAGAAATTGTTTCAGATGTTTTGCAAGTAAAGAGTTTTAGCATGAATCATTCCATGAGGTTAGCAATTTACAATGATTATGTTAACTTGAAATTATTTTTGATGTTTTGTAGGTAAAGAATTTTATCATGAATCATTCCATGAGATTAGCAATTTATAATGAGTTTGTTAACTTGAAATTGCTATCCATTGTTGATACAAGATTTGCTTCAATGATTGTGATGTTAAAAACATTTAAGCTCATTAAAAATGGTCTCCAAACCATGGTGATTTATGAGAAATGAAATATTTATCGAGATGATAATAAAGAAATAGCAAGGTTTGTGAAGGAAAAAGTACTAAATGATTCATGGTGGGACTCTATTGATTACATCTTATCCTTCATAGCTCCAATTTATGATATGCTGGGGTTTTGCGATACAGATAAGCTTTGCCTTCATTTAGTCTATGACATGTGAGATTCTATTATTGAAAAGGTGAAGAAAACTTTTTATGATCATGAGGTTAAAAGGTTAAATGAGAAATCAACCTTTTATGATGTTGTTCAAGCAATATTACTTGATCGTTTGCCAAAGAACAACACTCCTCTTCATTTCTTAGTTCATGCTTTGAACCCAAAGTAATTTCTAAATTTTCATGTCTTTTATATATATATATATTAATGTTTACTTTTTATGTTATTAATACTTATGTTTCTTTTTAAATTATGTATTATAGTGAACAATGGCTCAATGAAGATCCTTCAAGATTTTCTCCATAGAATAATAGTGAGATAATTAAAGAAACTAAGAAATATTTTTGGAAATACTTTCCGGAGATTGAGGAGTGAACACGGGTGAATTTCGAGTATGCAAACTTTGCATACATCAATGGAGATTTTAGAGATTTTGATTCAATTCAAAGCAGATATTCTATGGATCTCAAGTCTTCGTGGGTTGTTCATGGAGCAAGTGCTGCTATTATACAAAGCTTAGCCTTAAAGCTTCTTACACAACCATCCTTATCATCATGTGCGAAGAGAAATTGGGGTACATATTATTTTGTACACTCAATGAAATGAAATAGAATGACTTCAAAGCGTGCAGAAGATCTGGTTTTCATACACAACAATTTACGTCTGCTTTCAAGAAAAACTCCACAAGATACACAAGGAGAAACAAAGATGTAGGATATTGTCGGATATGCGTTTGATACATTCGAAGATGTTGGTATGTTGGAAATTGCAAATCTCTCACTAGATGAGCCGGACATTGAATCAGTTGTCTTTTTAGACGATATATAATATGTAAGTATGAGTATTACATTTTTATATGTGAAGTTTGTTCATTTCTTGTCTATTTATTAGTATTTTACAATTTCTATAATTATAAAATATGAATTTAACAAATGTGTCCCAACGTGTCAAATATTAGTAGTTTAGGAGAATGGACGAGTCACGTGTTGTGTCGTGTCATGTCATGTGTCGATGTTGGTGCAACATATGGTCCTTCAGGAGAAGCTCCGGACGGCGGAGAATTCACTTGCTTCTTTGAGAGATAATCATGATCGAGATGTCTCCCAATTTCGACGGATATGGTCGGAGCTGAAGACGGAACTGGAGGAGGCTCGAGTGGCATTGGAGGTGGAGAAGTCTCTTCTAGAGAAAACCACGCAGTTGTTGAAAAACACTCAAGAGGAGACTTCCTGTTTGGAGATAGAGCTTGGAGCTTTGAAGGCTCAAGTGGAGATGCATTATTCTTATGACCGGGTATCAGAGCTGAAGGTCGTCAGGCTCGCCGAGTATATGGACTCTTTGGACTACATGTGTGATCGTTGCTTGATTGGCGAGGAGGTTCGTGAGGAGATCTGAACTAGAGAGGTGGAGCCTCAGATGGAAGATGCTCGTGAGCTTGCACTTAGATGTCGTGTGTAGAAGTCTTTTCTCCTTGTCATCGTGAACTTGAAGTGTGTTGTGTCTGGCCTTAGCTTCAATGATATCTCAGATGTTGAGAACTCAAGCCCTGATTTTGATGCATATGCAGCCAATGTGTAGTAGCTTGAGCCTTTTACTCGTGTATGTTTGTGCTTTCTGTAGTTGAGTCTGCTACATGATTGTGTATGTTTGCTCTTATATTTTAGACCATACGGTCATTCTTTATTTCCCCGTTGAGGTTGTTTTTTGTATGTCTTATGTTTGTTGTATGATATTTCCTTGATTTTTCCTTATTTGAATGAATACTAGTAGTTGGTAAAACTTTGGCTCGCAGTGATGACAGAGACCTTATTTGCTTATTCCGGTTGTGTGTCCCTCTTAGTTAAGTTTATTTGGCATCGATCGAGAGGGGGGCAGGACGGGGTGATGACGAGGCATATAAAGGCAGGTATGATGAAGAGTTTTCTCATTCAAACCACATGTGCATGCTTACCTAACGAAATTGCGGTTACTAACGTCGGTCGCGAGGAGGGCAGGCTCGAGCAATGATGAGGCGTGGAAAGGCAGGTTCGGTGAAGAGTTGTCTCATTCAAAATGCATGGACAATCTAACCTCATGGAATCATGGTTATTGTTGTTGATCGCGAGGGCGGCAGGCTCGGGCGTTGACGAGTCATAGAAAGGCAGGTTCGGTGAAAACTATTTCATTCAAACTACATGCGCAGTCTTTCCTAATGGAACTACCTTGGGGCAATATTGAGAGAAAACATAACTTATCATTCCTTCCTTAGGATTATTTTGCGCGAGTCATGGTTCGCGACTTTTACAACATCAAAACATAGAATTTAGATAAAAAAATAAACAGGGAATAAAAGAACAAGAAATCACTAGTAAAATCGGCGCAGGTTCTATGCATTCCACGTGTGGGGAAGGGTCTTTCCTTCTGCAGTTCTAATATTAAAGGTTCCTGACATGACGACTGCAGTGACAACGATCGTCCCTCCCATGAAGGAGAGAGTTTGTCTCCCTGTGATCCTTTGTTAGCTGCTTCTATGCTTCGTAAGACCAGGTCCCCGACGTTGGTAGGTTGGGCTTTATTCTTTGATCGTAGTGTCGTGTTACATGTCCTTGATAGGCGGCGACGCGAAGGTTTGTCGCATCCATGACTTCTGGGACTAAGTTTGGATTTTCTCGAAGTACCTTGTAGTTCTTCTCTGGGTCGAAATTCAAAATGCGGGCAATTGGGAATCTGATATCGTTTGGGATGATGGCTTCAGTTCCGTAGCAGAGATTGTACTGGGTTTCTCCGGTAGGAGTTCTCTTCGTAGTTCTGTAAGCCCATAATAAATTAGGGTGTGCATCAACCCATTGCCCCCTAACTTCCTGTAGTCGAGTCTTCAAGCCCTTGAGGATGGTACAACTTTTAACTTCCACTTGTTCATCGGTCTGCGGGTGTGGCACAACAGTATGTCGCAGGTTGATCATCAAGTTTTCGCTCAACTTTGTAAAGGGTATTCTAGTGAATTGTGTACTATTATCAACAAAGATGGTTGTTGGAATACCAAAGCGAAACATGATGTTCTACCAAACAAACCACATAGCATTTTCTTTCATGATCTTGGCCAAGCGTTTTCCTTCTGTTGGATCCCTAGTTGATTTGGGCTAGGTTCACTGACTTAGGATGTGACCCATCATGTATAGCCAGGGTCAAGTTGTGTCCTAGAGTCTAGGTCAAGTCCTTAGGCTCAACTCCAGATGGACCAGATTTCAACAAGACCATCAAAGACTCCAGTCTAACAAGTTTTCAAGACTAAGTAAAGTGACTTCGACGTTCGTCGAACTCAGCTCGACGAAAGGAGTTATGCACTCGATGATCGTGAGACAATTCTTAGTGCTGAGCTCGACGATCTGTTTTCTTTGTTCGACGAAGACTCAGTTTCTACATCAAGCCAAAGTCACGAGAACTTCAAGATTTTTTCTAAGTCCAGCTTCAAGCTTCGGTCGACGAATTATATTCTGAGCTCGACGAACTTGGACCTCAAGTTGTCAATTTCTCAGGTCGACGAAGTCAGCTTCTCAGGACGACGAATACTGTACTCTACTCAATGATTTTTGGACTCAGAGAATTTGTGTCGACACTTAGGTTTGTGCCCGACACCAGACAATTCGTTCACAACACCATCGATAAGGGTCGACACCATAGCTGTGTGTGTCGACCCAGTCATATTCTGTCGAACCCGCTTATATCGAAACCAGAGGACTTGTGTCGACACCAAGATCAATCTGTCGACACCAACTTCTGTCGACACAGCATTTTAGCAGATGTAGAGTATTTTGCCTAAGTCCAGAACTTTTCTCAGCTCGACAAATTTGGTTCTCAGCTCGACGAATTTGGTTCTCAGCTCGACGAATGAAGTCTGTCTGTTTGATGAATGAAGATTGTCTGGTCGACGAACTCTCTCAAGCTCAGATCGACTAACACAAGTGCAGCTCGACGAATTGTGTTCTTCGCTCGACGAATCCAGACTAGGTTTTCTTCAAGTTTCCTGTCCCGTTTCTTGGCGTTGATTCCTGAACATTTATTGTCAGATCTTCTCGGAATGTTACCGTTAGAATACGCATTGACTATGGACGATTACATGCCGTTTTTCTATGGGACAGTTAGGAAAGTCATTGATTGTTGATTCTTTCCAAAGCCGACTGCAATTACTGCTCGACATTAAAAAGTTTGAACGTTCATCAGTCAGAAGAGTGACACAAAAAAAGGATCAAGGAGTAACAAAGTAACAAACACACTAACAAAATTCATTCAGAACACTCACCACTGAAGGAGATCAACATACAGAAAAGACGAATCTCTGGATCTCTTTTGACTCAAGTGTTCAAATGCTTCATCCATCAAGACTCCAGACACTACACATTTCAGCCATTGTTGGAATCATTCTTTGCTGGAGATCTCACCTACTGAAGGCCTATCACCTTAGTGCAAAGCTTCTTTTCCTGAACAACTTTTAGATCTCAGGGGGAGCTTTGATAACATCATCCACTAGTCTTCTCTCTGATTGTTGACAGAGAAGAACATCTCACCTCTTTCTATTCTGCTGTAAAATGGTTTCTCAAAACTCTCTTCAAAAGTTTTGTGCTGGTTTCTAAGACCGTGTCAAAACTCAGTGGTGGCAAGACACCTGATCAACAAATCTGGTTTGGTTTTTGAGCACCTTATCAAAAGCTCATTGGTGCCCAGGACACCTGATCAACTCATCATATAGTGGATTCCTACCTAGGGTGGTAGAAGAGTGGATGTACCCAGATTGATTGGGGAACCACTATAGCTTTTGTGTTATCTGGTTGCTCTTTTCTTTTATTTTCTGGCTGTGCACTGTGATTGCTCTGTGATTAGATAGTTGATGTGCTTGCTTTATTTTAATTGCTTCCCTGTTCACTTAGGAATACAACAATAGTTGTAAAAAGTTTATAGTGAGCACCATACTCTATTCACCACCCTCTAGAGTATATCAGATCTAACCTGCACTTTCAATTGGTATCAAAGCGAGGTTGGTTAAAATACCACACCTTAGTGGTTGCACAGGCTAACACCTGAACCCAAAGATCCCTCTAGTTAGATCTGTTTGTTTTAAGTTTGTTATTAGATTTATTTTTTCACAGAACATGGCCCAAAACAAAGATTATGCTAGCACCAAACCTCCAGTGTGCAATCTATCTAAGTTTGTACTTTGGAAGTTAAGGATAAGATTGTACATGAATTCTATTGATGAAGATATCTTTAATTCTATTTTGACAGTGTGTCCAAGACCCCTAGAAAATACAGGTACAAGTGTTGTTCCACCTCCTTCAGGAACAGATGTAGAAATAAAAAAATGGAAAGTTGCAGATGCCAAAGCAATGAACATTTTGGCACAAACCATGTCTGATGAAATCTTTCAAAAAGTAGCTAAATGCAACTCAGCAAAGGAGATATGGGACAAACTATCTGAAATAGTATCAGGATCTGCAGATGAAAGGAAAGATAGAAGATTCCATCTCATAACTCAGTATGAGAACTTGAAGAAAGGAGAAACTGAGTTAGTTGCTGATATGTATAACAGACTCAGTCTTATAGTCAATGAACTGAAAACCTTGGACATGGAGATCTCATTGACTGAACTCAATGACAAAATCCTAATGTGCTTCCCCAGCACTTGGGACTCAAGGATCTGGCCAATCAAGGATTCCAGAAGCCTAAATGGATCACCACTGAGGCTCTTTTGGGCAAGCTCAAGTCTTATGAGTTGCTCATCAATAATGAAGAATAAGAGCAAAAGGCTGCTTCACCAGCAATCAGAAAAGAGAAATCAATAGCATTCAAATCTATTGAAGATCTGCCTGAAGACAAGGTCACAGGCAATGAAGAGCTGCTAAGCTTACTTGCCAAAAGGTTTTATAAAATGGCCAGGAAGGACTTCAGGAAAAAGTCATCCAGAGGGCATGAAAAGCCAAGGTATGATAAGTCCAATAACAAGGAATTTTTTTGTTTTGGATGCAGGAAAACAGGCCACATTGTGTCTGACTGTCCAGAAAATCTGTATAAGGACAAGAAGGACAGGAAAGAAAGGAGAAGAGATAAAGACCTCAGGAAGAACAGCAATGATAAACCCTCCTCCAGCAAGAACAAACATACCAGGAAGGGGTTTGTAGCTGAAACCTGGAGTGAAACAGAAGAAGAATCAGAAGCTTCATCCAGCTCAAGTGATGATGAAGATGATGCTGAAGAAAAGGAGTTCTGCCTTATGGCTATCAATGCCTCTCAACACAATACTAATGCAGAACAAGAGTCAGAGTCTGAATCAGAAACTCAATCTGAAGAGGATCAAGTAATAGACTCATTTGATTTTAATTCAGAGGACTTCAAATGTGAATTTAAGGCACTTTGTTAAGATCTATTAAAATCTGAGAAATAAATTATTTCTCTCAGAAATCAACTGTCTGAACAAAGCACCTTAAAATCAGATAACCTCAAACTCTCTGAGAAGTTGGAATGTTGTAGGGAGCAGATAGCCTCACTGAAAAGTGAACTATCAGAGGCCAAGAAGTTTGAAGAATCCCTCAATGGGAGAAGTATCAAACTAATGGACATCACAAGCACAGTGAACTCAAGATTCAATAGTACACTGGGCTTGGGTGCTTCATCCAGCCAACCTATAGTATTAACAACTCCAATCAAGTTTATCTCAGATAAAGGTAAGGGAGTTGTAGAGGTGTCTAGGAAGAATTCTGATTTACCTAAGAAAACAAAAGTTCAACAGAAAATGTCGAACGGAGCTCGACGATCGTCGAATGGAGCTCAACAATCTCAGGATGAATCATCGAACTCAGGTCGACGATCTCTGAACCCTGAACTCTAGCATAGTCGATCTTCGAATGGAGCTCGACGATCTGACCCAAGATCGTCGAACTCAGCTCAGATATTGTCGTACAAAGCTCGGAGTTTTGAAAAATCTCTCAAATGCAAATCAAACTTCAATCCTAGAGGTCGTACATCTCAAAGATTTAAACCGTATACTGAATGGATAATACCTCCTAGGAGATATCATCCTGAAGGCTATAAGAGTCAACCAGGGATGTCTTTTATTTCAGAATTTAAAGGTTATCAACCTAGGCCCAAGGTAAACTGGGTCAAAAACAAATAAATTGTTTTGTGTGCAGGTGAAGACCTATCCAACATCAAACCAGCAATGGTATCTGGTTAGTGGGTGCTCAAAGCACAAGACAGGAAACAAGGAGAACTTCACTTTCTTCAAAGCCAAACTTGGGCCCAAAGTAATATTTGGTGATTCAAACTTTGGACTAACAAAAGGATATGGTGCAGTCCAGATTGGCTCAGTCACATTCAAGAAAGTAGCTTATGTGGATGGACTGAAGGACAACTTAATCAGCATCAGTCAAATGTGTGATGAAGGCTACCAAGTGACTTTCAACAAATCCTGATGCAAAATCAAATCAGAGGACAACACAACTGTGTTGATAGGTAAAAGGAAAGGTTCATCAATGGTGATTCCAGCAGGAGCCCTAGTAGCAATGATGTTTGATGCCAGGATTCTATATGGATTTTGAGTCTTTCAGCATTCTGATCCTATCTTCCTCTACAATTTTTGGAATT